>BMAW01025830.1:1016062-1117452 GCA_019974015.1 Nephila pilipes
GGTACCATTGAACTAGTTAAACCATTGATTGGTACCATTGAACTAGTTAAACCCCACAATTCAGTCCCCAGTCTGAATATGCATATTCGAATGGGTATTCGAATTATTTGACTTATTCTTTGGTTCAAATTAATTTCAAATTTGATTAAAATTTTATTCATCTCTTAGTTTCAAATTTGATTCAGTTTCAACTTTTTTACTTAGTTCTATACATGTTTTTTGTTTTTTTTTGTTGATTGTGGTTTTTAATTGTTCTCTTCCTTTTGTGTTTTTTAATGATAAATTATTTGCTTTATCTTATATATATATATATATTTGTGTGTAATGATTTAACTTTAATTTATTATAGTTTCTCTAAATAATAACTTAATTTCCTAATTTTTCCCATTTTCTCACTAGAACACAAAGCGTTCAATCTTATTTCCTGACTCCATTCCTTTATAATTTTAATTTATTTAATCGCGTGCACTTAACATCTGCAACCAATAGTTTTAATCCCTATTTGATTTTCTCTCTGCAGCGAAAGTCCCAAAGAATCCCGACACCTGGACCACTTGAGCTCAATGAAAAATACCTTGTATATTATGAAACGCATGGAAATATTCTTTCTCTTTTCATTTTTATTTTGCAGGCCTACACTGCGCTGTTTATCCATTTAAAAATGACTGTAAAATCTGCTCTCTTCTGCGCTCTTGAAACGGTGGAGCTGTATTCACAGCCGTATGGCTGTGACCCCTCTCTCTCTCAACGATAATGGGAATGGACAATTTAGTTAGAACTTGGTTTCGACTCCTTATATCTTATAAATTAAATTTTTCTATATCGTTATATATGTATGTATGAATGTATGCATAATATCAATAAAATCACTAAAACAACTGGAACTTTTTCAACAGGAAAAATGTCTTCTAATAGTTTATACGATTAATGAATAAATATTTAAACAATAAGCGATTGAAAACGCTTTTTCTGATACTGATTGCTGGATTGGTTCGTACAAAAATTTGAGCTCAATTAGGAGCCCAAAATGTCGATTAATTGTTTCATACTTTCTTAATCCATAAAACATGATGACAAATATAACATGCATTTGATTATATATTTTATAATTGCCCACTTTGAAAAAATGAATTTTTTCAAAGTGTTGTTTATAATTTGTTAATAATGTTCTTTAATTTTATTAGTATTATTTATCTCTGAGTATAATTTAATATCATTTGCTTTTATTACGGTATGCAAGCATATAATAAATATCTTATTAAAATTTTTTATTGGGGCTTAAAGAATTCACGTTAATTTATTCGTGATTTGTTTGAAATTCTTAACGAATTATCAGTAAGAGAGAAAAAGTCGGCAAATCTGTAACCAATAGTATTGAACTATAATATATTTGCTTAACTTTATTATTTGATTCTTTTTCAGACTTTTAAATCTTCTTTAACGGAACAAATTTCAGGAATCCTTATGAATCTGCAGCGACTCTCTTCAACAACAGCGCCAGAAGTTAAGACGCCTTACTTAACTAACCAAATGAGACGTCTTTTCAGCCCAGTTGGTAGAGGCACAGCAAAAAGTGACGGGTCAACTTTCCTTCAGGCCCAGTGGACTAGGGGGCACACAGGTCACAGCAGCAGCATCCAAGGTCACCAAACTATGTTACACTCTCTCCCTCCTCGGGGCAAAGGATAGAATAACATCCCCCGATGTCTCGGAGAAAAATACCAGCAGCCGAAAATCTTTAAAATCTGATTAATGCAATTATTTGATATATCAATAGAGAATAACTAAGTGAGATTTCCTTAAATATGGTATGCTACTTTTTGATTTGAAAGAGCACCTATACAACACACACACTTATATATATATATATATATATAACCGTTAAGTGGTAATAAGACCAGCTTGCTTTTGTAAATTCTGAAATAAAGTTTTCCAAATATAATTTAAGTGAATTAAAACGTATATTATTTATATTAATACATATGTTTATTTAAATTAAATTTCAGATGTATTAAATACTGCAATAAATGATTAATTTAACAAAAAAGATAGAGATAAATAAAAAAAAATCACAATTAACAGTTATAAGACCAAATTATAAGATTATTGGTCCTTCATTTTCTTTACAACCTGTTTTCATTGAAATTACCCAAAGATAAGTTTAATTTCAGAAATATCGCTCCGTTCTTTGCTATATCCACTGCCAACCTATGGGCTGGTGAAAACTGATTATTATTAAAATATATTTTGTGACATAATGTACCCCTAAGATTTTCCAAAGTGCTCAAGCTTGGACTTCAACGTGGCCATGACAAAACATTAACGTTTTCTTTTTTAAATCATTTACTTAGCACCACCAAATAAAGGCCCAAACGGTATTAGAGGATCACGTAGCATAGCTTAAATTGTTCAGAGTTCTCGAAATTCGTTGTAAATCATATAATTCATCACGATATTAAAGGCTTCCCAAACCCTTACCGATTTTCCTCTTGTATATCCAATGAAACATTCTCTCAGTTCCTTCCTCAAATCATACCAATAATGTTTGTAGCCATTGGGACCCTTAAAATTTTTTTAATAGAAAATATAGTTTGTTTCCACGCTTGTTTCATGATATCACATTTTTAGCCTATTTAATCTTTTCTTCTCGGTATTCATTTAATAACTTCAATGTTTCAGTCGAAAGACCTTTCATAATTAATAGTCGAAAAATTTGTCGATTGTCTTATGCAGCCAAAATCCTGTTCCTTCCAGGTCCTTTTAATTTGTTTGAATAATTTTTTCTAATTATGGCATCGTGAATGGTGGAACGTTTTATTAACCTATCTGTTTCTCTTTTCTGAGATTTACCAGCACCCTTATAAAATAAAGAGAGAGGTGTGCCAAGTGTCCTCAATAGGCGATGTCCGTCGCCAACAGCCCTCTTGATGCCCCTCAGTGCCACGTTAATAAGACAATCACAGGAAACATTAACGCACATGTTCTGTAACTATTCTGATATGACGAAAAATGATTTGGTTTTCAAAAAGGATTTTATAATTTCTTATTCAATTTTCAGAAAAATGAGAACATTTTAGTACAATTTAGATTAATTTAGTTGTTAAAATTTAGAATAATTTTAGTTTAGTTTAAAGTTTCAAATAGTTAAAAAGCGTTTTCCGATACATTTTTAGTTTACAAATTTTGTTAATTATGTTTTCGTGAAGGTAGAAAGTTGTCAGAAGTCTTATGATTTCTGAATGCACGGTGTACACACACACACACACACACACACACATATATATATATATATATATATATATATATATATATACTCTATAACAAAAAAAACTATGTATCTAGAAGGATTTGTCCAATGGAGGCAAAAATTGGCGGATATGAAAATTATGTACGGAATAGAAAATGATTAAAATTTCAGAAATTTGACTGATTTATTTCAGAGTTATATAGTTACAAAGTAACGATCTCAACAAGGTGTTGACCCACCTCTAGTCTGTATGGAAGCTACCACACGACGTGGCATAGAGTGATAAAGCTCTCTGATTGTAAGATAGTTCATAGCAACACTTGCCGAATGTGGTCTGCCATTATTTTGTTGAAAAATAAGGACAGGAAGCTGCAAAAGGAACTGTAGCAAAACAGGTCTCAGAATGTCATCGACGTACCGCTGTGCTGTAAGTGTGACTCTAATGACGATCAAAGGCGTCCGGCTATCAAGGGAAATGGCACCCCAGACCATAATTCCTAGTTGAGGGCCTGTGTGGCGTGCAATAGAGAAAGTAGGATCGTCTCCAGACACGTCATCTATGATCGTCAGGACACAGTTGGAAGCGGGATTCGTCGCTAAATACTATATGTCCTCAGACAACATCATTCCAAAGCGATCGAGCCAAGCACTACTGTTACAAGGCTCGACAGTGTGCAGCCGTGAGTTACAGGTGGTGTAGCGGTCGGTACAAGCGTAGTTTTCCCTCTACCAGCCGTCTGTGAATGGTCATGGTGACACTCGTGTGCGGGCCGCACGTCTGATGATTTATAACAATGAATCAGGCGCAGTGACAATGATCTGCTGTGGCCTTAGATCAACCGCTACCATCATGACGCTTAAATCTGCCATTTCCCCCCATTCTTGCCCATAATATTCTTCTAATTGCCGCATCGCTTCGACGAGTGGCTCTCCGACTTGCCCAACCTGCCTCTTTCAATCCAATGGTACGATCTCTTTCAAACTCTGACATTTGCTCGTAATGAGCTCGAATCCTGCGGCGAGGTATTTTTTTCAGTCGTTGAAAGGTATCCTAAATCGCAATGCAACAGAAAATTTAACCATCAGATTGAGAATCGCTTCATATATACACCTGCTGAGTGAGCAGTTCCGATGCGCTATTGCTCCCACTATTCATTCATTGGATACCAAAAATTTTAATCATTTGCGTGTTCAATCCAAATATCTTTGCATGAGAAATTTCATTACAATTGGGCAATACCTTCTTGAGGGCCGTTTTTTTTGTTATGAAGTATATATATATATATATAATATTGAATAATCCATTATCAACTTATCATTGTTACTAACTCATTGGGGACGATTTTTATTCTGGGGAAGAATCTTTTCCTTCTCTGCTTTAATATTACCTTCTTGACCTTTATTCGGAAACGAAATTCATGGTTTATTTTATTTTCATCATAATAATTTCTTATTTTATAACCTTATTTCCGGAAATATCTTTTGGACTTCTAAAACGTAAAATGGTTGTTTAATTTCTTTTTTTAATTCCTTTTGTCAAAAAGTTCAAATCACACAAGAAAATTTGTTATCATTTAAAAGTATGAAAGAAAACAATAATGAAAAAAACTGATGTAGAAATCGTTATTCATATACAGTATTTATCAGGAAAAAATGTTTTCTTAGGAAGTTTCAGTATTTATTCAGAATCTCACAAGTTTTTAAATGAATGGGTTTGAATACAATTTGAATCAAAATTGTATTCAAACTTTGTTCATGTATTTTGATTTATTCGTTATTATTAAAATGTGTGAAATATTCATGAACTTTATTAATAATTCGAAATTTCTTTCTAGTACTTAAGTATATTTTTCCTTTTGAAGTATTGCAGATTATAAGCACACTATTAATTTAGATATTCGAAAGGTTTTATTACGATTGACTTTTACTTTAAGGAAATAGGTTCTGTATAAAACAGTGTATTCAGGGATAAAGCAATTCAACAATTCTATTTTTCGTATTTTCGTGCAGAGAAAACTTGACTGTCAAATTTACATTCATGGCGCCATCTCTTATGAATTAAGAAAAGTAGTGTTTACAATTTTCAAAATATCACGCGATTTAAGAGTAAAGTAATAAAAACGCAGCTCACCACTACAATTCACAAATGAATTAATGATGGTCAATTTATTTATGATAGAACAGTGTATGAGATAATAAATATCGAACCGAAATGAAATCATTTTCACGTGTTGGAAATTTAACATATTTAAGGTTTTTAGGGGAAAAGCTGCAATCTCTTTTCCAGCATTACAGCTGTAAGTCTTTAAAATTTTAAAATTAGCAAAAACAAATTCTAAAGAAGTTGTTAGGAAATATTCGAATTCGATATAAAATTGTTCAAAGCGCTTTATAACATAGACTTATTTAATCCTAAGATGTTAATTTGTATAATATTTTAAATTGGTTCTGATTGTAATTTTATTGACTTATTTACTTTAAAAAGTGAAGTAATTAAATGTACTGATGACTTGTTAAATACCAATATATATAGAGAGAATTATCATAATTTTGCAACCTAGGTATGTGCACTTAAATAATTCCCTTACCTGCGTTACATTTATCAACGAAAAGTTTATTAAACATCCGTTTTACTTTTTAGAAATCCATAAGATATTTGCGGAAGTTATAAGATTGTAAGAGAAAAATATTTACATAATATACACATGAAGTGAAACATTAAGAAGTAAGAAGTAGCATTTTTAAGAAATATTTTCTCCTTTTTAATATTTAATTCGTATTGAGATATTTCGAAACAATGCAATTTTTTTTTAAAACTGAATCTGTAATTTATTGATTTCACGTGTTAAAGTATCATAAAAAATATCCAGGAAAAACGACAAGAAATATGAATTTATCCAATTTTAAAATACTATACGTTTCAAAAAATTATTCCATTCCCAAATTTGGTGATCCCCGAAAGGTACAGAGAGATTAAACTGGTACTTCAATATTTTTTGAAATCCTTATAACAAAGTAAATAAAAAAAAATATTGCATCAATTCCTTTTTTACAACATTTTTCTGAATTTCACTTGGTGTGTGTGTGAGAGTGTGTGTGTATGTCATCAAATTTTCGATCGTTAATTTAACCAACTTCCCATCACGCTAGAGCTTTGAAATTTTGGGAATCGTTCGTACTCGCCTAACAATGCAATATTTAGACGTTTGCGACAAGTTTTAACTCATATTTTTTTAAATAATGCAGTTTACCCCAATCACTTGGTGCAATTTGAATAATTGCCAAACTTGGCGATTTTTTTTTTTTTTTTTTTTGCTGAATGTTAAGTCTGCTGCACGGACCTGGTTTTAGCAACATTTACAAAAATACCGCTAAATAATTCCTTGTCTCCAAGAGTGGTTTGAAATTAATTTACCGGATTAATTAATTTTAGTTAGTTTTAACGTTGTTATGTATTTCACTTGGTGTGTGTCTGTATGTATGTGTACAGTGTGTCATCAAATTGTCTATTGTTAATTTAACCAACTTCCCATCAAGCTAGAGCTCTGAAATTTTGGGAACCGTTCTTATTTGCCTAACAATGCAATATTTAGATATTTGCGACCAGTTTTAACTAATATTTTAATAATTTTTTTAATAAACTTTGCCACCATATAAAAACGTTGGTTTTTATTTCGAATTATTAATTAATATGGTATTTTAACGCAAATGGTCCAATGAATTTAATTTCTTATGAGAAAATAAAGTATAATGAATAAATTGCACTTCGGCTGCTGTCTCTATGAGGTGGATTTTCGTTTTGCTATGAAATCAAAATAACAGAAAAATTTGTTAACTTAACTCAAGCAAATCTTTTTAATGCATGATCAAGTAACGATTTATAATTCTTGCTACAGCCTAAAATATGCTTAAAAGTCTTTTATCATGGTATTTATTTAAATTAAAATAAAACAGGAAACGAGATAGATTCGCTTTCAATGAATGGGATAAGTCGTGCAATCTGGTAATACAAAATTTAAGTGATTTGTGCAGCATCCTGCTGCCATCTATCGGAAATTTATTCATTTATTCTTTTTTATGATATTTCAATATATTAAGTTTTCTTTTTTAAAAAAGATAAAACTGTTTCTTAATACTGTCGTACATAAGATTTATTTTTAAAAAGATCCTTAAAACTAAGTTGATGGAACTGAGCATATCTTTCAGGTATCTGAAAATAACGAACAAAATTGGTGATAAATTACGACCGTATTCACAAACAGTTCATTTTCTCGAATAAAATTAGTGGAAAATGGAAAATTATTTTCACTTAAAGGCTCCTCATTTTGAATCCTCGATTGTTATGCCAATTCTTTTCAGTTTCTGTCTAGTATTTTCCCTTCTACTTTAAAAGGTATTTTCATGCCTATTTTACTTATTTGTTCGCACGTTTTCGGACCCTTAAAAATATTTAGAAATATTTTCTAAAATTGCCGGTGGCTACATCAACTGAGAGAACATAATCACGAGAGGAAGCCTGCATTATTTCAGTCGTCGTGGAAGTGAGTTCTGATTCTATTAAGAACTAATCGTGTAGCTGGGCTGATGAACTTTAAATCTATCTGGTCTCAACATCCTCATGTTATTGAGGCGAGGTAGTTTGGAGAATGTGGTGCCATCACAAGTATCGACCTCATCACTTTACTGCCCTACAACATGATGAGAGCTGTCACCAATAGCCATTGGATAGTTTCTAAGTGCGAAGGTAATAAACGATAAACAACAACAAAGTAAGAATGAGAACAATTTTATGGAGATGCAATGAGTTCCCAGAAATCGTTTTCCTCAAAATTTCACTGCAAATCACAGCTGTAATAAGCCACACTCTGCACTTAACACTTAAATTTGCTCAGCTAACAGTTAACCAATCATTTAATGGGGCTGATGCATATTAAATACCTTAAGGCTTCAGGTCTTTTTGTCAGCGTGGTGCACAAGTTTAGAGGGAGAAGGTGCCTCCTGAGGAGTAGTCCTCGTCACTTGACCGAGGTTCAAAATTGCGAGGTCCATCATGAATAGACCTCGTGTTACTTTTAAGTGCAATGTTAAAAATAATCAATCAAGCTAGCTAACAGTTACCCTTTCAAACTGATTGCTCGAGAGAATTATTTATCCATTTACGCATACCTTGGCTGATTTCCCATTGTAAAATGTAGTTATAACACTTTAAGATCTCTTTAAGTCTATAATATTCTGGTTGATAAGTTAAAACCACTGAGTAACAAAATAGGCTCTAGTTATCCAAAAATAAGGCCATAGCGCGTTAGGGGATTACACACTTAGTGTGACGTTAATAAATAATTGCAATAACAGGCTATATTAAACGTTAGAGTCCTCACATTGACATAACGTACACATGGGTAATGGGGTTGCAGCTCATGCATCGACCACGTCATTTGATCAGAATTAAAAGGTATTTTGACTGTGTTAGGGGAAGATTTCACTTGAAACGAAATAGACGAAAAACATCCAAAGAACCAACTTGAACTAAAATAATATACCATAGTCTTTTATTAGAAGTTTTATTCCTGTTAAATTTGTTAGAGATTATTTTCTCCAGATATTGAGAGAATAAATATTATGCAGAGTAGTACCACTAATAAATAAAGTAGTGCCACTACATATCTCTCTTGTATAATGTTTTTTTAATCCGTATACTTCTAACTATAAAACTATTTTTGTATTCTATATAATGTAAAATTCCTGTATTTATTTGTTGCCGATTGTTTTTAGAAATGAATATAATTTTAATCTAATGTAAAAAAAATCCCCTTAATAATCGCTTACTCAAAAAATCGTGTAAAAAATTAATTTTTGTATTTTTTTAAAGAAATTAAAAAAATGTCATTAGTTATTTTCTCTTTGAAGAAAATCGTCTGCTTTATTTGTCTACATTTATAACTGTATCTTTGAAAAGGTTTGTTTTGATTTCGAAGCATAAAAATTTGTCTAGATACTCGTTGAAAGTTCTATGAGTATTCTATTATATAAGTGTGAAGTTTCAAAGTCTGATTAAATTCTTGAGCCTACAGTAAGCTAAATATGCGTCTTCAATTAAATAATTTATTGAGAATATAATTGGCAATGAGTCGTAGATATTTTTATAAATATTATCATGAAGCATTTTGCACATGCTAGCGTCAAACATTATTAATTTACAGAAGTGAAAATTGTTTAATAATGCGGAGAGCTTGAGAAAATACATTCTGATAAAATGTTGGAATCTGAAGAACCAGTTTTAATAAAATATGAAGAAATATCATTACCCGATGAATCATATATTGAATCAAGATCAGAGGTAAGTATTTTTATTTTAAGCATAACTGTTTTTCATTAGTCTATAAAAAACTAGACAAAATCCACGCATGAAAGCTCGGAATTTTTGTCGTCTTCTTTGACCTTTCCTATTCAAATTTAATTTTCATTTTTATTAATATTTTGATCATTGCGTGAATCGGTTCTGTTACGTAATTCATCAGGAGCAGGATTCTGATGACAATTTTTTAACTAATATAAGACTAATTTTGCTAATTTGTAGGTAAATTTTGATTATGTTTATTAAATTTTAAAAATATATTTCTATTTGACTATTTTTAGTAACTTATGCGAGTTTTAAGATTTTTTTTATTTCATAGCACTGATTGTGAATATCCAATTTATTTTCTTACATTTAGCATATTTTTTTAAGATCTAAAAGTTTCTGTTGGTGTTTCGATTTTAAAAAATTTTTAATGCATTTCATGAATACTGAACATAATAGTAAAATATAAAACAACTTTCTCTTATCCCGATTGCCCAAATTCTCGAATTTAAGACAAAAGACTAAATGCGCATTATACGCCCCAAGTTGGCGCTTACTTTTGCGATGAGCTGGAAAATTTTCCTATAAAGGTTTTCAGATGTAGCTATATGCTGAGTCACACTAAAACTAAATTCGCCAAACATGCCAACAGAGCGTATAGTGTGTCTATGCCTATAACTGCATTACAGCCGTACTAAAGCAAATAAACCAACTTAACTTATTAGTTCAGAAGAGCTGATGTCGTATATTCCTGTATGGGTGTCATTTTGTGTTTTATGGTGATGAAGCTTTTTATGCCAAATTTCGTGTATGCTAATTGATACGTTTGGCTAAAATTCCTCAAACATTAACTCATTCCCTTCCGTGGTCCCCATTTGGAGATAATCAACGTTTTTAAGGTTGCTCCTCCTCAATTTCTGACTTTTTGTATATATACAAAGTAGTGTGTTCACATAATAGTCTTCTCTTATCGTATAGTTAAACTTATCGGCTAGATTTAAATACATGCATGCATATCTAACGTTTGTTTTAAAATTTGCTTGAAAATGAACCTTTTTCACGTTTGTCTGCTTGATAAGTAAATATATATAATAATTTATATTGAAATGAATTATATTTTTACAGAGATTACGTGTATATATGCTTTGTATGTAACATTGTATCAAAATTGAGCAAATTGTTAACTTCATAGCTTTTGACCATCCAAAAAATACAAGGACTCACGGATATTGTAATGTAAATTTATTTACTACTTACACTACAATAAGAGAGTTTCGTTTCCTCTGACGAATACACTTTCGAAGTATTTCCAAAAATATTCTTCATCAGAAATTCGGGGAATATGCATTTTTATAATAAATACGAAGAAGAGAGAGGACGGAAATATCAGGTATTCGAAGCAAGTGATTCTGAAACACACATATTTCTAAATATTATGGTGGAGTCCTACTCCAGCCCTTTTTGTCCCCTGGGCGAAAGAAGTTTTATATTTTTAGTTCAGTTGGACATGAGTTTTGGCCTGGAAAAATATTTCTTTTACACTTTTCAACTAAGTGAAAACAACTTGGCAGAATTTTGATTCAATGAGTACTCTACTAGTATTCTTATGAATATTTTGGAAGTTTAATCAATTTGGGTAATAATGTGTCGAAAAAAATTTCGCACACAAAGAAAACTTGAAGAATATTTGGATAGTGATTTTGGTATAAATGATGAAGACCTTGATGGTATTATAGACATAGTTGAATTGCTCCCGGTTAAAGAGGATGATGTTTCCAATTTGGAAGATATGTATGAAACATACAGGAAGATACCATTGCAAACAATATTCCAGGTTAGCTATAAATATACAGCGTGAGCTGTAATGAAGAAAGGTGGAAGTTGTAGCTCCATGTAGTTCTTTCCTTGGAAGTTGTAGTTCCAAGGGAAGAAATCTAACTAAGAAACCCATATCGAAGTGGAATGGAAAAGGGGTATCATTCGACATTTCTATTCACGGTGAAGAAGAATGTATGCAAAAAGACAGTGAAGAAAAATGTATACATGAAACAAACATGATAGTAAGAATTAAAGATTAAACACTTGAAATTTTTTAGATAGTCTTCATAGATGATCTAGTACTCTCTGGTTCATATCGCAGAGCAGAGTGTATTTTATGCAGCTTAAAATGATCATCATCAAAGCAATTCATGCTTTCTGCAGACTGTTTCAAAGGAAATTTGGTATTTTTTTTCTGTTAACTGAATAGCCCGATTTATATAAAGAACAGATGTATTAGTCAGAGTTCAAAAATATTAGAGTTGCCCGTAAATGTACGACGAAGAATCGTTATATATTGAAATAAAAAGAAACCTCATTTTAGTGACAAGCAGTCTAATAATAAATGAAACATGGACAAGCTGTTTAAAATACGACCCATATTATGCAATTTGTAGTATTTTTGTATAACTTGTATATTAATAAACAAAGGATGTGTTATTATTGTCATTATTTTCTGAAGAAATGTATTAGAGGAAAGCCCTTTTGCTTTGGTTTCAAGCAATAGACAATGTGCTCTTATATAACAGGATATTGCTATCTGTAATGCTGAAATCTTTGAAGGTCATCTAACTAATCATTCAGAAAATGATATATGTAGGTTAAGGATATTGGTGACACTGAGTAAGACAGCAACTATAGACAAAACAGAAGTATGTTGTTTTTATTTCGATAGTTTTGTCACAAATTTTGATTTGATTAAAACTCTAAAAGAGAGAAACGTAGCAGTAACTGGAACAGTGTGATATGTTTGGATGAATAAATATATCCTATCCTATTAGGTAACGAAATGAAAAAATAAATTCGCGAATATTTCATTCATAGGTATGATAAATTAATTGGAATATTTGATCATGTTTGGAAAGATAACAACAGTGTTATGATGTTATCAAAGCATTTGGAAGTTTGACCTTTGGGATGTGTGCAAGATGGTCTAGAACTGAGGATAAGCAAACAAGCCAGCCTAAAGCTATTTCAAATTACAATAACAATATGGTTGGTGCCGACACACTTGACTGGAATATACAAAAATATAATATAAAAATTAGAGGCAAGAACTTTCAACTTTTTAATAATGCCGTACATATAGCTCTAGTTAATGCTCACATAATGTATTGCATTTCTGCAATTAAATTTCAAAAGTAAAGTTTCTGTTTGTATGATCAGTCTCTGTCTGACCCGAAAAATAGCGGAAGACTATCATAAAGCTCGCAGAAGCAAATTCTAGAACACGCAGGAAAAATCCCGAAAGACATTATTTATAAAAAAAAAAAAAAATAAGAAGAAAATGTAAATAAAATCAGTAGTTTCTCAAAAAGATGTACTACACGGCACTCATAAAAACATTAAGCAATAATTTGTATGTAATGTACGAGAGTGGTTCAAATAGTAATTGTATTTGAAGACAAATAGCATCATTAAGGTAAATTTGTGCTACCATTGAGTGCTGTCACCTGTTAAGCGGAGCTGAAACAATTTTGACATTGATTCATAAGTTAGTTTCGATTATGCCGTCATTTACTGCCAAATCAAAATTTGATTGCTGCCATGACATCATTGATATCGACGTCATTTTGAGTCGAATTGTCAGCGTCGGTGAGAACCGGGGTTCATCGTTATGCACCGGAAATAAAGGAAAATATAAAATGATGGGATATTTCCGGGTGAATCTTTTCCCAAAAAGGCGAGTATGATTTCATCGCCCTGCAAAGTTATGACAAAGAATTTTTGTGGAGCAAAAGGCGTCATGATCTTGAAGAATTAGACAATTATCAATGAGTCAAGCTGTTTATTGAAAACATACAATGTTCGATGCTACGAGCACCATCTCTTAGAATTTTTAAGTATTAATTGAACAACTCTCGTACCGTGATCAGTAAGAGGATATTGATTTTCAAATCAATAAAAACCTTGTATTTACTTTCTATTTTGTAAAATTCAATGCTCTATATTTGTTTTCATACAAAAACGTAGCTTAACATGAAAAAAGATATTTTTAAAAAAAATTGGCATTTAGCGGGTTCAAATGATGAAAAATGAATGAACTGACAATAGAGTGTGTATTACATCTTGGACGAATATACCACTTGAAGGTCAATGGATCGATATTTAAAAATCTTTAATCTAAAAAAATAACTTTCTCTATGTGTTCCCTACAAATACTATGTGTTCCCTGATATTAGTAAAACACATTCCGATCCTTGAACGAGTGGTTGAAAGGCGATGAGAGTAGCCATGCAACGAATACCCATTCCTTTTATATTTTCTTCTAGCTGCCAAACTTTATTTATTCATTATGCAGCAAAATTTACAAATACATCCAATAATAACAAATATCTAACAAAACTATCAGACAACACTCTTTACACCAGCCAACATGGCGGCCCTCCTCTATTCTAATTCTTGTTCAATTCGAGTGGAGTTTAGTTGTTCTTCAACTCCTCTGCATAGATCTTAACTACTCCCATCGGAGAAAGCACATCCATCACAGGAGTGTCGATGTTTCTAAAGGAAATAAAACTAGAACAAGTAATTGTCCTATTACACACAACAAAACAAATATCAAGGTGAGTGCTTTTTATCAATGCAGCTCTCCCTTAATATAAAAATTACTCAAATATACATACAAATACTGACAATTTTGTAAACATCAAACAAATATCATAATAAATAATAATATAGTAAAATGATGCAGCAAAGAAATCAACCACAATTAAGAAAAAGTGAATGACTGTTGTGGCACAATTGAGAATAACAAGAAAAGAAACCATTATACTAGGGAACAGATGGCTTGACCCTCCAGCTCTGAAGTTAGTCAACACAGTCTATGACAATCCTTGATAAGGCATCTGCATTACCCATGCTGAGTGCCTTTCCGATATGATATGGTTAGATTATATCGTTACAATGCTGGTTCCCACCTTGATAATTTTGCTCAATGAGGGGCATTATTGGCTAAATAGGCCAAAGGGTCGTGGTCTGAAATGACCTGGATCCGAGCTCCAAATATCCAAATATCGAACTTTTTCATTGCTTCCGGACACAAAAAGCATCTTTTTCAATAGTATACCATTTAGTTTGGGCCGGCGTTATCTTCTTACTAAGGAGTGCAATCGGTTTTTCCTTTCCATCATAATCGTGTTGTGCCAAACAAGCTTCTGTGGCTGTTGCCGATGCATGTGTAAGTAAATAAAATGGGCGACTCACATCTGATGCATGTAATATCAGCATTTTGACTAATTCCTATTTTAGTCTGTTAACTGCATTTTCTGCTTCGGATGACCACGATGAATGGTTTGACACATTCTTTTTTGTCAAATTTGTTAAAGGCAATACAATTTCAGAGAAGTTGGAGATGTAATTCCCATAGTAACTTGCTAGGCTCAGAAAACTTCTGAGCTTTCTTTCAGTTAAGGTCTTGAGATCCATCTAATTGCTTCGGACTTCTCGGAGTCAGGAGAATGTTGTCCTGATCCAATGATTTTTCCCAGGAATTTTACTTTGGTTTCACATTTTTCCAGGTTTACCTTGAAATTTACTTCTCTCAAGATGCGAAGAACTTGATCTACGTGAAAAAGATAGTCGTTCCAACACTGTGAATAAATCGCGATGTCATCTATATAAGAATGGTAATATTCTCGATGTGGAGCTATGTCTATGGATCTCTGAAAAGTACTACCAGTATTTTTTATACCAAAAGGTAATATTTTTCACTGAAAATGTCCGGAATGAGTCACAAACGCTGTTAAAGGCTTAGCGTTTCCTTGCATTGGGATTTGTCATTACCCTTTAGTCAAGTCCAGGACAGAAATGAAATTCACATTTCCTACTTCATATAGCAGATATTTCACAATTTTCAGGATATGCATCGAATACTGTATATCTGTTCAGTAGACGAAAATCTACAGATAGCCTAACGCTACTGTTTTTCTTTGTCATACAAACAACAAGATGTGCCCAATAGCTATCGTCTGGTTCAATTAGGTCTAAATCAAGGAGTTCCTTGATCTGACGATCTATCTTTTTCTGGGATGTTATTAGTACTCTATATGGCTTGAGGAGCTTTAGATTACAATCAGGGGTCACACGCACAGCGTGACTCTCTACTTTGATATGTCCTGTTTTCTGCTGAATACTTCGGAGTATTTCTCGAGAACCCTGGAAAGTTTCCCCCTCTGTTGAAAGATCAAGGATCCCCGTCGTATCTTGTACGAATTTATGGATGTAGATTATATTCTTGTTTATGGATTCCGCGGGAACATAGTGCAGCTCTCCAAAATCCTCATTATGTTCGAATAGAAGTCCAACCTGGCTACATATGGTCGGAGCTTATTTACGTGTAGCTCACGAGTGGTACCATCCTCAAATTACACCTTAGCGAGTGGAGTCGGGTCTGCCGAATGATTGTAACAGGTACCATCCAAGTTTTGTGCAGTTTATGGGCCGTTGCCGGTATTAGTATCAACACTTTATCATCCATATGGAAGACTTTTCTCCTTGATCTCAAATTATAATGTGACGCATATCTTGTCTGGTATATTTCAGAATTTTTTTGATGCAATGGCATGAACTTTATTCAGTTTATCGGCTGCTTAGTGAACAACTCTCTTAAATATTCCTCCTGTGACGTTAGACTATTCTCGGTTTTTTCTCTTCACTAACCCTTGGGAACTTTTAATTAAGATTGATTGCTTTTTCTAAACAACCTTTGTCCAACCAAAAATGAAACGTGAATATTTTGATTACAAGCAGGTAGAAATAAAGTGAAGCGAGGGAGATAGGAAATATATAAACTCAGTTTGAGAGTCACGATAGAGGTCGACTGGCTCTAGCGTTTGGCAATTGTTCCAGAGTCAAAGTCGGGGCCTAGAATTATTACAAGTTATCGGCTGCTTCGTGAATGTTGGAAGTCAAGACAGCCTGAACTTGATATTACTGGTAAGAGTCTGTTAGTTTGTTATTGGTTGATCAAGTTAATATATTTAGTGCGCTATTTGGGGAGAGCTCGTTATATTTGTCGTTATAATCGCAATTTGTCAATAAACTTAGTGTTGAAATCTGTGTGACGTCTTCTTGAACGTTTTATTGACTTTTAGTGTTAGTACTTTGACTTTCGTTATGGCACAAGAGGCGAACAGAAATAGTCAGATGTAACACTCCACGCTCTTAGACGCTGATTTCGGAATTTTTCTTTTTCCACTCCAAATCTCCTTTAACCATTTCGCTAACTGAGGGAGAAAACGAAGTGCTTCTCAGGACCAGCGGCTTCTTGCCACGGAGTGTCACTCTGTGCCCAGACGATTTTAGATACTAAGCCTAATTCGTGAAAAAAATTCCTCTAAAATCGGCTATTCATTAAAATATTTTGGTATTTACATATCTTATTTAAAATGCATAAAACTTAATATATACAAAAGGAAAAAAGATTTAATCAAAAATTGAATGTTTTATACATAAAATTACATAAAAAATCATACTTTTAAGAAAATGCAAAATATATTTACATATGTTACATAAACTTCATGGTGTACCATTACATGGAATATATAAATATAAAAGATAAATCTTATTTTGCTGTATGGTATGTTTATAAAAAAAATCAATGCATAGTCCAACGTCATATGTCTTACACACATATTTTGACGCTTCACGCAAGATTTTGAGCAAAGGGCACATTTTAGTCCTTTTTTTTTACTTTAATGTCTATGTACAGATTTGGATTATTTTCGCTAACATTACTGTCAGATTCATTCATTATTTAGCAAATATCAGTATCAGATAAATACTTTCTTTTCGTCTTGACTGTCTCTACAAATAAAAACCGACTGAATGAAATGAAAAGCTGAGAGCATCTGCTACCTAAAGCCCTAACCCCCATAAAGGGCCATAAATTATCCTTCGAACTTCTAAGAAGCAAGAAGAAAGAAAAAAGTAAACTGAAAGCAAGTGCACGCTTTAAATCATGCCATTACATTTAAAGAACCGCGCCGTAATATGTGTTTTTAACAATAACCCCCTTCCCCCGTCCTCCTGATACCCAGAAGTGAAATCTAAGCCCATATAACCAAGGTCAGCATTCCAAATAACCTATCTATATGGATTTCGCGGTAATGTAACATCATCTAGTAATATTAAAAAAATCAAATAAAACGTACTCTTTAAGCGTCTCACTATTGATACGCTGGTCTACAGAAGGCATTTCGGAGCGTATCTATTGTGATACGCTGGGCACAGGAGAGCCACCGTGAGCGAATCAAATGTGTTACGTTGGTAGTGAACGGGTTAAGAGAGTTAAAAGACCAGGCGGTAAACGACCATAAGCTAGCTAGAATGGAAGTATGCCGGTTGTGCTATGTGGGATCTCTCTGTATGCAAATATGAGAAATGAAAGATACAAATTCTAGTCGCTTCTACGTTCGTGAACAATTTTGCTTAGCATAACCCTTCATTGTGCGATTCCATCGCTCCACGGCACCCATACTCTCTGGATGATCAAGGGTAGAAAACATCGGAGTTACTCCTATGATGTTCATAAAAGCCTCTGTTAACTCAGCAGTAAAATTTGTCGTTTGGTCAGTACAGATCATTTTCAGGAACCCAGTTTGTGTAAAGATCTTAATGTGAACTCTCCAGGTATTATTCACAGTAATATTTTTGACTGGAATGGCTTCGTCTCATCGGGTGCATAAATCTATAGTGCAGACGATAAACCTCTCCGCAAACTTGGTTCCAAGGGTCCGATACAATCCACACTCTAGATCTCAAACGGTGCTTTGTGTCTTATTATTGGCTGAATAGGTATCGGTATAGGTATGTTATTTTCTTTCTTAACTGACATACTTCGCAACTTTCACAGTAGGTTTTAACGTCCTGTTTAAGTGAAGGCCAGCAAAACGAAAATTAACGTGCTGCTTAGTTTTCTTTCCACCCAAGTGACCCACCAATGGAATTTTCTGAGTGACCTTCAGAACTTCCTCTTTCTTGTATATTGGAAACACCACTTGTTTCCCATTTTCTCCCCAAATGTATTCCGTACGCATAAGGATTCCGTCTCTGATCTCTCTCTCTCTCTCTCTCACACACACACACACACACATGCGTTTTTATACCTCTTACCCATCTCCCACACATCAACCAAAGTTGGGGACCAACTTTGCAATTCCATAAATGATGCTTTAACCCCTTCTGTATCTTGAGTTACGTTCTCATTATCTGACTCGGTCGACATTAATTCCACCGAAGCTTCTTTATTTTTGAGGGATCTTCCACTACCTCTTCGCCGGCAACGTGGACATCTTCCACGTCGAGGGTGATTCGTGACCCATACACCTGTACATTTTCCTTTATTGCTTCATAAGCAGCTGTGCTCAAAAGTAAGTCGCTTGCCAGTTTCTTCGATACTGCACACGGCACTGGCACATACCCATGTACTCCGCCGTTAGTACTCATTTCAAATATTTGTAAAGGAGATACTTCCTTCTTTCCAAACACCGAGACAATTTCGATGTGTGTCTCTCCCTATATTGTACTCCATGGGTGAACTCTGCGCGTATTACCGAAATCTGAGCACCAGAATCTTTGATTCCTCTAATCTTCTGACAGCCAATCTTCACCCAAAAGGTCAAAAGTTCTACTTTAGCTGTAGCCTCCACGGAACACTTATTTTAGCTGTCAACACATCTGATTTATCATCTTTTATGGTAGCTGACTTTTGGACTAAGTTATTTTGTGAGGTAGCAGGAATATTTCTAGACTGACGATTTTTCACACAAAACTTTGAGGTATGACCTTTTTTTACCACAATTAAAACAAGTTACTTCGAGGAGACCATTTTTGGGTGTATTTTGAGGTAACGAAAATGGTTTATTTTTTCAAATGTCCGTTTATTTTTAAATTTGGAATACGAGAATGAAATGTTTCATTAATCTTGACCTTAGAAACCGCTCCTAAGGAATTCCATGCTCTACTGCGTATGCTGTCCTATTCATCTAATCTGTCTGCTAAGTTAGACAGGGAAGTAAATTTTTCCCATTCATTTGGGAAATGTTGTCATGCTTCTCTGTAATGATTAAATTCTTTGATCCTTCAAAATCAGTGGTATCTAGACCTCCTATTCTTCGAAATAATTTGTTATTTCATAAAAAACATCCCTCCAATAATTCTCAATCATCTTCTGATAAAGTACGAACTTTTTCCTAAAGCTTTCAGGATTCAGTTTAAATCTTTTTAGCAAAATTGTTTTTATATGTAATCCTCAAATTTCTCTTTCGATTCTCTACTAATTAATAGGACGATTTCGGATGATAATAACATCAAAAGTCAAGATACCCAATCTTTAATATCTATGTTGACTCTTTTGGCCTGTCTTTCGAACAGAGATAAATAAATCGTTACATCCTCCTCACGGAAATTAAATCTAGACATAAACTTTATTAGTCCTACTCAGTGCTGCCCATTGTTATTGGAAATCGCAGGAAAGCTTGACTGATTCTTATATTCGATTTCGAGTTTTTTCAGTTTAAACTCCATTTGTTCTCTTATCTGCTGAGCTTCCAACTCTCTTTGCTTCTGATGCAATTCCAGCTCCCTTTGCTTCTGCTGAGCTTCTAACTCCATTTGATTCTTCTCCGTCTCCTCGAGACTGGTATTAATGATCATCTTTAATGTAGCCTTTACAAATTCTTCATCATAAGATTTACTTTCCTTAATAATTTTCCTTAGATCTATTCTCTTCATTTCGGGAGTTGGAGTTTTCAATATTTCTTCAGCCAAATTACGAAAATCTTCTTTTCTACCCTTAGTTAAAATGTCATGGCGCTTAATGCTTATTAACCCCTTTTTTATAATATATATAAATATTTATATAAATAGATAAAATAACTAATATAACTCTTAAAACTGTTAGGGATTTTGTAATATGTATCGAAACATAAAATATGTATCAGACAATAGATTATTTATGGATTATCTAATAATATATTTCTAAGACATGATACAATAATAGACACCAATAACCGGAATCTTTTTCTTAACCTAACTATGTCAGCCTTGAGAAACAATAACTAATAAAAATTCTGTTAAATTCTGTGAAAGGACCTGAATAAATGGAATTTCACTACGAAATAACTATTTTCGAAACACTTACTGTTCAGTCTTCACGGCAAACAGCGCTTCATGACGCCCCACAGAAAGATAACAGGTCAATTGAAAAGTCCTCGGCCTACCATAGTAAAATACATTTTTTTGGCAAAATTATTTTTTTTTTATTCAACATAATTCCCTTCGAGGGTGATACATTGATTATAGCGACCCTCCAACTTTTCTATATCATTTTTGTAGTACGATTTGTCCTTTGCTTCAAAATAGGCCTCAGTTTCGGCGATCTCCTCTTCATTCGACGAAAATTTCTTCTTAGCGAGCATTCTTTTGAGATCTGAGAACAGGAAATAGTCGCTGGGGGCCAGATCTGGAGGTGGATGAGGAAGCAATTCGAAACCTAATTCATGGATTTTTGCCATCGTTTTCACTCACTTGGGACACGGTGCATTGTCTTGGTGAAGCAGCACTTTCTTTTTCTTCAAATGCGGCCGTTTTTCGGCGATTTCGTCCTTCAAACGGTCCAATAACGCTAAGTAACAGTCGCTGTTGATGGACCTTGCTTTTTCAATGGAGTCAATGAAAATTATTGCATGCGCATCCCAAAATACAGACGCCATAACCTTGCCAGCCGACTGTTGCATTTTCCCACGCTTTGGAGCGGGTTCATCGTATGCAGTCCACTCGGATGACTATCGATTGGACTTCGGAGTGAAATGATGGAGCCATGTTTCATCCATTATCACATATCGATGCAAAAACTCGGGTTTATTACGCTTGATCATCTTCAAACACTGCTCCGAATCATCAACTCGTCGTTGTTTTTGGTCAAAAGTGAGCTCGCGCGGCACCCACTTTGCACAGAGCTTTCTCATACCCAAATATTCGTGAATGATATGATGTACACATTCAGTTGATATCTTTAGAGTGTCTGCTATTTCGTTCAATTTCAATTTACGGTCATTCAAAATCATTTTGTGGATTTTTTTAATATTTTCGTCGGTAACAACCTCTTTTGGGCGTCCACTGCGTTCACCGTCTTCGGTGCTCATTTCACCACATCTAAACTTAGCATACCAATCCTTGATGGTTGATTTTCCTGGTGCAGTGTCCGGAAACTCGGCATCAAGCCAAGTTTTTGCTTCAATTGCATTTTTCCCCTTCAAAAAGCAATATTTTACCAACACGCGAAATTCCTTTTTATCCCTTTTTTTCACAATAACAAAAGTTGCTTCACTCAAAATGCTATAATTCCCAAACTAATGATCCGACAGCTGTTAAATTTATACATGCATCTTTTAAGGGTTAGGGCTAACTGAAAAACATATGGATTTAATTCTAGTAGCGCCATCTATGTGTCAGGCCGGGGTCTTTTCAATTCACCTGTTATATTACTGTACCCACAGAAACACAATATCAGATATATTCAAAAAAATATTCACCGATTTAAGAATAAACAATAAACAAATTTCGTTTTCACAATACTGAGAATAATCACGAAATAACAAAATTTTTGATACAAATATTTTGTGCACAACACAGTTTTATAAAATTTTCGATAATGAATGTTAAATATCACCAATAAAAACGACGATAATCTTTTATTACATTGATGTGAAATTATATATACAAGTCGATTTTTCGCATTGCAAAATATAATGACGAAAAAAAAACACATTTAAGGTCTTCAAAATTGATGCAGTGAATCAGATGGATTCTAAATTACATATATGCAGATAACACATTTGTTTTATTGAGTTATTTTTAA
The DNA here is from genome assembly GCA_019974015.1 of Nephila pilipes. Classification (NCBI taxonomy): domain Eukaryota; kingdom Metazoa; phylum Arthropoda; class Arachnida; order Araneae; family Nephilidae; genus Nephila; species Nephila pilipes. The sequence continues at coordinate 1,038,551 of BMAW01025830.1, forward strand.
TTGTCTGGGACGAAAATTCTAAATCCAAACAAACAATATTTTTCCCCTTTGAGGAACAAAATGTATATAAAAACAACCAAATTACACTCGGAACTTTGACGTATTCATTTTTTTCACGGTTGAGAAACTGATTCTATTTTTCCTGGCGGAAAATTTTCTTTTCTTTGACGAGATAAATAACTACGTTCCGGGATGGAAAAAACTTTTAATTCCAAACTTTTAATAAATTTCGCCCAGACAATCAAAATAGTAAACAATGGCAGCATGCATTTGCACAGAATATATGAAAGTTCTCATCTGATCCTACCGGCAACGTCAGTAAAACACATTCCGATCCTTGAACGAGTGGTTGAAAGGCGATGAGAGTAGCCATGCAACACTCAACCAGTCCTTTTATATTTTAAAAAAATATTTTAAAAATACAGTATTATTTTATATTCTAAGAAACACATATTTTTATTATGTTAATGTTCTCTTCATAAAATGTTTCCTTCGGTATTTTATATTACGCTTAAATGTATATTTAGCCTAGATGTAAGATATGCCCAAAAAACCAAAAACCGGTTTGGACTTTACTGTGCTTAAATCATCTTCCTAATTTAAATTTGCATTTATAAGAAAGTGATTCATGTGATGTGAGAGTTTACCTCAGACGGAATGCTTGTTTTTGACTTAAAAATGCTAGGACGCTTTTCCTATTGTAATGGGGAGGGCATGCCGTCTGAATATATATATATATATATAATATATATATATATATATATAAGATTTAATTTAAAGGTTTCTGATACATTTCCATTGCTATCTAATTTTTTTTTTGCATGCTATGTTACATTAGGCTGTGTTATGAAGCTATTGCCGATTGCAAAGGTTTAATCATTAAATAATGTTTAAGCATAGTACCTTTATCCCACTCTATAGGCACTATTACATAGATTTTTATTTCCATTTTGTTAATTTTTATAACAAAATCTTTGAAAAGGATATATTTTTAAGAATTGTGGAAGTGCGCATTGGGCAATTGATGTTTGAGTAATTTTACACAATGTGTGTAACTTCACGTGTATTTAACCTACCTTATGCGATTTTTTCCCTGAAAAACATTGAAATATATTTTAGGTTGTAATTTTTATAAGCAAATTATTAAAATTGTGTTAAACTTATGAGTGATTCTTTGAGCCATTTAAAATTTAAATATAATTTGAAGATATTGCGGTTTTTAAATTAAATTTGATTTGCAAGGACAGTTAGTGGAAAGCACATTATTTTCAGAAAGAGAAAAATGAAATATACAGACCTATTAAAAATATGAATTCTCTTAATACACATATATACACAAACCACATAAGATTTAAGAAAAGTTTTGATTCGAATTATGTTTGTTGAAAATGATGGTTAAAAAAATTTTAGTATCTTTTTAATAATTTTTTTTTCATAAATTTGGTCTTCCTCTGAATCCCTTTGAGTAATTTTCGAGCTCAATGTCATAAAAATAATTTTTAAATAGATATTTCTCATTCATTTAGCTAATGTATAGATATTTTCCTTTTGAAAAATACGTTACCCAGAATAATTAACATTTACAAAAACAATAGTTAATTTGCTCTTATTTATTTCATTCTCAAAGTTCGAGTTCTAGTTACAATTCAAACTTTCAAGAAGTAAATCTTCACTTATTTTCTTTTCTTGACATTTAAACATGTTTTAGACATCCACATTTTAATTACGAGGAAAACTTTTAAGTACTAAACTCTTGTTTTTTTTCTCTGTCTTTGCACTTTCTTCCAGAGTTCCAAGATGGAGGATTCTGATTCATCCATCGACTCCGACGAAGAAGCAACTTTTGAAGAAGAAACAAAAGACGAAGCAGTGGGAGATGTTAGCTTTCTGGAAGATCGCTCGGAAACTGTGCGTGCGGAAACGATAGGAAGAATATTAGACAGCATTTTCGTCCCGAGGTTTCTGTTATAACTGTTCATTTTAAATAGAATGCACACAACTTTTTGTGAATACAAGAAAACTTTTTTGATGCACTACTTAAATATCTTGCACGATTAAATAGTCGAAGTTCGTACAACACTTTAATTTTTAGTCAAAAACTTTCAGTCGGATTGAAAATATATTCATTAATTGTTATCTAGGATGACGATGAACTATCATTATCAGTACATTTTTATTTCTTTCAGTACATTTACTCATTTACAAAAAGTACCGACTGACCGACCGAAGACAAATTTCCTTTTTACTTTTTTGTTCTCTTTTACTCCTTTATCAGATAGAAGTATTGGTTTTAAAATAAAAACTATTTACAAGTAGTATATCTCTTCAAAGGGATACCCCCGAAAGCGGGACACCGCAATTTAAGGGACAATTCTGTTGGTCCCGGTCCCATAGAAGAGGGTGGTTCAAAATGCATTTGTATTTGAAGGGATACCAACATTCGGGTAAATTGCTGTTACCATTAGGTGCTGCCATCTGTTAAATAGAGCCGAAACAAATTTGGCATTAATTCATATGTTAGTTTTGCTTTAGTATTTATTTACTGTCATATCAAAATTTGAATAGTGTTGTCCCCGTCAATGATAAAAGGATTCATCATCATACATCGGAGACAAAGTAAAAATCAAAACACTAGGTTGCTTCCGGTGAGTCTTTTCCAAAAAAGGGCGAGGATGGTTATTACAAAGTAATTTTGAGGTGCGAAAGGTTGCATCACGAATATGAGTAACTGAGACTTGTCTAATGAGCCAGGATGCTTTCTAAAAACAAACCATTTTCGATACAACGAGCCCCATCTTTTGGAGTTTCTAAGGATTTATTGAATGACTCTCGAACATCTTATGAAAGAACACCTCTATTTAAGAGACAAAATGTCTGGTTCGGTAGGAGTCCTTATTGGGAGGTACCACTGTATATATTATTTTTTGCTTTTCGGTCTTTGTTTTCATAACAAATTTTAAATTTTTTTTTGTAGTAATATAATTTAATATTGTATTTTCATCCAAATTGAGATGGTGAGATAACAGTGGTGCTTGGCTCGATCGCGTTTGAATGATGTTGTCTGAGGACATATAGTGTTTAGCGACGAATCCCGCTTCCAACTGTGTCCTGGCGATCATCGATGACGTGTCTGGAGACGATCCTACTTTCACTATTGCACGCCACACAGAACCTCAACTAGAAATTATGGTCTGGGGTGCCATTTCCCTTGATAGCCGGACGCCTTTGATCGTCATTAGAGGCACACTTACAGCACAGCGGTACGTCGATGACATTCTGAGACCTGTTTTGCTACCGTTCCTTTTGCAGTACCCTGTCCTTATTTTTCAACAAAATAATGCCTGACCACATACGGCAAGTGTTTCTATGAACTATCTTACAGCTTGTGAAACACCTCTTTGGCCAGCCAGATCTGTCTCCAATCGAGCATGTCTGGGATATGATGGGAAGGCAACTGCATCAACCAGGGAATCTTGAAGACGTAGCCCGACAATTGGAGTAACTTTGGCAAGAAATACCGCAGGAGACCCTCATACACGTCGAGGGTCTCTTGCGCTCTATGCCACATCGTGTGGCAGCTTGCATCTAGGCTAGAGGTGGGTCAACACCTTATTGAAGTCGTTACTCTCTGTACGTACGAAACACTTAAATAAATCATTCAATTTTTCTAAAATTTTAATAATTTCCTATTCTGTGCGGAATTTTCCTATCCTCCAATTTTTGTCGCCATCAGACAACTCCTTCTTGGTGCGACGTTTTTTTTTTTTTTGTTACAGAGTGTATATGGCATTTTCTCTTAAGTCCTTGAAGCATAAAAGAAATGAGTTTCTGTTATCAAAAACCATTTTATGTGTTGATCACAATGTACGAGTGACTTTTCGAATTTAGAAATTTCCGCTGAGCCATGAGTTCGAGTCCTGACGACACTAAAATCCCGCTATGTGCCACGGACCCGAGTTCTGACACTACAAAAGACACGTCGTGCATCGGGTTGATGCACGTTTAATATGTCGAAACTCCGAGTCCTCCAGCTGGCATGGTTTGGAAAGAGAGGTCCGTGCTCAGGTATTGTCCTCATCACTTGACTTTGGTTCAAAATTAAGATTTCAGTTGTCTACGTCGTTCGTATTACTTCCAAGTGTGATGTTAATGAACTATTAATCAACATTCAAATTTAGGGTATTTTTTCTGCATATGTAGCTTTTTACTTTTGAGTTGTTTATTACGTTTGAAGCAATTTTATTTCTGATTAAATCGTATTAGATGATTTCGAAGCATTACAATTACTAGAAAATAACTTAAAGCGACTCTCCTTGTTAAGTTATACCAAATAGTAACATTTACCAGTATTTATACTAGTTTAACACAGAGGTTTTGAACTTGTGTCAAATATCTGGTGTTTAAAAAAATGAGATATATTTATTATGAGCAGAAATTTTTAAAATTATAAATCCTAAGAAAATGTATTCATTTCATATTTTTCTATTTCTTTATTATCTTTTATTTTGTTTTTGGTACGTTATTATCAGTTATATGTTACTAATAATGCCGAACTTCTCGACACACTGACAAATCCAGCGACCTGCCAGTTTCATAAAAAAAATTATAGTAAATAAGCCTTCTGATTTTTTTTTCTTTGTTTCTTTGAAATATTTAGTGTTTCATTATTGTCAACTCACAAACAAGATAGTATTGGTGTCATTTAACTTTTGTATGGAAAAAAATTGATTTCTTAAAACACTAAAAAGAAGAGAAACTTTTTAAAAGAGGATTTCTTGAATTTTTTGGATTTTGTTTTTGAACTTTCAGGACTTTAACAAAACATGGTTCAAAAAGAGGAAGTCAAGTAAGATGTAGGTAAGAGATGAAATATATTTAGTTATTAAAATAATATATATAATCTTGTGGGTTCTCAAAAGTTTTGACATCCCCTACACCCAGTGCCGAGTTTCTAGAGGCAGATTCAGATGAAAAAGGAATCATGAAAGAGAAAGTTAAAATCTATTGGAAAAAGGCATCTGATTCATTCATAAAATTTGCTGAATCTAACAATAAATACCAAACAACTCTTCAGAACTCGTAAATATGAATATAATTCGTGATGAATTTTCGAAGAAGATGCGTATCATGGGACCAATGCGATAATTGATACTTATTCAGACAATAGAATTAATTTTTATTATAGAGTAGCTTGTCAGTTTTTTAACGACAATGTATTGTAAATTTTTTTTTTTTTTTTTTTTTTTTTTTTTTTTGTGCTTTTTTAATCAATAAGAATATATTCAATCAAATTATTGTCCGATGTTTGGAGTTAATTTTGTAGTTTCTAGAAGGACAAAATACTTTGTCTCATATTTATATTGTTTGCATAGGTTCACAATGTACGTAAATTTATTAAATATATGTCTTGTGTGTGTGTGATCGTTTACATTTTAATCAAGAATAACCCACCTATTTTTGATAACCCGATATTGTAGTTCGATAATCTGGTAAAATTGCTAATCAGGTACTATCTTGGTGACAAATGCACCGAATTATAAAAGGCTCACTGTATTAAAACTTATATTGCCTATTCTTTTATCCAAGCACTAGAAAAAAAATGTATTGTTTGTTTAAAAAAATTATATCCAATGCTTCAGCATTTAAAAAAAATGTATTAAAAAACAATTTAGTTATTAATTTTCTCTTTGAATTCCATGCTTTAAAAAATCTTTATCCATGCAACAGATCGTAAATATTCAGTACATGAATTTAGATTCAAACCTAAAAAAAGCGAAATAAATTTATATTTCAAATCGACTACCTTCTAATGTTTAACTTTAGCACGATAGATGGCAGCACGAATTTAAAGATTCTGTATTCTTTCATAACGTGTACGGTGTTGAATTGATAATTAATAATAATTTTAAAAGGATCTGAAATAATTTTTTTACTATTATTTTTATGATTCATTGGGAAACATTGACTTTTTTCAAGTTATCATTTGAGTTCTGCAAAAGTGCACAATTTATCGATTGTTACTTATAATTTATATACTCTAAGATTATATAAATTATTTTGATAACCCATATAAAATCACTGCAACTATTATGGTACATTGTACGTCAAATTTAATGATACTGTGCTATATTAAGCACTATAAATATCACCAAATCCTTACCAACAGTCCATAGCCTAATTTTATTGCAGACGAAAGATCGTTAAACGGAGTTTGTTTTATATAAAAAAAAAAAATACGTATTTTTCCTTTCTTTTTATTCTACGCAGCCTATTTACTTGAGTTTAAAAGTGTCAATTATTTAAACGCATTAATTTGAAATATCGCTTTGCTTCGGAATTGAATAATCTGATTAAGAATATAGCCCCTTTCTTTATTTGTTTAGGAAAATAAATAAAAAAGGGAAAGAATACCTCCTGCGACTTTCTCGTCAACCTGCCTCGAGAAATGACATCATTGAATTGAGCAAACAATTTGACGAGTGCTTGAAAGAGAGGCAGGTGAAAATGACTGGTTTTTGTCCTATGAGGAGAGAACTCTACGACTTACTTTTTGGTAAATATTCCATCGGAAATTTCACTCTATATCATAATTTGTTTGCATTATTTATTTTTTTCGTTCTTTTTCAATTAATCTGTTCAACCTGTAAAGCTATCGTGTTAATGTAATTGTCAATATTTTAATAATATGAATTATGGCTCCCAATTCGACAAACAGCCCCCATGCCTTTTCAGTTATGATTCAAGTAAGTACAATTTAAGATATGATAGCCCCATTTTTAACACTATTTTTTTCAATAGCATTTACTCATTTTTTAAAATAGAAAACGAGAATAGATTTGGTATATCATCATCGGGAAATGAAAACGAAGCGATTGTTATTTGAACATTTATTAGTTACATAATAACACAGAAAGATTGGCAATACCCGAATTTTCTTTTCTCTAACTTTAGGTAAATTTAAAATATTTTGAGATTCCATAAGATTATTTAAAACGTTTAAAATAAAGCATTTATAGGGATAGAGGAGGAACATTACAGGGAAGTTTAAATTAGGGATTGCTCCATATCTCAGAATTTGCCTAAAGCTGGCTGATTTCTTGTGGAATTATATTTGGTCGCTCGCACGGGCATTCCAGAAACAAATAATTGGTGCAAATATACAAATTGAACAGTGTACAAGGGGAACCATTGTATAATTATTTTCACTTAATTTTAAGAAAAATATATTCTCAGATTGTATTTCCCCTTTAATACATTTACGACGAATGTAGCATTCGTCGAAAACATCAAAAGGGGAAAAAACAATTGAGTGGAGCTCCACTTCTATTAATCTAGTGGAAAGAAACAAGTTTATTAAATTCTCATCCGATTGTACCAACCCTTTCATGGGCCGCGGTAGCTTAGTGGTCATGGTTTCGGATTCGTGGCCGGAGGTTTTTGTTCAGTCGTGGTTTCGATCGTTGGCCGGCAAAGACCCGCCGTGTAGCCGGAGTTGAAGAGCGTTAAATCTGTCCGGGCTCAAAGTCTTCCAGTTGGCGTGGTGTGGATGTTAGGAGAGGGGGTGCCAGCGTTATTTAAATTGCCTACAATTGCAATTCTTTGCCAATCAAAGGAAACGTTATTAGGTAAACTAGATGAAAATAATAACATTAGTGAATTGAATGAGAGGTAGTGATATATAAGAGAAATAGAATTTAAAGGAAAGAAGAAGGAGGTAGAGGATAATGACAAGTTGATAGATGTGTGAATCTTCGTAATAAATCGGTTGGATTAAAATGACTCCTAATTAGAGAATGATATGAATTAAATTGTGATAATCGTAAAGTGCTTGAATCAGAACGAATGATTTGGTAAGCCTAAGGCATTATTATTCGAATATAAACTAGGATTAATTGAATTAAGAGAGATCTTAGATATTCTATGTTGAGAGCTAGTAAAGTGCATTGTCTTCCTCTTACGTATCTGCATTTAGAGTCTTGAACTTATCAACAATTTGATTCGAATTTAGATGGCTGATAAGTTAAATAAGGAAGGAAATACGCCACAGAATAAATATCTCAGATGCGACGTTCTGGTTAAACGCTAAGGAGATTTCTATAGTCCCTTCTTTTCAGAATTAGTATGGAATGAAATTGGCCTCTTCCAAAATCACGGTACATAATCATTCCTTTCGATTGGATAGCTAAGACAATAACTTCACCAATTGATCCGAGTTACCCCACCGTGAAAAGAATATCCAATGGGGAGGTGCCTGAGGATATAGGCCTTTTATAAGGTCAAGTCTTAATTTCAAAGTTCACGGGAAGCATAAATGTCCTTGATCTTTCAGACTCGGTACAATTGCCTTGAATAAGGATTTTGTCTGGATGTAAGGGAGACTACTAAGGAATTTGTTAAGTGGGGTCACCTCCATTCTCTAGGTCAAACTACATGTTCACTGAGTCTAATCCTCCATTGGAAATTTTAATTTCTTTCTAGGAATGTTTTTGACTTGAGATCGTTCTGTATCTTTTAGGAATCTAAACTCAGTTTCAGAAGTTTATTTGCTTTGCATGTTGTTTTTGGTATTATAAATGTGTTGGAAATTAAAGCAAATCTAATGTTCGACTTGCTACGCATTATCTCCCTTCTGTTTTGCTGTAAGAGTATGAAAACATTGTGCACATTTGTTCTTAATCTAAAATGTAGAATGTGTTTCTAGACGAATTGATTCGACAAGCGACTATCCATTGTGCCGAAAGGGGTGCTCTGCTTTTGAGGATCCGAGACGAATTTCGCATGACAATGGCCGCTTACGAGAAGCTGTTCGAATGCGGGGTTGAGTACGGGGCCAGAAAATCCCTTGAAGCAGAAATAGAGCAACAGAAAGTCGAAATTCAGGTAAGAGCTCGATAACTTAAATCATTAAAACAGCTTGTGACAGCAAAATAATTGTCGAATTGAAAATGACCTCACGATTGGTAGTGAGAACAGGATCTTGCATTTTGACAGCTAAAAAATTTAGTTTTCTCGTAGCTGTTATCAAGCTGACAGATAAATGAAAGAAATAAGAGTCTGTGTCAGAAATGCAATAGAGGCTGAAGCTGCGCAGAAGGACGACTCAGCTGTTTGTTCGTAGTCGCTTTTCCTCAACTGGCGGCTCACGGTGGTCAGCAAGAAAGTATCGCTCACAGTTGTCTCCCTCGAAACCAACGGTCGGGTACGACCTTACTGGAGTATTTAGCGAGAATCAACTGTCTGGGGGGGGAGGGGTCGCAGTAGCCTAATGGTCATGATCGCGGATTCGCGGCCGGCGTTGCTTTCGTCGAGTCATAGAATCGAGCTCTATTACAACTAAAGACCCAACGTATAGTGGAGCTGATGCACATTAAATATGTCCTCCCTTTGGCTTTGTGGAAGTTTGGAGAGAGAGAGAGAGAGATGCTAATTCAGATGCCATCCTCGTCACTAGACCAAAGTTCAAAATTACTAGATACGTCGTCAATAGCCTCCCGCGTTGCTTCTCAGTGCGGCGTCAATAAAACAATCTTTGCAACCATCCGACCTGAGTGATACTACTCATACCAAGATTTACCTCACAAAGCACGGTGCGGAAGTTAAATATCAAATATAACGTCACACAGAAGTTAGGGAGCTCTGCTGAGGACAATGAATGTGGGATTCCAGCACAAGGCTACAGCAAACATATGAGTAGCTGCACTGTGGACGAGAAATCCAAAAATTCATTTATCCTGTTAATGTTTTTTGTGCATTGAAATTGTGTTTAAGTTATAACTGGAATTGTTACCCGAAATGATTTGTTTTCTTTTGAAATCATCAATAGACACGGATAGATTTGTCAGTAGAATTATGAAATTATGTTATCGAAGTTTTTTACAGTAGAACATGAGAAAGAAACTTATGACGCGATGATATAACCAAGTTATTCTGAAATAACAAGCGCTCTTTGGTAATACATTGCAGTGTATATTTTAATAAACAAGCAACATGATTAACCGTTTTCTTAAGAATAGGCATGTTAAACTAATTAATGGTAAAACACACACTAATTGCAATAAAAAGGGTTATGTTTCAAAATTTAGAACATAATTATACTTTTCTTCTAGTAAAAAGAAATAAATAGTTTATTAGTAGAGTAACATGATAGATTTGATAGTTAGCCATCAAAAGTATTATTTATTCTTACTGCCTTTATTTGTTTAATTTTATCGGTTTTCTTTCATTTCTATTACATTTATGAAGATCTTGCGATGCATATTGAAAATTTAATATTTCAAAATCTAACCTATGCTAATTACGATGCTTTGATATCACGGCATATTAAATTTGCACCAAGGTTTCCCTGTCCTATATGACGATGATTGATTAGATTTATCCGCCAGATATTGTGAGTAGTTTCCCACCCAAAACTCTGACGAAAATATATTCCACAATAGCTATTCGCATGTATTATTATATTTTGTATAATTTAGCATCAATTTGAAGTTGCTTGAATAGTGAACTTTGAAATTTTTGTCGTAAAAAAAAGTACATTTATTGAATGGATTGGCAAAATATCTTACGATTCTATCTTACATTTATATTTTTGTTTTTATTAAAGCTATTTTGATATTTTCAGCCTCATTATTTTTATTCATAAATAATAAAAGCTGATTTCAAAGCTTTTTTTTAAACTATTTGTTCGAATTTATGTATTTATTGCAGCAAAGTTTTTGAAAGTCAAAATAACGGATTACGATAAAAAAGAATTAACAAGTATTTTTCTAATTTTGAGTTATTTAGAAATAAATGAAATTAACTTTTAAAAATATTTTTAGTTACATACGTGTAATATATTTATCAACAATTGAAACTTTTCATTACATAAGCTATATTTGTTCATTTTTAATATCCTGATTTGTGAATGTAAGTTATCCTTTATGCTAATTCAGCTGCAAATTTTTGGTGTATAAGACGCATCGTATTCTGATGAGTCGTATAAAATTATGGATGCCAAAAATAAATAAAATGGAAACACGCTAAAAAAGCAGCAAAAAAGTATTTACAATAATTATTGTGGTATAGTTACCCCTACTCCATTGGTAAAAATTAAATAATTATAATTTGAATTCAAAATTATTTCCTGTTTGCTTCTAAATTATTATATTGTAGTATTAATTAATTGTCACAGCTCTTTCAATTTTTGAGATTTTGAATAAAATATAAATCATGTATTTATTCAACAACTGAAGAAATATTAAGAATATCTTGAATAACATGTTAATGTCTAAACAATCATTTGCAGAACTACAATAATCTGCATGCAATTTAGACAAGGCATGAATTGTTTGAAATCACTGGTCTACAATAACGTGCAATATAATAAATATAACAAGGTATATTTCACAATACTTCGATAATATTAGGATCTAAGTAAGCTTTTTTCCTTCGGAATTCATAATCAGTTTTTGTAGAAATGTCTAGCAATATATGTGGTTAATTGGCACTTGTTTGATAAATGCAAGGGTTGTTCAGTAAATCCTTAGCAAAGGCCCTGAGATGGCACTCGTAGCTTCGAAAAATGTTTGTTTTTTGTAAGCATCATGTCTCACTAGACAGCTGTCTGAATCTCAGTTACTCGTGATCATGATGCCACCAAAAACATTTTCATCATAGCTCTTCTGGCAGATGAGACCATTTTCATCTTCTGTGGAGAAGATTCGCCGGAAGCAAACCAACTTTTTGATTTTTGCTTCATTTCCGATGCCTACTGATGAATACAGGTCTCACCGACGATGAAACCTCGACGGAAAATGACGTCTCGAGGCGGCAGAAATCAAATTTTAATTTGGCAGCAAATGACTACCTTTCAAAACTGGCTGATGAATCAATGTCAAATTTGTTTCGGTTCCATTTAAATGATGGCAGCACTCCTTAATAACAACAATTCACCTTAATGATGCCATTTGTCGTCAAGTACGAGTACTCTTTGAACCACCTTTGCATCCCTATAACCGAGTGTAGATAGAAAAGCTAGTTAAAAGTCATTTTATCAAACATTATGAATAATAAATTATTTTTACAGGTAGTCTTAATGAAGGAGCTCTTAACACATCGATCAATAACTCCCGAGACTAACCCAGAGATGGCGCTCGTAGTAAACCAGTAACCAGGTCTTTCTAGAGTACTAACCTTTGCTTGAAACGTGTCAAAATTTTAAGTCGATCGGACCAGGAAAAAGGTTTTTTGAAGTGAAGTGAAGAAGGTTTTTTCCAAGTGGGTGCCGCGATTGCTTTCGATGGAACAAAAACAGCAACGAGTCGATGATTCAGAAAGCTGTTTATCGCTATTTACTCGCAACAAAAAAGATTTCTTGCGAAAAAAAAAAAAGATTTGGAAAAGCGTTGGTACGATTGTATCACCCTAAAAGGTGATTAACAAAAGGTGTTATGTTGATGAATAAAAAAAAAATTTGCAAAAAAAATGTTGTTTTCAATGTTAGACTCGGGAGTTATTGATCGATGTGTTAGATAGACTTTGAGATGCCCACACGTAAATAACCCATTTAATTTGTCGTTCTCCCCCATTCCGATTAAGATGCCGATTAAAATGCAGCTGGGTCAGCCGACATTTTTTGCGGAATAAAGTTTGAAGTCAGGACTTAATATTGCAGAAGTCGGAAATCCAAAGTATGAAAACACAACTGCACCAGATCTCCCGATATTGCAAGTGTTTTTTCTATACCAGTAGGGTCACTTTCTATACCAGAGTACAAATAGCTGAAATTGATATCTCATCTGTAACCAATCAATTACAAATGTCGTGTCCGGAAGAAGTGAGATCAGCGTGGCTAAATTCATTCTATAAAATAATTTCGAGGTGGAAGGAACTCAGGTATGAAAAACGTTCTCGAGGATGGACGTGTCCAAGGACATTGCTAAGAATATTAATTTATTATTCTAGAGTACAACTAGCGCCTTATCAAAAGCGTTGCTTTGCATGGAGAATGTTAAGTGCAACTAGAACCATTATGTAAGTTATCAATATAATATATATTATAAAAATGAGTTTAAAAATAAATTTTTGTAAACAGAAATGTGGTTAACAAATTTCGCCCCACCAGAAAAACTTTTATGAATTTATGATCTTGAACTCACAATACATTATGTTCTGTAACAATTAATTAGAACATTTTTTTTTATATTTCTAGATGACGTTAGATTCGCTTTGTTTTCACTATGAATTTTTACGAATTTATTCCTTTCTATTGATTCTTTAGTTCATCCATTGAACCCATGCAACAGCGGTAGTTGAAACGTCTTAGTCGCAAACTTGCAGTCATGGTTGTTTTAGCCCAATCGGTGAGCTCAAATCACGATTCGACTAAAGACCAAGCATGCAACGGAGCAAATGGACGTCAAGTCCGTAAGGCTTAATGTCCTCACGTTGACGAGTGATGGAAGTTTGGAGAGTGGAATGCGAGCTCGGGAGTCGTCCTTGTCATTTGACCGAGGTCTATCGCGAATATTCTTCATTTTACTTCACAGTGTGACATTACTCGTAGTTGAAGAATGAGCGATGAAGCGAAATTAAACTTTCGGATATAAATTTGTTTCCCCAGACAGTCATAAGTGGAGGCGACATACTTGATAGAGGGTAGATTAATCGAGTTAGAAGTCGAGTGTAGAAGGCATTACAGTTTTGTTTATTAGTCGCTGAAGATATTAGGGATGCATAGAAACTATGCTTAATAACGGTTGCAACTCTATCTAATGTATTCTTTTCACCTCAAACAGAGGCTTCCTTCTGGAGAGGTGTTCAGTGAATAAAATATTGATTAAGTTCTTGACTTGATTCTCCGTGAATCCTTGCTCGAATTTGGATAAATTAAGAAGTTCATCTAATTAGGCCTCAGGAACTCTAAAAACATATTAAGTAAATTACTCTAGTGTCAGTTGCATCTGTAATCTAATATACTGCATTGAAACTTGTAATGATTGACTCTTCGTGGCTGCGGTGCCTAGTCATCATGATCGCGAACTTTCAGCTGGCATTGTTTTCGCCGAGTTTCAGAGATCTGATGGCCCTAAAGATCCCCGTATAACATCACTAGTAGAGTTCCTAAGTTCTGCTGCATGGTGTGGAATCTTGGAGAGGGAAGTGCTCAGATGCTATCCTCGTCAATTGACCGATACTCAAAATAATGTGTTTCGTTGCAAAATGCTGTCGCGTTACTTTGACGTTAATAAAACAATCACTCTAGATTTCTTTGATGTTCTAGTATAAACAGCTACAGTCTGAGGTGTCGAGGGCAGAGAGGTTGACCAATAACCTGAAGGCCCAGATCGAGGCCGAAGAAACTCTGAGGCAGCAGATGATCGACGCAAAGCAGGCGAAACACCAGGAGAGGATGGAGTTCCTCAAGAGGCTCAACAAGCAACTCAAAGTGAGTTTTCTTGAACTTGCGCTTATACATTGCGCATTCTCACTTTAACAAAATAGATACGTTCTTCAGAAATTGTGAACTCTGAAACCGTATAAAATGAGGTAATGGAAAAAAGGGGAATGCATATTAATTTGATCAGTTATGATCATACTTTATTCAATTTATTTTTTGAAATATATATATATATATATATATATATATTAATTCGGCGCGAAAGAAAAATCCATGAAAAGTGAAAACAAAATAATGTTCTGTATGAATTAAAACAATAAAAGAATTCATGAGTGCAAAGTGTGGCTAAAATGTTTTAGGACTGAGTTTCCAAGTAAAACAAAATGCGTAGTAAAAAAATCGCATTATCAATTGTTCTATTATCTATTGGCTGATGTGATTCCCAAGACAATCTAGACACTGCTGGAAACGTACAGCTCGAATGCCCCTTAGCTGCCTCGTAACGGTTAAAAATGAGTTAAGAGTATTAATATATGTGATGAACCCTCGTTATCAGCTTCTTTTCCTCTTAACTTTCGTTCACTTTTGGTTTTTTTCTCCTTTTAACACTCAACGAAATCCTAACAATCAATTTTCTCGTACATATTAACTGCAACTTTCACTCCAGTTATTAAACTTTCGTTTCATAAAATTGTGAGGTAACACTAGGTTTCCGAAGCTCTTTTTATTTCTGCGAAAATTTGGGGTTTCCCAATTTTCTTGAGTATAAAAGTCGACGCTGGAGGTCCTCTTTTTGGCTTTGTTGAATAATATGCCCTGTACTGCATTCTTTGAAATTGATTGCTTTCATGCCATGTAATAAAGAAAATCATCTCAATTGTAATAAATAATTAAGGAAGTACTACTTTTCTTACATCAATGCTTCGTGTTGCTTCTGATGTGACATTAATAAAAACAATCACTATCTTTCTATGGGGTTTATTACTTTTGGTAAACACGGGTGGAGAACCTCGGGTTATCCTAGTGATCCTTTTCTATTATCGACCCTCCTTCTTGTCAACCAATTTTTATGTTTTTTTTTTTTTTTTTTAATTTTTCAAACGTATAGATCACAACTATACTTGTTTGGCGCAACATGGACACACATCTCTTTTTTGCATCATAAAATCACGCAATCACCTAGGACTGCTAATATTAGTATGAAATGTATTTTAAAATTATATATATATAGTATATACAATGGCTCCCAGAATTGAGTATACATCTTTCTTTCTTTATCTTGGAAATACAAACATATGGTAAAAAATTTTATGTAAAGGATTCTTTAATATAGAAATGATAAATCACTCCATAAATAAGATACTTATGCAAAAAATAAGCATGAAATTAAATATAATAAAATTATTTGCATTTGACTAAATGACACGAATTGATCATAAAATTAAGTGTACACTCTATAGAAAATGACCACAAACTGATAAATTTGCTACCACCATTTTACTAAAGATTTTGCGTTTAATACTGAAGTTGAATTTAGATCCTAATGTATAAGTTTCTGGTAGAAATATTCATTTTTGACTTCAAAATGAATTCAAAAACGAATGCTATCGTTCAAGTTCAACAACTGGTCATTAAAATGGATGAGGAAGGTAAATCTCCTAGAAAAAAATTGCAAAAGTAGTTCAGCGAGGTCACAGATGTGTTGAAAATATCATCAAAAAGTATAAAGCGCGTTAAAAGTATTCCCGGAAGAGGACGAAAGGAAATCTTGGATGACAGAACCGTAATACTGAGTGTTACGCAGACCTTTCATCGAATCACAGCTCACAAAAATGGTTAAAAATTCCTTTTCGAATTAAGTACAGCGTGGCACATGAAGAAATTATGAAAATTAGAACAATTTACATAAATGGATGGCATAAACAGGTAGTGATTGAATCGTTGATTGTTTTATAAATGTCGCACTTTGAAGCAACATGATTGCTCTTGGCATTCTAATTTTGATCCTCGGTCAAGTGAGGAAGGCGACACCTAAGCTGGGACCCCAACCTCTCCAAACTTCCCCACCGCACCAGTGGTAGGATCTAGGGACCTTGACATATTCAACGTGCATCATGGCCCTTTACACAACGGATCTTTGGACTCGAACGGATCTTTGGAATGCCAGCTGCGATTTCACGGCTATGATATCTAAGCTATTGCAGCCAAAAGAGGTCGCTCTACACTCTGTAATTTTGTATAATTTACGGGCTATATTTACAATTAATATAAAGAAGGACGTTAATGAATTTTCTGCAGAAGTAACTAAAGTAGTCTTGAAATTGTACTCCTAGTAAATACGTCCAATCAGCGCAGGACCTCACAGCATAGTAAGAAGTATAAATGGGAGAAATAGTTCCATTTTTTTTTTTTTTTTTGCTTCACGTGTAAATGGTAGATAGAATAATAACGGAAGAAATGTAAAAGCATTTAATTGATGTAAAAAAAAGTGCAGTTTTTTTAACATTAAACATTTGTAACGTTATTAAATCAAAGGAGCAACTTGACTTGCAACACATGGATTGAAGATTTGTGCGAACTCTCGAAGATATTCCTACCGTCCACAACGATATATTTGATTCAAATTTTCGCCTCGATGACATTCCTTCCATTTTTTTGTTAAGACTGAACAAAGGGTCACTACTCTAATTTTGTTCCTGTTGGTCTGTCTTTTTACTTCAAAACTAGTATGATTTCGACAAGTTAATATATTTAAGCCATTTTTTGATGTTTTTGTTTGTTTCTGTTTTCCTTTGTTTGTTTTGATCTTCTAGGCTCTTCTGCTCTGTGTTGTTATGTTATGCTGAATCGCTTCTTCTAGGCTGTTCTACTCTGTGTTGTTATGTTGAATCATTTATTCTGAATTATCATACAATCAATTAAATACCCTTAATGCAGTAATTTTCCGTTTGTGCGCATACTCCTAGGGGTACATGAATAACTTCTGGGAGTAAAAGGAGAAATTCTGAAAAGACTGGCAATAATAATATGGCAAGAATATTTGCGTTACATTTGCTATCACATAACGAGTACTATGAAAAGAAGAGTCGTATTTATTCATGCTCAAAGTGTACATAACAGATGTCAGGTACAGAGAAAAAGGCCGAGAAGCACTGATCAAATTCATAAATTAGTTACATTTAGATGAAATATTTTGACGATTTTTTAAGAATTTTACACAGGAATTTTTTTTTTTTGGATTTGCAGATTAATTATTTAATTTTGAAAACATTTCTTCTTATTTTTTTCAAATTATTAAGTCTAATTTTATCTATCTATCTATTTGTCTGTCTATCATCTATCTATCCAAATATCTATTAAAAGTATCTAAAATTAACCACATATTTTAAAAGCATCTTTATAAACAACATTAAATCATATTATTTTTACAAAACAGTTTTGTTCATTTAAAATTCTGAAATCATTTCGTAAGATAAAGAGAACGGAGGTTTGTGTGTGTGATATTTTTAAAAGTAGATTCCAGCACAAAATTCCTCCAATCCCTTAAAAAAACTTAATCTCCTTAAAAATCCCTTTAAAACCCATCCCGCTGGGTCATCCAAGTCCTAAATATTAGACTGGTTTCTAATTCAACATAGGGTTTCTGAATTAGTGATCAGAATATGTTTTTCAATCTTTGTGTCTCGTGTGAGATAGGAATAAATGCTTGAGCAGCATTTTTTCAGAAAGAGATTAGTAGACATCGTGTTTCTTTGTTGTTGCGAAATGCTTTGATGTTGAAAATGTTACTGTTTAATAATTACATGGTTCAATGGAACCTGAGAAAACCGTCCCTGACATTTTGCACAATCCGTCATTAAAATAGGTCTTCTACTTTTACCTGTATAATATCTACTTTTCTCCTCAAATCTAGACTAATGCAATGAAGAGTATCCGAAAGAGAAAGACACACTAGAAATTAGTATGCTATTGCATTTTCCCTTCGAGCTTTGAAAAACCTTTTAATGTTTATATTAATATTCACTTGTAAATGTTCACATATAGAAAAAGATTTTAAAGTATAGAAAAAAATATTATATTCACAGAAATCTTCGTTTTTTCCCTTTCAGATGTTCGCATTTAAATAAAATAATGATTATTTGAGGAGAAAAATAGAAACTCCATACTCGTTTAACCTTACATTCTAGAATTCAAAGTGGTTGGAAGGCGGGATATTTAACATTAGCTGATGATAATTTTTATACTATGGAAGAGTAAAATTATTTTTTTATTAAATTCCATCCATAGAGTAGAAGATACAGGCAGTTTATTCTTAATGGCTACTCCGAGTTTAACTTCGGCTTTACATTAAATTTTCTCAGACCCTAGTGCACCATTGTCGCCGACTATGAAAGGTCATTGGCAGATTACGCAATAACGGACCAACAGCGATCCATCCGTTTACGTAGTACTGCTATTGCATCAAGGAATGTTTTAATCTGTTATCACAACACTCAATGGTCCATTCCACCAAAACTTTCGTGGTACTCTGCTCAGTATCTTGGCAATGACATATTTTAAAGGTTACAGACTATTAAAAATCTACTTTGATAAGGCTCAGACACTCTAATCGCTTAACTATTTTGAGAAAAATGCAAAAAACTTTCCGATTTGAACCTATGGCACATCTCCATCAACACCTCCCCTTAGAGGTTTACTTTCTTTGGGCGAGTACAGGAATCCTGAATCTGAAGTATCCTAGAGATCTTTCCTATGGTTTTACTGTCTTTGGTAAGTATAAAGATCTCCCCCTCCCCGGGATAGCCTAGCGATTCTTTTCTATTTTTTACCCTACCAAAATTTTTTCAAGCGTCTAGATCACAATTACGCGTGAATGTTTGGAGCAGCATAGTCAGATATGGCTTCCGTACCGTAAATTTAAACTTTCAGTCATTATCTGAAAAACAGCTTATAATTTATGTTCTTATATTTTAATGTTACACTAACACAGAAAATCTTGACTTGCAAAATTTAGTTTCTTTTCTTTTTATTTTTCAGGAGCAAATAACATACATTTCTTAACAAAAGAGAAGCGAATTTTTGGATGGCAAAGTTACAATGAATGGAGATCTCATTTGAAAAAAACCCCGCTCGAATGTAATTTATCTTATTGAAAATTATATGATGTGTGTTTTAGTTATTTTGAAGACATACCGGTTGGGAATTGTTTGTAATAGATACCTATTAAACTGTAAAATTAAAAAAAAAAGTGAACTTTCTTACTAAAAGTGAGTGCTTCATAATAATGTAAATCTGTATCACAATTTTTTTCTTTGTAAAATGTACCTGTTTAATATTTAAATTAGGGCAATTAATATAGAATTTTTCATAATTTGTGTTTTCATTCATTATATATTTTCATATCAATATAATATTGGTGATATATGAAGTACAAAATTTTAAAAGTGGTTGTATTTATTATTATTTTACATTTCCCTTCATTTTTCATATTCGTCAATTGAAATTATTACCCTGAAAAGTTATTCGCAGTTATTAAAAATATTTAATGAAGTTCTGTGAAAATGCTATTATTTCTAAGAAACATATATAGCTTATGATAGGACATATAATGGTGTTTTAAGTTAATTGAAGTACATAATATTTATTTTTTCAGAGTTATAAGCTTTTAAAGGGTTTTTCTCAGTTTGTGTTTTTTTTTTTTGATAAATCATTTCATTTAAAATGCTACTCCTCCCACAAATATTAATCAATCACTTCCATTTTTTTTCTCTGTGTTATATATAACGCATGTAACAAAATAAGGGATCCGTTTAGAAAAGAAATATATACTTTATTTTAAAAAAAATATTAAAATGTAGGAGATATCTGTGTTTTTGCTGAATTATAGCATCGCGACCAACATTTTATTTTTTGTCTCCAAAACTTAATAAGCTATTACAAAATCGATGCCTAAAGTTGTTTAAAATAACCTTGAAAATATTTTAAAAAATTTTCATAGTAAAAAATTATTAAATAAAGAAGTAGGATTTTGAATTTTTTTCAAAAAAATTTAAAATTTTAAAATTGTGTTAACAATACATTCAAATTTTCATGTAAAATCACTTTCTTGAATAGAAACACCACATAGCTTGCTAAAACCAAATTTTTAAATGCTTTAATAAAAATAAGGGTTCAAGGGTACCGATTTCCTTTAAATGAATTAAACATTACATAAACAGTACATAAATTGAAAACAGAACTAAATTTTTTAAAAAAAATGAAATCAAATTATTAATTATATAAAAATTACTTTCCCAATTGACGAAAATAATCGAAATCTGTCTTCATTGAACTTGTGGTCATAAATCTGTATCATTGCGCTTCAGATGATATCGAAGAGCAATTTTATGTTGTTTCCTAGAAAAGTAAATATTTTTGTAAGTGTTTGTGTCGATGATTGAGAGAAGAAAAACAGAGGCGAGAGATTTGGTGAAACACATGTATTTTTTTTTTTTTTTTTCATCTTTTTAATCTATCAACAGTGAACATGTTCTGGTATAAGTATTCTGTTAGCGAATGGAATAAGAGAGTTATTTGCCACCCCGATTCCACTCGAACCACAAAATAACATTGAAATGATACAGTCATAAATATTCATAAATAAATATTATACATTATGTACCCCCCCATATACAAGAAGAACACACGCAGGCCGATGCATCGGACCTTCAGCATTCAAATTGGTTTTTCACACATAGGAATGAAAGATCAGAATGGATGAATATATCGAAATAATACAATTTTATTGATAAATATTTAGAATAATCGTGCATTTGATGTTCGTGAAGGTTGTAACAATGATGAATGCATATGATGGTGAGTTCGTGCAGTTTTTGTGAGCAAATTCTTTTCCAACAAAATGTTGGAATTTCTGGTGGAGTAGCTTGACTTTTTTTGTTTGCGGACTAAGTTGAATACTACTGTAGAATTTTTAATACGGGTATTCAAGCTTTAAAACATCGATATAATATTTCTATGATGTTGTGAGTTGCAGATGATATATAACACTGATGGATAAATTACTACTAACCACAATTTTTAATATAAATAAACAAATTTTAAAATAGTGATGTGACTGATCATTGTGATTTGGGTAAGGATTGTAAATTAAATAATATTACAGCATCCCAGAACTTCATGAAAGCAATGTGGACAGAAGAATGTTCACCGAGTTCTATTATATCACTTTTTTGTTATAAGAGCTTGTCTAACCCTCATTACTTAAAAATTTTAAAGCTCATAATTTCTGGGAAAGAAAATTTTGTTAACACTTTCCAAACAAAAAGTTCTAATCTCATAATCACGAAACATTTACGTGTATAATATATCTATACTTTTGAAAAAAGTTTAACTAAGAAATGATGAAAAGAATTGAAACTGTTCAACAATAAAAAAAAGTTCTGATAATCACGAAAACAGAATACACAGAATTTTCAACATATTTTAAAAAGAGTTCTAATCTCAAAATAAAAATAATTATTACAAAACGGTATCAATACCTCTTTACAAAAAAGCGTTATATAATCTCATTATCACGAAAAAGGAGTAGAGAGTAGTCAACACACTTTTTAAAGAGAAATTTAATCTCAAATTCACGAAAAAAAGAATTTGGAAAAAGTGTCAAAATTTTTTCAAAGGAGTTTTATATCATTATGACGGAAAAGAAATATGGAAAATATGTCTTTCAAAGACCTTTTCAAAGAAAAGTTCTGAAAGATTTTAATATATCAAAAACGAATACGTAGAACACACACATAAGAAAAGTTCTTACTTTGTGAACTGTATATACTGAAATCTACTTATATAAATTGGAGAATAATCACATGGAAAAAGGGTTTGTATTTAAGTGTCAATAAGATGGTCCTTTTAAATCTGACTTCATTGTAAATTACCTTAATGAACATTCGTGAGAAGGTTTTATTCTTACAAGATTTTGGTTTATCCTCCAGATTCACTGTAATATTGATTTGTAAAAAATATTTTAAAGAAAAACGTTTTTGAGATGTAAAATGTTAATATAGTATATTTCCTTAATTAAAGGCTCAAAAAGAATCTCAACATACAGTGGTACCTTATTCCATGATTTGGCCTTGATTTTACATTTACGTCCACGATCGATGGAATTCGGTTTTTGAAGCCTTTTAAGAAACATGATGTATAGAATACATAGTTATGAGTGGTGTGAAAGTCTAACATCAAAGCTCGGACTACCAGAGAATATTCCAACGAGGGGCTTAATGTTACATTTGGGCCAAGTGTAAGAGAAATATTTAGTGGAGAAAACTTGTCTTTAGGAGCCTCCCTCATAATGCATAGCACTACATTTCCATCTCCAAGCCTGTAGGTTTAATGCTCTAGGATTTGAGCTTCATCACAGTAGAGTACTTCCCTCCTAACACTACTGTTCTCATTCAAAGCATGAATTAGTAATTCATGAAGAAACTCAAATAAACTGCACAGTGCTTTAAGCTTGCCTCTGACAAAGAGTCAACCCTAAGAAAGTTTGAAACGATCACTTTAATACCTTCCATTGGCTATCTCTCGTTGACAAAGCCTAACAGCTAATTTCTTGTGCAACATTGAGCTCTGTTTGGATGAATTTGTGGCCAGAAGCAGTGACTGAAAGGTGCTTGGAAACTATGCATTTAATGAAGGATATTGTCTACCTGGGAAGGTTTCCTTTTTAGAAGATGTTACGTCTGTGACATACATCCAAAAACACGATGCATCCAATAGGAATATTAACATGCTCGAAAGCTTCTGAGAATGTGGCTTCGACAAAGATGTCTGTGTTGTGTGACGAGAAAAAAAACCTATGGAACATTTATAACCATTTGAGAATAAAATAGAAAAGTCTTTCTTTTTTGTGAAGTTGTAAATTTGAGTTATTTGCGATTTTCTTTTCACTAACCTCAAGGACTTTATAATCATTTGAATTGCGTAAAATTAAAATTTCTTTCCAACCAAAATGAAATATAAATAGGTTAATTACATGACGATAGAAATAAAGGGAAGTGAGTTAGATATGATATATGAATGAAACGGATTGAAAGGAAAATGAAAGAAGATAGAGGATAACGACTTGCTGACAAAGATATATAATTTGGATGGAATCTAACTAGTTTCGTGGATTGAAACGAATTCTATTTGAAGTATTAAGTTGACAAATCAGCTGTTTTTAAGTAGTGATTGAATCAAACGAATGAAATGTTAAGCTAAGAATTTATTAGATGAACCTTATTTAGAATTGATAAGTTAATTGAGATCGAGAGAGACTGACTTTAGCTATCCATCGGTGACTTTTAATTTAGCAATTTGGTTCGTTCTTTCGAGTCTTCAATTGGAGTCAATAGTTATTGCTTAATATCTTCAACTAAGATAAGATGACAGAACAGAGTAATGCAGGCCAATAGTTATTAGATATTGTTCATTTTCACATTTAAAATATATTAAATTTAAAAACGATGATTATTTTGAAATTTTCCTGTGTTTTAGTAATAGGTAATGTTCAGATAATTTTATACAACCTCATAAATATATAAAATGGAAATAATTTTTTTTCAAGGGGAATGGATTAATATCTTTTTCTTGAATTTTTAAAGGGAAAAATTTGTTTTTCTATTCCTCTTGTTTCAAATAAATCTAAAGATTCAGAAAGGATTAAGAATATATATGGAGGTACCACTGTATTTTAAGAAAAGCATAGTTGATTATGTTAAAAACGTGATGGCATTTTTCATATTTATATTTTTGTTTCTGACAACTACAAGTGTTGACTGAATGACTTGATTTTATTCTACTGATTTCCTTTACAACATTTGTCTATATTAGCAACTTTCAAAACATTTATTATTTAAAACTGAAATAGGTATCTTAATTTTGTGAATTTTTATCATACATATGTGTAATTTAAATGATAATTATGAAAAATCGTAATATTGAATTGCATAACTTAAAATGGAAATTGATACTAATAATTTCTTTATCTTTTTAGTTTTATCATAGAATGAAGGATTCCATTTTATAGGTTATTTACTGAAATGAACATGGATGATATCAATGATGAATAGATGATGAAAAGAATATAAAAACATTACATAATTCTACATCAAATGTTTAAAATAATACATTATGAAAAATGATAATATGATTATGATATGTTTAATATATCTTCCCCATTTTTTTTTTATAAGTAGATGCATTTTTACAAAATTTAGAAAAGTAATTAATATGAATTTTTAAACTGTTCTTACTCGGATGTTTAAAATGGAGTATTTATATCTCTAGAAAACTAAACCTGTCAGAATTAAGCAAATACGCTTTATATTTCCTTAAGCAAATTTTACATCTCGACGGGATTTCGACGAAAAACGCATATACAAAATTGTAGAGCATTCTTCTGGAATAAAAGCAACAGCAGCAAAATATTTTCTAAAACACTCAAAAATTCAAAATTTCTGGATACACTTTTATAACAATATTAATACTGTTTGATAATTTTGTGTTATGTATCTAGCATATTTTTCATTCTTCTAATTTGAAGCATTGTCTGAAGTTAAACGATTCCCAACATTGCAAAAAAATTGAGCATTTTGTTTCAAAAAATTGCGCTTGCATTAAATAAGCCTTTTCTTCACTTATCATGACTAGTATGACTAGATTTCTGCGAATAGGAAAACAATGTTATTATTCTACTGATTATTGTGATAAGTGCATAAAATCCATGACTAGAATACTGTGCGAAAGCTAGTGCGTAATAAGTTAAACTCTGGAATCTAATAAAGATTCATAGAATTTTTTTAATATTGCATTTAACAACAACGCCCTGCTTAAATTTCTTATTCTCCAAGTAAACAGTTGCAATCAACTTTTTATACCTTACGGAGAAAACAGTCTTTCAGTGATATTCATCCAAAAATAATTCAAATTAGTCATGAAATATAAAACAAAAATTTTTTAGTCAGAGCTGTGTTGTATTGAATTATTAATAAATTGATTCTTAGCTGTAGAAATCCTGATTAAGTTTTTGGAATAAACTTTCAGAGTTTGCAATTTTATAAATCTTGCCTTTAATAAATTATACGTAGGGAATCAGATTTCATTATGTTTATAATTAGTTCGTTTTTGTTGCAAAGGAAGTTAATTTATTAACAGAAACGATCATAAATTGTTTTTGCTGATATAATTGAAACATAATCAAGTCAAAGATATTTCGATATTTTTTTGAATATCCGCGCCCCCACAAAAAATCTTCAACTCATATGAAATGGCGAAAAATTTATATTTAGTTTTTACAAGAAGTTGAGAAAAATCTAATCATTAAAAATACAAAATATTATGTTTAAAAAACTGAATGACAAATATTTACATTTTTACGACCGAGATGGGTTGGATTAAGTTTGACATATATACTGTTACCCATTTATATAGGAGAAGGCAGAGTAAAATCGAGTACCTATATTTTTCTTCCCAGTACGTGCTGCTATCTGTCGGCTTACATATGAAATAGGTTCGTCGTTCACATCTGAAAATGTGCTGTCGGTTTCCGTCTCAGATTAACACTTCCTTGAAACGTGCACATGCTTTTAGAAAAAATGAAAAACATGTTGTTTCTCAGGCAACCCAATACACTAATTACGTAACTCTTTGCTTTACAATCAAGAAAAGTGACACAGATGTTTGAGGAGGTTATTCTGCTAGGTTTTGCCGCTTTCACTGCGGTTATAAGTGGCTATCATTTCAGTAGGCGCAGTTTAGTGTGACTAGTTCTGTGGGGTAAAACTAGGTGCCCGTAGTTTGGCGACAAATCCAAGGTAACAAGTCTTCACCAACCCCAGAACCCCTAGAAGTTTTTCATTTCAGTTCTCCCCTGTGGATACCCGACTTTCTCTTAAAGGAAAAAAAAACAACAACAGGAACGATGTAGTATGCAAGAGACTGAATCCCCAAATTCGAATGAATTAACGTGATTTCTCCATATCAATTCTCGGTTGATTTTCTATAAGTTTGAAAATGGGCTTAAAATTAAAAATTTGGTGTTGTTTGGGTATGTTTCACTTTTATCCTTAGGAAGGGTACCCGGCTTTACTCGCCCCTACATTAAAAATTGCCTTTTTAGTTTTTTTTTTTACTTAACTCCAATTATAGAGTTGTTAGGGAACCGTGTATTATATTAAATTTATCCATATGACAAGTATCTATTCGTATGGAGTTTAGTTATTTATTAATGTCGCAGTAGAAGCAACACGAGGGCTATTGGCGACAGACCTCGTAATTTCGAACCACGGTCAGGTGACGAGGACGACACCTGAGCTGGCACCCCCCTCTCCTAACACCCACACCAACGGGAGGACTTTGGGTCTCGCACAGATTTAACGTGCATCAGCCCCAGCTACACGGCGGGTCTTTGGCGGCCAAGGATCGAACCAGCGATTGAACGAAAACCGCCGGCCGCGAGTCCACGACCTTGACCACTAGGCTACCGTGGCCACCTAATCTTATGGAGATCCAGTTGTCTTCAAGTTAATTTCTGACAGATATCCTCTGTTTTTAAGCGGATAGCTGCAAACCAATTTATAAGAACTACCCTAGCACTTTTGTTTGTAGTTTTTTACTTGCATTTTCATGAAATTTTGCAAATCAGGAAGTTTATTCACATAATGATAAATTTCGTGTTCTCTAATTTTGACAGTACTTTAAAATGAATCCAACATTCTCTTTTTAACCTCCTCGTTTAATACCGTATTAACAACACACACACACACACACACACACACACACACATATATATATATGAGAGAGAGAGAGTTTATCATAAAAAAAGAATTTATATACCCTTATGTACTTAAATTAAATGAGGAATACTCTCATAATTTGGATTGACGATGGTAGAAACAAAAACCAATTTTACCTGTCTCCGATCTTACCGAATGGTGATACCGGGTGCGGATAATCAAAAAAGAATCGAAATTTTTAATTGTTTAAAAATTATTAATAGTTATGATTGAGTGAAAGTCTATACAATTACAGAAATGGAATCGATCAATTTTTAAATATTAAAACTGAATCTTCATTAATTCAATTATAATTTATTCTTCAGCTAGAATTCGATTTCTATCCGACCCGATTTCTAAATTGAGCAATAATACGAAATAAAAGTTAGACTTTTGACATTCATCATTTTTTTTTCTTCGAAATTTCAAATTCTTATTATGATTTAACTCAATCATTGTTTAGTGAAAAAAAATCCAAAACTTATCACAGGCTACAAATTTATGTCGTCATTCTGTTAGATTGTTGCATCCACTTTATATATTCCCGAAATACATGTTTCTTTACAATTTGGAATACTTTTTTTTTTCATCCTTCGAAATCGATAAGCAAGCAAATGACTTTTTCCATTAATCAAAATGCTTCCAAAAATACGAGAATTCAAGGTTCTGAGAAAATATCGTCATTATCAGCTATTTATGACTAAACGCATCACAAAGTGTTAAGTGTTTATATAATCACCAATCAAACAACAGCCATTGGATTTAAAGAACGCTCACTTTTTTGCTATCGAAGCTCTTTCGAAAAAAGTTCTGGCATTAGAACCAAATTAGGTGGCTGCTGAACAGACGGATTCTTTTGTTTTGCTTTACTAATTATAGAACATGAACAGAAATAGCCATTTGCTTCGAGTGTTTTTAGAAGACGGATATCACGTGAATAGGTTATCACGGAATGCTGAAGGCCCAAGGGTATCAACCCAGAGGTGTGTATTGTGAGATCCTTTGGAAGTTTAGAGATGTGTAATGTCAGACCACAATGAATAAAAATCATTAACCCGGCCACAAGTACATCGTTTCACAATGCTTCAGTCCACTTAGGAAGAGTGTCCGAGGTATCCATCAAATCGATCGATTTGCCGCACAAAAAAAGAACTTTCAGATATCTCATTATTTCAAATAATTATCTGTTAAATATCGAGAGTAATGCTACCTCAGAAGTCGGGAGATGTTGAGAGCATATTTTAAGAAATGAAATTGTTTCAGAAATTAAAAAAATCTATCGATTAACCGATTTTAACCAGTAAAGAAATTCATATACATTTTAATTTTAAATATCCTTTATTAAAAGCAATGGGGAAGATTATTGAAGTGGTATATTTTAAATTGTGGTATATCTGTACAGCCTTAAGAATCATGTAATAAGAATTAAATTCAAATTCTGTTTAGAAAATGTCAGCTGTATACTATTCCCCTTGTCGTAAGAAAACGTTTCGTATTTTCAGTATCCAATGTTTCAATTTGACGAACCACAAAATATAACAGGAAACTTATTTGAATTTTATCTAATTATTATAAGTATTTGTTTCGTATAATTTTAAATTATTTACGAACGAAACTTATTGATTTTTAACATTGCGATTTTTTTCGGTTCATAGTAGGATTGCTGAAACTTACAGGGCAGATTTTTGTTTCTTAAAACAGATACTTTAATATAGAGGTTAAACTATTATAACAAATAGTAAATATTAGACAAGTGTTTACAATTTTCAGAAACCACGAAGGCTTCTAAAAGTTTGCTTGGTAATCATAAATATTATTTGAAGGATCTGTTGAAAGATTCGAAATCCAGATTCGTACAATATTAAAAAAAATTTCCAGCTACTTAAGAAGTAATGAAAACGTTTCGTTCTAATTAATCTTTTTTCTTAGGATTTCATTATACAAATAGACCACTACGAGAAAAGCTTAGGCTCCACCATCTTGATAAACGAGTCCCTTTCATCATAGGGAGAAACGTAGATCACTCTCTAAGGGTTAGCAATTCTTCCATTTGGCGATTTTTCCAACCCTTGAAGATATGTTAAGAAAAATAGTTTATATACTAAATGGGAGGAAAAATGTGTTTAAATTGCAATATGGTAACTTAATATAAATACCAAAAATAAGATTGTAGAAATACTCCCCCTATATGGGTGGTGTCAAAGTTTTTTTCATGATGATCAATCTGTACATGCTCACGTTAAGATATTGATAACATTTGGCGTGTAGATTTGGCATTACACCGTAAGCTCGATCTTTTTTTTTCTTTACTTTTTATCATGTGGAATAACTGCGATGAATAATCCAATGCATTAGTAATGCATTAACATTACTTTCGGGTTAAGCTTACAAACTTATTAGTTTAACCACATAGAAAATGTACAAAACAATTAATATCATCGAAGAATTTTCGCTGGATACCTCGGATAAATATTAAAAGGATGCCAAGGAGAGAGAAACACAAATCACAACTGCGCCCTTAGGTCACACCCTGGTCTTGTTCTCGTAGTTCGAACGCCTCCCATTACTCACACCCTTTTCTTGGCCCACTGACACAGTCTTATGGTGCGAGGGCGGGGGGTTGTCGAATAGGTCGGTCTGATCCTGATCAGACTTGCAACGCGCCAGGGCACCAGACTGTCCCGTATTATGGGAGGGGCGCGACCCCACCGACAGGTCGTCGGACACCCTGAGGGTGGGGGAGAGTGTCTCTGATCCGCAAGAAGAGCTGTCGCTCATCTCATTGGTCGATCTTCTGGAGATGCGGGGAGAGGTGTTGGGTCTGCGCCCCAGAATCTGAGCCTGGATGTGCTCGCAAATGCGCTTGAACCTTCGCAGGGGACCTGTAAATACAAAACAGAATATAATTAATGAACACAAAAACTTGCAAATTAAACAGTAAAATACATAATTTATTTGAGATATATATTAGGTCTTCAGAAAAGTTCTGCTGAAAGTATGTTATGTTTTTCTGAAAGAAAATAAAACATTTTTCATACGTTTAATAATACTTATTGTACAATATTATTTTCGTCGATATTTATCATCTCTTGCATGATGGTAATTTATAAACCCCATTTTTGGAAAAATGCCTTGATCATAAGAGTCGAAGAACTCAGGTAGTGCTTGGTTGACATCTGCTACAGTTCCGATTTTTTTTCTCAAACAATTTGCAGGGAAAGAAGCACGCAATAATTAGAGGTTGCTGTGTTTTGAGGAATATGGCAGATGCAATAGAATTTACCAGCCTATCTCTTTGATTTTCTGATGAGTCGTCAAAGCAGCATGTGGTCAGTAATTGTCATGATTAAGTTTGTTATTGAACATCTCTGACCACTTTTCTTTGAGTGCTTAGCTTAAATTATCCATTTGTTGACAATATTCTCAAAATTGAACTTTTAGTTTCGTTTCAAAACCTCATAACCTATTGGCCTACACGACACTTTCTAATTCAGACTCAATCTAGGTTTAGAGTTTAAGGAGGGGGCAGACTTCAAATCCCCCCCCCTTACGATGCTTTCGTAGGTATTCGTAATCCTCTTTTCATAGTTCGTTATCCTGCTTTCCAAGCAGGGGTTCGTTTTCGTTCTGAGCAAGCACGGATATGCATACGACGTCTCCATTTAAGTAAAATGTTTTTTCTTAACTAACATAATGAGGCTCCCATATTTATAGACCAATCCTCGTAGCGTCGGAAATTATATTGTACAATAAATATTAAATGTATAAAAAAATGTATCATTTTATTTTACTGCCCAAATTCACAGAGCTTTCCGGTAAACCTATTATTTTCAATGTTAAAAGAAGTAGAAGCACTCCATAAGGTCCAGAAATATTTTTTGAAAGTTTCATTGCCTATTGGAGTGATTGGTGCTTAGCTTCACACCTGAGATGAGCGTGAAGCTGATGCAATACACTCCGGGACTCCCGACGGAGTTGATGTCCTGTGGTCCAGCGGCCGACGTGATGTCCGCATGGAACCGGACATTCCTCTGGAACATGCTGGGCCCACCCGGCCTCCGGTACTCCACTCGGAAGGACATCGGCGTCAGCACACTGTGGCTCAGGTCCGCGATCTGTAAAAGCAAAGAACATGTCTCAAAGGGCGTTCACCTGTTCTTTTCTCGCCGAATTTTTTCGGCAAGCGAATGCTAAAATAAAAGAAAAGTTTAAGTAGACAAATTGAATGAATTCTGAGTCATATGGCTTTACTAAATTAATCAATTATATTTCTTATAATTGTTTGTAGTTTTTTATTATATTTCCGATTATTACAGATTCTTATACGATGGTGGTATGCATTCGACGTTGACGACAAATTGCGTTTCTGAGACGTTGGTGCAACCCTTGTGCTCTTCCATTTGTTAAATGGTACCAAAATAAATGTGACACTGATTCATTAATAAGTTTTGATTTAACAAACATCTACTGCCCAATCAGTTTTTGATAGCTGTTGCGAAAAGTTCCAGTCATTTTATGTCGAACCACCGATGAGACCTGGATTCATCATTACACACCTAAAACCAAGAAACAACAGAAACAATGGTTTCTTTCAGTTCATTTATTCCAAGGAAGACAGTTTCTTAGGCTGAGAAAGTGATAGCAATGAAGTTTTGGGACGCGAAGGGCGTCATAATCACAGATTTCTATGAAACAGGACTAAAGAGAAATGGAAAATGCTACAGTGATTTATCCCATTCATTGTATGTGTACTTTTTGAGCCTCCATCTTGCTTAAGCTTATTTGAGACTGGCAAGTGTACTATCGTAGGTAAACCTACAATAAGACCATTTTGCTTTCATTCTTTTTATCTGTCATGTTTTTCATTTGCCTCGACATGGAAGATTTATTATAATTTTAAAATATTGAGCAATTTTAACCCATCGGCTTACTAACATTTTCCCTCAGAGTCAAATCTATATTTACTATTTAATCCTAAGAAAATTAGAAAAAAAAATTAAATTTCTCCTCAGAAAACGACATATTTTGCAGTTCGACATTTTTACAACTGTGTAGTTGGAGAAAACACCAAAAACAATTGCTTGTAATTCGTGATCTACTTAGATGAATCGAATGTGTTACATACCGTGTAATATATCTATTTCTGGGCTTTCTAATGGTTTATAACATGTAGCTATCTATTGACGGAAAGAAGGAAGCAATAAGAAATTACAGATCCTCAGTCTAACGAAAGTGCGGTCGTCTGTGTAAGTCATTGGGGTAGGTTAAGAGTTCCAGCATTGTAGAAACGAATTACATTAAAATTAGTATATCAATATGTATTTTTTTTATTGAAAAAGAGGCATTTTAAAACAAAGTTAGTTGAGAAAACAAAAAATAATGATTCATAAGCTACATATATTGAGATTTTTCTACCTAATTCTGTACATATATCCAATTCTCTAATGAAAAAAATTATTTTTAGAAATTAACTTACAATGTTAATTGAATTATTTAATTAATTCATTAATAACAAAATTTAGTTTCCTTTGAACCATTAATAGTGGTACCAGTTATATCCAGCTGCATTGAGATTGTGAAAGTTATTGAGGGAGTGCCTTTTTGTTGTACGACTGTACATTATATAAAATTTTCCAGTATTAAAATTTTTATATTTATTACTTTATGTTTAGTTTATGTATTAGTTTTCTATATGCGTTAATTTTTCTTTTTATGTGTTAGTTTAGAATGCTAAAGCATAAAACTTTATATTTTAGTTTTCAGGTTTTCTAATTCAACATCAAATCACGAATTCTTTATTTCCGTAAGAAGCATTTTTCCTGATGTAATGCCCTCACCTCATATATGTATGAAAGCCTAATATATCGTTCAAAATACATCATTTTTTTGGGGGGGGGATTCTTATAAGGAGATGTAATCACATGCTAGTTATTTCTGCTTAGAATCTCTAATTTAATGTCTAGGAGTCTTTCACATACGCCAGAGTTACTGTACCACATTTTAAAAATCACTGATTTAACTATTTGTCTCAAATGGAAAAGCTTACGTGATCGACTTATAAAGGTTATTAATTACCAATGACTATTGCATGAGTTTAAAGCACTGAATCAGAATATTTCTTATGATTTCTCATTTTGACATGTGATCCTACTTCAAAAATGTACAAAATACGACACCCATTCGGAAATCATATTATAGAGCAATTTTTATAATATTAAGATGAGAAATTTCCATTTGGAAAGTGGTATTCTCATGTACCTTTCACGGATCTCTTATGGACCCCAAGAACATGTGCGCTTGAAAATTGTTACTTTAGCCATTTCCTTCATGAGCAAAATAAATAAATAAAAACAAAAATGATAAATAAATAAATGCAGATTTTCTGTTAAAGATTTACCATTGACTGATGTAGCCACGGTAGCCTAGTGACTACCGTGGCTATTTCAACATCAAATCCGCGACTACCGTTTTTCGTCGATTGGTGGTTCGGGCCTTGATACCACTAAAGACCCGTCGTGTAGCTGGGGCTGATGCACGTTAAATCTATCGAGGCTGCAAGTCTTCTCGTGGCCGTGGTGTGGAAGTTAGGAGAAGAAACTAGGTGGCAGCTCAAGTATCACTTGACTGAGGTTCCATATTAAGAGGTCCGTCTCCAATAGCCATCGTGTTGCTTTCCTCGTGCGACTTTAAAAGAAACCTAACCAACCACTGACTGCTAAATTAGCGTAGATCAGTAGCGTTAGTTTTCTCGCTAAAGATGATCCATAAGAGCAAAAAAAAGTGATAATCTTAACAAGTAGCAATACGAATTTGACGAATAATTTTACTTTTTTATTTCTTAAGTAAAAACAAAGGTATCTGAATCTGAAGCTCGTGATGAATGCAGACATATTTGAGAATGTGTGAGAGAACTTTTGCAAAATATTTGAAGCTAATTTCCACAAATATTTTTTTTTCTTTTCATCTTTATGTAACAAAGCGTCCCATTTATTTAGAAATACTGCAACGATATTAGAGTTACCTTACTAAAAATGTTATCATGGACATCCCAAGTAGTATACACATTCCTTTTTCTCAATGCACCCCTAATTGCGGTTAAAGTACACCTCCAAACTGTGACATCCCTCTCCAAAAATTATGCTGCATGACATGTTTTTAGATAAAATATACACAGAGAAATTTTCTGTGTATCTTTTTTGACATTCCCCTTAAGAGTCTTTCTCATATTCCCAAGGATACACGTACCACAATTTGAAGAATAAAGGCAATTGGCATTTTATACTGATGAACATTCTTGTATTCTATTTATTTGTATTCCTGTCTAGACAGTCTAGACAAGAATAGGTGCTATCCTTGTCTAGCAAATCAAGTATTTTGCAACAAGAGTGTATAAATAAATTTAAAAAAAAACTTCAAAACAAATCTAAGCGAATGAATTCAAAGCAAAGTAATACATTTCTTTATCCCTTCTTAAGACATTACCATACATTTCAACAAAAGTCGCGAATCTAATTTAAAATTTGGAAACAAAAACAATGCAGCGAATTAATAAAGACGGAATGAAAACACATCTCAAATATTTATAGAATAAACGAAAAGAAAAGACTTCCCACGTACCGATAGAAAGGCGTGTATCAAGTCTCCTTTGACCGAGCTAAGGGGGTGGTCTTTCACGAGGATGACGTAGGTCTCGTCTCGTTCTGACGTCATCAAGCTGCCGAACCAAGACCTCTTGGTGAGCCTGAAAGAAAAGTTCAAAACAAATGTATTAAGCATCGTAAATGAAATTGCTTTTCTTTTAAATTCCGAGAATATGTTGTTGAAGAGGAAAAAATATATATAATCTCCTTTTTCACTCTTTCTTTTAATTCTGAATAAGGTACTGAATGTAAATAACCTAGATTGCCAATGAAAATGTTTGCACACGGTTGGAAACATAGTTTGTTGTTTTCAGTTTATTTGTCCTTCTCTTGATATGACAATGTATTTCAGTCAATTTATTTACTTATAGATGCTACCTGACAGAATATTTATTCAAATAAATAATTTCGTTCGTGAAAATGTTTGCCTTAAATTTCTAATTCTTTTCTGATAACATGATATTTCGAACCTTCTTTTCTCTCTCTTTGATACTTTCAAAATTAATAAGTTCACAAAATACATCCCTTAAATTTAAGGTATAGTCAGCTTTTGGCAATTATCTGAATAATTGACTCTTTTATGATTGCTTAATCATCCTATAACAATAGAAATTCACCTCCTAATACATGAAAAAATATGCTAATAAACAAATTCTTTCATCATTAAAATTCTCAGATGATGAATTTTCCTTTCAATTGTTCCTTTTTCTTTGTTTTCTAGAATTATAGAAAATATTTTTAGAATATAAAGTTAGTTTTTTTTTTTAAAAAAAAGTGCTTCTTTTATTTTAAAACTATTCTACATTACGAAGCAATGAATTAAATAAAACTTAAATTTAAACATAATAAATTTCACTTACTCTGGCGAAGATTCGGGAGTTAAGCCTACTTCATCAGCTAGAAGAAGAAAAAAAGAATAAGTAAAATGTGCAGTCTAGAAGCTGGAGTAAGTAAGCGATAAATAAAAGTGTGAACTGTATTTACTTAAACTGTATATTCTTCGCATAATAAAAAGGTTGTATTCAAATCTTTGTATTCATTATAAAGAAGAAACCAAATTAAATTTGCAATTATAAAATTAATTTAAAGGCATTTCTAATTATTTTTCGAATCGGTTGGAGAGCAGTTTAAAGCTATACCCTTGGCGATGGAAATATTAAATGTCGATAAATCGCTCAAGGTAACGATTTATTTGATTAAACATGAACACACGGCAAACCTAAAATTCAATTTCCTTGCACGTTTACCATTCGTCATTTTTTTTTTTTTTTTCATAATTTTTGGAATAATTACGCTTTTATAGAAATCTTACTACTTTTTTTTTTACTTTTCCGCATTTTCTTCCATGTCTGAGTATCAAATATGGTTGCTGATATCGGTTTTAAGGAGTTCATTGAATGAACAAATAATTTTTTTTTCAAATTTAGGAGCGAAAGGAAAGCATCATATTATTGAATGGTGCATGATTTATGGGTGGATTTCTTTCACTTATGAATGTTCGAAATGTTGCGAGAGCATGTGATTGTCTCAACGGAAAGAAACAACTGATGTATATGAATGGTATTACGTAAAGAAAGGATAATAAAATCTTTCAGCAATTTTTCAAGGCTGTCAAGGATGATCTACAAGCCACAAGAAAAACTAAATGAATATTTCTAAAGAACCACATGAAAAATGATACCAATTTTTTTCATACTTTATTTGTCTGTCGTGAAAATGTATTACTCCGTTAAAACCCGCCAATTTAGCGATTTTCAAAATCCCGCTAAAGTTGGGGGGGGGGGAGAGTCTCAGAGGGTGTTAAACTTCACATTTTTCAATTTTTTGAAAAAAAATGTTGTTTTTCATTTCAAGCAGGACATTTTGATACCATCCATTTGCCGATGCTCAAAAAACTTAAAAAGTTACTTGAAAAATTCGGAAGTCTGTTTTCGTAAGATCAATGTTTAAATGGACAGATGCCATGCCAACAAAATTTTAGTTTCTGTTTACATTTCCTTATTTTACTTCTAAGTCAGCCTCATTAAAATGTTTTAATCGCTGAGACTTATCAGAAGGAAGCCTGCAACTCAGCACATTGTTCATATTTACTTTATATCAATTTTCTAATTTCCGCACGTTGTTTGAACACAATTTTGCGCATTAATAAGTATTTTGTTTACCCATTCTTGACTTTAGAAAGGGATAATTCTACTTCAAAAAGACCACCTGGAAAGATTCCAAAGAAAAATAGTTCTATGGGAATCAGTTTCTTAAAAAAAAAGTAATAATAATTTAACAGTTGAGAATATTTTACCAACGAATGACGTAACACAAAGTCTGCTGCTTCTAGTAGGAAGTTAGCTTGAGTTCATTCTTATTTGGAACGTAATCTTTCAGCAATAAATGAAAATTGTAAAGGATATATAATAGTCGATTACATGTTGGCCTTTAATACGCACTAAGTACACTGTACACTAAGTACACTTAGTACACTGTTAGTGCACTAAGTTACACGGACTAATGAAAATAAGAAAGAAATCAAGGCGTGGTTTGTCATCTTGTTTTCAGATAGACTGAAAATTGTGGGATTGTTAGCTCTTTTATATGTTGTGAAATGACTGGCAAAAAAGCTCCAGAAATGAATAAAAGACTTGTTTTGGCAATGAAATGTTTCTGCAAAGGCTTTGAAGACTTAAAAACATTCTGCATAATGATGAATCTTCCTAGTCCTGTCCAAGAAAAAGCTGAGCAACGAAAGAAGAAGAAACTTCGTTTCCTGATAACATCCTAACAATCAGCGGTGATAGGACTTGGAAGACGAGGATACTCGTCATTAATTGGAGTGTGCTCTGTGATAGGTGCAGAAACAGGTAAGTTTTAGATAGGGGAGTACTATCGTCTTTTTATAAAGGATGTTTAAAGGATTTTTTTTTTACAAAGGAATTAAATTTGGTCTGAAATACAAGAAATGGCAGAAAAACCATAGGATTTTATGCAGAAAAAACTATTCTGGCTCTGCGGGTAAGCTGGAGGTTGTTGGAATTTTGAGAATTTTCAATCGTTCCGAAACGTTTCACGATTTAAAATATTCCAAATGTAGATGGTGATGCTAAAACTTTCAGTGCTCTTTCTGAAAGCAAAACATATGGGAATGACCATCTAATTCAGAAGGTTGAATGTGTTGGTCACGTGCAAAAGCGGATGGGCACAAGACTTCAGAAGTTAAAATTAATACATGGAGAAAAAAAAAGAAGTTTTCTGACGGTAAAACTATTGACGGTAAAGGTAGGCTGACTCATAGTTTGATCGATAAACTTACCCATTACTATGGGAATGCTATTCGAAGCAACTCGACAAGTGTGAAAGGTATGAGGAAAACTATTTGGGCAGTTTGGGGTCACTCATGTAGCACAAATGATGGACCCATGCATTGGTTTTGTCCAACAACTCCAGATACGTGGTGTAGGTATAACGCTGCAATCAATAACAATACTCAGGCAAACTACAACCACAAAAATCTCATCCCTAAAGCAGTATGTGATATATTATAAAGCCAGTGTCTACAGATTTATCTCATTCAACACTATTGAGAAAATGTTTTGGTGACAAGACTCAGAACCCAAATGAATATCTGAATTCATTAAAATGGAAATTTTGCTCGAAGACAATTGGTTTTGGTCTCCAAGTTACAGAGATTGCAACAAATCTGGCCACCAGCATTTTTAATAATTGTAGCCAAATACTTATTTCTGTTATAGAAAAGTTTGGCTTAAAAATGGACAAGAATATTTGTTTATCACTGGCTGAACGTGAAAAACAAAGAATCAAGACTTCGAAAAAACGGAGTTTGGCATCATCTTTTTAGGCACGCAAAGCCAAACGAATGCAGAAAACTAAAGAAAGAGAGTTGTTAGAGCAAAAGGAAGGCACAGTTTATGATCCAGGAGCATTTTAATATGTAAGTTTCAAAATTAAATTTTATAATTGAATGTTATAACTTTAAATTCATTTTTCTCGGTTTGAGTTTTTTTCACTTATGCGCAGAATATTTCAAAATATATAATACTTAAACACTTAAAAATTTGTATGTATAATATGTACAATAAAATCTTTCAATTAAGCCTATATTCAGTTTCATATATTTGTGAATTATTTAAAAAATGTTGGAAAATATTTAATTTTTTTAAAAATGTTTAGAATTTTGAAATAATTAATATTTTTAAAAATGTTTAAAATTTTGAAATATTTAATTTTTTTAAAAATACTCTTTAAAGATTTATTTAATTTTGAACGGGCTGACATTTAAGGGGGTATATTTGACTTTGTAAATCAACTTTTTGCTAGTACTTAGAACTAATTGTGTTGAAAATATTTTGCGCGTTGTAGAACTTACTCAAGATTTCTGAAAGAAATTTTGATTGCTTTTGTGGTCTCTTAATATAAAAAAAATTAATAGCATATTTTAAGTATTTTACATGTATTAGAAACATCAAACATTTATAAAGCATGTGTAGAAATATCAAATTATTTAGTTAAGATTTAAATTAGTTCTAGTTAGTCGAAAATTGTATACATCTTCAGCTGTCGATAAAAATTTAACACCCCTGAGACCCTTTAAACCGCAATTGTCCTATTCTACTGTTTCATAGCTGTAGAAGAGAAACTGGACAAATAAAATTAATTCGAAAGAACCCTTGAGTTCAATTTCAATACTTTTAGGGACTTCACTACGAGATCATAAATTCAAAAATAACGCAACCTATAACATTGCAGAATTGTTACTTTATAATAAACTGCGGAATTATGAGTTTTAACTATCTTTTAACTCATTACAGTTGCGGAACAGGTAATACAGAATCAAAACATAATAATAAAATAAAAAATGAGAAACACGAGACTGATAAATAATAAAACATTAGTATGAAATAATTACACCAGAATTTCCATGAAAAAGAACTCGCACTATTTGCTAAGAAATCAAGTTAAATGTTTGGCTCAATATATGATGACGCAATATGATCGCATGATGCCACCAATTCAAGCCAGTATTGATGACACAAAATTACAACAAGAAAGAATTCCTTTTTTCGATCGATATTTCAAAATAGTTATGTGAACTTGAAAGGAAAATCCAAAATTTTGAAAAGTACCATTTTTACAGAGTATCTAATGAAAATACTCGAATGTTTCGATCCAGGAAGGAAATGACGCCCCCGTAGTCATGTGGTCATGGTCACGGACTCGCGGCCAGGGGTGTTTGTCGAGTCGTGGGTTCAAGTCTTGATGCCACCGAAGAGCCGCTGTGTAAGCCTTGACTGATGCACTCTAAGTCTATCGAGGCTCAAAGTCCTACCGATGGCATGATGTGCAAGTTAGGGGAGGAAGGTGCCAGCTAAAGTATTGTCCTCGTCACTTGACCGAGACTCAAAATTACGAGATCCGTCTCCAGTAGCCATCGTGCAGCTCCTCAGCGCGATGTAAAAAAAAAAAAAACGATTAATATGCAGAATAGTTTATTTTAGATGTGGCAAATGAACACTTTATAAAACACGAAGCACTGTATTGAAATTAAACTTACAGTTACGATAAAGTGTTGGAGAGAATTGTGTAGAATGTGCCGGTCCATCAAATACAGCAGTCGCTTTTTATCAGTCGAATTAGAAAGCGACTGTTGTTTAGTAATTTTGCTAGCCACCACAGAGACTCCGTTGTTTTAATCAATGCGGTCGCTGATCACTTTTGACAATAAAGAAGGAAATGCATGTGACTTGTTTATTTTCCTTTTAAATCAGCAATAATTCCATTCTGCATCAAATATAAACAATTTAATTGTATTTGTTTGTTTTAATTTTAATATCAGAAAAGAATATTATTGTCCACTTCAATTCTTTATCTTTAGCTTCAATTCTAAAATTTAACTGAATAATTATTTTAGGAAAAGTTAACCTCTTTTTAAAAATATGTTCAATTCAAAAGTTTGCACAAAACGATATCTACTTTTTATCACCCACCCAAGGGGCTATTATTTTCGTTGGATCACTTTTAGCGTTCCAGATCACTTTTCAATTTAAAAATTGTTTGTTTTAATTTTAATTAAATTTAGTTTAAATATATTCAATTTATTAAATTATCATTTACTTTAATTTTAATACCGGAAAATTTTACTATTGTCCATTTCTCGATATTTCATCTCGTTCTCTTTAATTCTTATATTTAGTTGAGTAATTTAATAATAATTATAAGAAAAGCACCCCTTGGGTAGCTAAATCTGTTCTTTGTATAACTTTACATAGAACTTTTGTAAATTTTTTGTCAAATTTTTATTTCTAGTGTTAAACTCATCGCTTGAGCGAGGTTCAAAATTACGAGGTCCTTTGCCAATAGCCCTCTTATTGCATCTAGTGCGACGTTAATAAAACCAAACTTAACCTAATGTTGCAACAAATATATTTTGAAACCAAAATTTTTACATTATCAGTTTCTCTAAGTGATTTGTAAAGTAAATAAATTGTTTTAATAATTTTACCTAAGTAGTTTAATTTCATTTTCTTGTACATAATTTTTATTTTTTTTTAAATTATTACATCCAGATATAATAATTTATTTTTTTCCGAAATTAATATGCATATTTTGCAACATATATTTTATCCATTTATTTACTATATCATTGTAATTAAAAAAAAATGAGTATTTTTCGGGAATTAAATTAGTGTTTGTGTGACCTCGATAGATTTAAAAACTTTTATTACACCTTTAATAATAACAAAGATGCAAATTTCTGGATCAGTTAGGGCAGCAGTAGTCTCGTGGTCATGGTCGTGAATTCACGACCATGACCAATAAACTACTCGAGTCATGAGTTCGATCCCAGGTGCCACTGAAGGTCCACCGTGTAGTTGAGGTACGTTAAATCTATGGAGGCTCGAAGTCCTACCAATGACATGATGTGGAAGGTTTGTGATGGAGGTGCCTGCTAAGGTATCATCTTCGAAACTGGATGTAGGAAATAGGATGAACGAAATCACAAGATCTGTCGCCAATAGCTGTCGTGTTGCTTCTAAGTGCGACATTAATAAAGCAATCAATCCATTTTAATCTGGTCTAGTTAAATTATCTCAACTTTTCGTTAGTTATACAAATTGCTGACGCAATATTGACGATGAAGACCCTCGAATAGGCCCCCTAATCTCTAA
This sequence comes from Nephila pilipes, assembly GCA_019974015.1. Classification (NCBI taxonomy): domain Eukaryota; kingdom Metazoa; phylum Arthropoda; class Arachnida; order Araneae; family Nephilidae; genus Nephila; species Nephila pilipes. The sequence continues at coordinate 1,080,555 of BMAW01025830.1, forward strand.
CTTAGTTCATTCTTGAGCTCCATTAAATACTGAATTGAATAAGCCATTTACGAAATTATCGAAGAAAGTACCCTTTTTTAGATATCGAATCGAATAAAGTTGTGGGAAGGAAAACATATGCTTCGTCAGCCAATTATAAACCTGACGCTTCGAAAAACGATGAATATTTGCGAAAAGATTCGACTGTGCTTTTCTCCGTCCCAGACAATACTGCAGACTGCTATTTTATTAACGACCGATATTAATAGAAGCTAGAACAAATCGAAAATATCCGAAGACGTGTACCCTCCGACGACTAAAATCGGAAATCAATGATGGTTGTTTTAATGGAATTTACACAAGCGGTACTCTTTGAAGTTTACGATGGGAAAAAACAACAGGTAAACAAATAGTTTTTATTCTGTTTCATTTTCCAAAGTAAAGAATTCGAGAGCTTTTTCTTCCGTAATGTATCGATTTTGTTCCGTGCTTGGACATTTTTGTGTCAGTAGGATTTGAGTTTATAATGATTTATCTAGAGTGGATCCCTTTTTTTTTTCACGATGTATTTACTTATGATGGATAGTTATGTAGTTTAAAACAGTTAAGTACCTATATCATGATTATTTCTATATTTATATATCCAATTTATTTTTCAGCTTCGGATATTTTTACCCGTATAAAATGTCCTGTCAAAAATACACAAACGATTATCCAGAAGTATCTATAGGCCGAATTAGTCTAGGAATCTTGGTCGCTTTATTGATTGATTGTTTGATTACCTTCGCACTTCGAAGCAACACGAGGAGTAATGGCGACGAACCTTATAAGCCACGATCAAGTGATGACACCTGAGCTGGCACCTTATTCTCTGAGCTTCCACGCTACATGAAGATTAGGACTCCCTATAGATTTAAAGTGCATCAGTCACTCTACACGAAGGGGCTTTTGTGAAATCACGACTCGATGGAAACAACGTCGGCCACGAGTTTGCGACGAAAACCACTCACTCTTGTGGACGAAAACTTGCGGCCGTAGCAAGCTTTATAGCAATCGATTGCCCAACTCGAGGCTCGAGTCCTCGGGTCCTTTAAATACCAGTCAAGTGCACGTACTACACATCAAATACAAATGATACATACAGTTTATATATTTATTCCCATTCAAGTACGCAGAGGGTGGTGTAGATGTCGGGCCACTAAGATACTAGCTCAGGTGTTATTCGCCTCACATGATCATGGTTAGTGACCAGTTGTTAGTGTATCGCTCCAATATGACATAATAGTATCAACCAAATTAAGACCTCAGGTGAATTGAATTTATTCATGTATAATATATTTTGAGGCTTAAGTTTTAATGCATTTGCCTTTTAATTTTAAACATGAAGCCTTTATCTAATCGATTTACCATCACCGGATTGATGTCGTTCGTTTTTTCCTGATTTTTCTGTTTTTTGTCACATAACTATGAACAAATTCTCGATATAGATGCTCGTTACACTCCCTTCCATTACATTTTCTGTATTTAACTTGTAATGATGATGAAGGCTAACTGTTACAATACCAGCTTTAATAACACGTTAATCTCATTTTTGCAAATATGGACAAAATTTCCAGTAACAGCTCCTATAATCTGTATGAAATGTAATGGTGCGCAAACAATTACGTCTACTAAAGTGTTTATGAGTCGTCCTCGCTGATCCATATCCTGATGGATTTTCGAAGAACATATAGAGAATTCGCAGTTCAGATTGAGACAGCGTCGAAGATCGTTTTCTTTTTGCTCGCAAGCATCCTGGCGCCATCGCTTGTTTTATCGAGGACATATTGATGCTCGCGGATCGCCCAAGAATCGCTGGAAGCTTGTTGTCTTTCAACAAGCTATTTTGCTCACAAGTAAATACGCACCTTAATTACGCAAATTTTTCTTACGATACATTTACAAACTTGAAGGGGCCAGCTCCAGTGTCGTCACTATACCGAGGCTTATAATGACGAGGTTCATCATTTGCGTGAAGCGGCGTTACTAAAAAACAATAAATCAAAACCAAGCCATATTTGAACTCTAATAATAATTAAATTTAAACATTCACCAACAGAAGATAGCATTTAATATTATCAAAAACTGAAATTATTTTTTTTATAACTACTGCCTATAACGAGGACAATTTTTAAGATAAAAGAAACCCTTAAAATTTTCTGTCAGGTTCATGACTGAACCGTGTTTCACTTAAGAGATTCGTCAATAAGGTTTAATTCTCCATATATGGGCTGCATAAATAATGAAAATTCTCTTTAAGATAGTGATTTGTGTGAAGGTGTTGCTAAGGCTTAATGGTGTTAGCATTGTGAGCTGCCTTCTGTTAAATAGCCCTAAAACAGATTTGAAATTGATTTATAGGTTAGTTTTAATTTGTCAGCCATTTGCTGCCCATTCAAAATTTGATTGGTTACTTGATGAGGTGACATCATTTTGCAACGAATAGTCTCCATCATTGAGGCCTGGGATTCATTATTATATAACGCAAGCGTAGCAATAATCAAAGCAATGGGTTGCTTCCCGTGAACCTGCTCCAAAGATAACGGTATCATGGGTTAGAAAAGTTACAGGAATGAGTTTTTGGGATGCGAATGGTATCGTACTCATGAACTTCTCAGAAATGACAAAACGATTACTGGATAATGCATGCTACAGTGAGTTGAACATTCACAAAGCGGGTACTTTTCAACAAAAATTAAAACATCAAGAACAACACTTTCATACTGAAATACGGTGATCAGACATCTGTTGAATTGGATACATTGTTCAAATTCAGTACATGCCTCACCTGTCGTGTAAAGAGGCTGATGCACGTTAAATCTGCCTTGGCTTCAAGTTCTCACGTTAGGATGGTATGGAAATTGGGAGAGTGGAGTGATACTTTTAGCTATTTCAGACCAGTGTTCAAAATTATGAAGTTCATCGCCAAAAGCCTCGTATTGCTTATAAGAAGATGCGACGTTAATGTGAACGTGCGACGTCTATCAATACTCATCTCGCCAAAGATTCCGGAATTCAATAAACATTCCATATTTCTAACACCAAATATCATACATCTTAAATACGACTGTACATTTTCTACTTTTTAAAAATAATATTTGTAAATTCTTCAGGAAACTTCAAATAATATTTGGAAACTATCTACAGAGGGTAGATAGTTTCCAAAAATACGGCAACGAAATGAAAAAGATAAGTAAGGAACCAACATGACAACAACAACACACACATGCAGAAAACATTAACTGAAAATCGAGAAACTGAGGTAGTTGATGGTTCAAAACAATGATAAATGTCTGAGTAAAGTACTTTCCCCTCAAGAAATATTGTGAAATAACAAAATTTAGGCTTAAGCGAGTGAACAACATAAAGTCGTTGTCGCATACGTTAAAGAGTGTTGTCGCATACGTTAAAAATGATTTTCTCGGACCTCACAACGTTAGCTTTAAATAAACGTGGTAATACAAACTCCGTAGTGAATGTGAAGCTATTTTGTATACGTTATTGCTGACATCGCGTTCTGGACGTCGAAAGCCTACACACAAGAAGTTTCTTAATGATTAGATTTGAAAAATATCTAAACATATGTTTATATTTTTATATGTATTTAAAGTATACGTTTTATAAAAAATATATTTGTAAATGTCGTATATTTATATATCTTTATATATATATGAAATTTATAAGACACTCACACTCTAATTAAGACATTTTAATACTCTTAACTAGTCAGCAACTTTGTGTGTTTTATAATTTTCTTTTCGATTTTTTATTTTGACTCTCAGAACCTTAGGGGTTCTTGGAACACAATATGAAGACCACTGAGTTACACTAATACGAAAGTATTTGACAAAGTACGGTAACAAGAGCTTTGACTGGTGAACAAATTCTCGGTGCGAATTAAATTCCATGTCTAGACAGCTGAGACGATTATAGAATACCGTCGATAGATGAAGCTAGCAGCGCGTTAGCTCACCGAAGACTGATAAAATTTGGTTGAAGTTTAATGACGCAAGGTCCTCAGGGAGACGACTTATAATTAAAATTAATCCGATATCATTTCTAAAATGACTCAAAAACTATTTACAAAATAAATTAAAGTCTAAAAATTGTAAGAATTAAATTTATTAAAGTAAACATAACAATTTAAGTTGTCGAAACAAGGATTAAACTAACATTAATCAAACATAAAACACAATGCTGCGTAAAAAAAAAGCTGCAACAAAATTACTTTTTAATACCGCACTGCGCTTAAACTATGCTATCACCGCTCCTTTCAAACCTGATAATGCCCCTTCAGAAAAGACTACGTATAAAGGTTCCTTTATATAGAGAGTCTACAAGTGTCACTTTACACACAGAAAAGGAAAATTCTATAGAAATAAGATACACATTTAAAGATAAACAACTGAAAAATCTGATAGTCTATGGCATGAAGATCGGGCATTGCCTACACTTTAGTGGAGGAATTGCGTGGTATAAGAAATATACCAGATGAGGCAAGAAATTGAAGGTATATTTCCAACACTCAGTGGGACAAGCTGCAGAACATAGACAAATTGGACGGGGGCTCCCCATTCAGATTAAAATTTAACGATTCCAAAGAATCAATAAAAAAATACAAGCAGAATTATAACCAATGTTAGAGTGAGGAAAAAGAATAGTTTAAATAGGGTGTTAATACGAGATAAAATTTTAAAAAAAATTATAAAGGTATTGAGAGCGAGATGTCAACGACGATCTCTATTGCGGGGTGAATTATTCAAAACATTCCTGTAGATGGATGTCTACAAAAATATACAAAACAGTGAGAAGTCAAAGCCATTGAGGACACTCAGTGACATTCTCACCAAAAAGTAAGTTCCTGTGAGTCGTGCAAGTGCACCCGATACACAGACTGGAAACAATAACATAGTACGTTCGAGGAGATAATGAAGGTCAAATATATATTCTTGGTTTTATGGTATGCACTTTATTTCCGGTCTGTGTATCCCGTATCTCTTCGGATCTTTAAAGAAGCGTCTGAGAGGACAAAAATTCAAACCCTATGCAGAAGTTCAGCAAGTTGACTTGCCTCCACCATCTTAAATCTGATTTCTTTTATATTATTTTAATACATAGGAATACCGATGTAACAATTGCTTCAGCAGCTATGGTGACTATTTGGCAAAGTAATATTTATGCTAGTGTCCTGCTAACTTTATGTACCTTTTTTGCTTTGTAAATAAAAAGATTTTCTCTTAAAGGGCTTGTTGACAAACATTTTAAACTGCCACCATACCATGTTCTACTTAAATACTCGAAAATAATAAATACTGAGAAGCCACTTAATTATTACCACTTGACAGTCTCGCGCAAAGAGGTATCCTTCGCAGTATTGCCCCTAGAGGACTAAGTATTAAAAAAAAAAAAGAAAACTGAGTTCTTGAAGCAGTAGTTTAGATGAATTGTTTATAAATATACAGGAGGGAGGGGGACGAACGTGATGCGATGGACTTAAAGCACGGATGATAGTAGGAACTACGGTGAATTAATCAAGTATTAGAGAAACCACAGTACATATATATATATTTATGAAATGTTCACGACGTATCTCTAAGGGCAGGTTTTGCTATGCTAAGCATCGCATTTGAAAGTCAAAGATCAGTATCAACACCCTTGCTATCTGCAACAAACTAAAAGTAAGCGTCTGGAATTCGATCAGGTACATGAAAAATCCAATGAATCCCGTTTTAAGTTGCATTATGCGGATGGATGTGTTTGAACAAAACAGCATGAAAGCATGTATCCTGAATACATTGCTACAACAATTCCAGCTGGTGGAGGCAATGTGATGTTTTGGGGAATATTTTCGTGGCATACTTAGGGTCCTTTGTTTCGAGCGTATTAATGTCTGAATTAGACATCATACCTAAACATCATTGCGGATCGTGTTCATCCTGTAATGTTGATTATTCGTTCCAATGAAAATGGGTATTTTCAATAAAATTAGGCTTTCTACCAAAGCATTGGTATTGTACAGAATAATGGACATTGCAATAGAATTAGTATTGTACAGGATTCGTTTGAGGGACATGGCGGAGACTTTACTTTGTTGAGTTGGCACAAACACTCTCCAGATCTCTATTCTGTAAAATATTTGTGGGATGAAGTTGAAAGAGCCATTCGGCATCTATATATGTCCACAACCACCCAATATCACACTATTGGAAAGCGCTATTATTCAAGCTTGATCTAAAATTTCTCAAACGTCCCACCACCGTCTCATAGAGTCGATGCCGAAAAATTCAAGGCTGTATTAAATACAAAAAGATGTCTAACGAGATATTGACAAGTGGTCATAACAAATAATCCACAAAGTGCATACAATGGTTTTTCAAAAAAAAATTTCTTACCCAATACTCGAGGTGAAACAGCATTGTTTAAATTAAATTTAACTACAGCAAAAATATTGATTATTCCTTGATAATATGGTTTACATAAAAAACATCATATAAATGTTTTAAGTAATTATATTATTATTAGTGCCTTTTTTTAAATGCATTTAATTCAATTTTTAAAAATCAATACAATGGTAAAACTATTTATTTTTAATTTGTATCTATCCATTCTTTGGAATCAATATCTCTTTTTTGTGAATATTCTAACAATTCTTTCTTTGATGCATAGTCTCCGAAATACATTTTGTTCCCTGCGAAAATAATTTATAATTTTTAAAGGGTATTTAAATTTTATTTAGTATTTAAATTAGCTTTGTGATTGCTTAAGAGAGAAAAGTAAACATGCAAATGTTTAAGTAAAGAGTCCCGAGAGGGGAAAAAAGCGGTAGAGAGAGAGAACAGTAAATGAATGTATGAATAGTTATCCACAACCGTAACATCTTTTTAAATTAACCGTGAGCATTTGAGAATAAATACTAATTAAAACAGAATTTTCTGGAACGATTCACAATTATTCTAGGAAAGATAAACTTCGAATACATTATTTAAGCGATTTTAAAAAGAAAACTTTCTGAAGTACCTAATAACTGAAAGAAAAAAAAAGTTTGCCTATTTGCGATTAAAATTTATAACGTTTTCTCCTTCTCTGTTTTTATGAAAAGAAAATGAAATACAAAAAAAGTTTTGGCCATTAAAAAAATTCAATGTTAAAAAAAAAAAAAAAAAAAAAAAAAGAAAAAAAAAAAATTTAAAAAAAAAAAAAAAAAAAATAGAAGGAAAAATAATTATTGAAGAATTCAAAAAAAAAAAATTACATGGGATTTGTTATCGAAAAACGATATTTTCTTTTCTTTTGAATCTTAAGACTGTAAAGAAATTTTTTTCTTTATACAAATTATTCTTAACATTTTTCTTTATTTATATTCTTTCTTTATATATTTATATTTTTCAATGTAAAACAAAGAGGTCGCTAAAACCTGTATTTTTACATTGTATGAGCAGTCGTCCCCTAGGCGTGGTTTATTCTCCTATTTCTTGCCTTTCGCAGGTGTTATGAATAATGATGATTTTATTTGGGATGCCAACTTATAACAGGCAGAATGAGGCTTAAATAGGTCGACTGAAAAAGAAAATGTTTGAGAAATTTATGATAGTAATTTGTAACCTGTTTTTCGCTATACTTCCCACTACCATCTGGGGGTTCTTTCTGATTTTTTATTTAGATTCCCTTCTTCCCAATTAAATGAAACGAGATGCAAGCTCAGTAAATTTTAAATGTGGAGAGAATAGATATAATCAAGTCGTATAAAAGCGACAGAGAATTGAATAGAAGAGAGAATAAAAATAAAAATAGGGAAATAGGACGGTGTTAGTGAGATGTGTGTAGAAGTTTTCCGGCGTTGATTGGTGAAATTAAAAGTATTTGAAGGAGTTCTCGCGTCGTATATTCGTATTCTTTGATAGATTATAGAAGTTGTTTCGCGAATAGAGACATAATTCCGTTCGAGAGTATCGCCCTAATTAGAGGATCAATAAAAATCTATTTTGAATATAATTGACTGTTTTGATACTTTGTCTGTGCTCGAACTTAAGTTGAAATGTAGATCGTGTGGAGTAATAATTAAAGGATAACAAACGAGACGTGTAATAGGACGAAAATTAAATAGAGTAAATGTGAATAGTTAATTTCACATTGTATGAGGCAGAGAACATTACTACTCGCATATTCCTGAAACAATGGGTTCCAGTATGGAATGGCACGCAAAAAGTGAAACTGTTCCATTAAAATTAAAAACTCAGTTCTTTTCTGGAATAGCTCTCTGTTGTTTTTTACAAGATCATATTTAACTTGCTATGTTCGTACATCTTTCCAGTTCAAAATTTGTACTTGAATTTTAAAACAATTCCTATCACCCGATCGAGCTGAAATTTTACATACACATAAGACTCCGATGACAGACAATACTATTGTATGTTCAAACAATTACTAACTTAGGGGCTTTGAATCTTGTATTTAACAACGTCCAATTGAGTTGAAAGTTTGAACACATTTAGCTCACAATTTTCAGGCTAAAAAGAATTAAATAAACATAAGTAAAATGTTTTTTTTTTTTAAATCAAGTGTCTATTTAAAGATCGATTAAAAAGTATAAAAATAATTTTTAAGAGTAAAATAATAAATAATTTAATAAAATATTATAAGTAATTATATGTAATTTAAATAATATATGTTTCAATAAAAATAATTAATAATATTTTATTAAATTATGAATATAGAATTTAAATAAAAAGTGTAAAATAATACATAATTTAAATAAAAAGTGTAAAATAATACATAATTTAAATGAAAAGTGTAAAATAATACATACTTTACATAAAAAATGTAAAATAATATATAATTTATATCGTTTTCTCCTTCTATGTCTTTAGGCATCAATACTAATTTTGTTCTCAAATATAAGTATATGATTGCTTCTGAACGAGGCACTTAGAAACAACAAGAGCTCTATTGGAGGAGGATCTCGTAATTTTGACCCTCTGTCAATTCACGAAGACGACGCCTGAGCTGGAACCTTCTTCTACAAACTTCCATACTACGCTAATAGGAATACTTGGAATTTCAATCGAATTTAAAGCTGTGTATCAAGCCCGCTGTACGGTGGGTCTTTAATTGTAGTAGGGCTCGACGAAAAACCGCTACCATGACCACGTGGCAACCTCATGCAATAGTAAGTAATTATGAGATCCAACGATGCAGCGCGTACTTATTTTCTTCATGACTGACGTGCAATTAATGCGATATCCTTCTGTAAATGTTTGGAGAAGATTGAAGCAGCTTTCCGGTCCAAAATACGTTCTCTTGCAGTCCACAAAGTTCTCCAGGACCTTACAAGACTCCACACAACTGTCGTGATACAAAAAGGGTAAAGAAATGTCACTGAAAAATACTCGAACATCCTCTCTATAGTCTGGTCTTAGATTTACGAACAAGTATTCATTTAAACTTCTCAAAGAAGCGTTAAGAGGAAAATATTTTCATAGAATGAAAAAGTAAAGCAATTGCGCAAAGGCTCTTGTACACGTCCGACTTCTTTTCATTGGACAGGAATAAAAAATCTCCTAATGCATTGGAAAAAAATGGGTAGATTTAAAAGGAGGATCTATAAAATTAACATAAGTTTAATTTTGGAAAGAAGTATTTTTTCAAAACAGATAATATTAAAAAGCTTCGTTTATATTTGATCCGCCCTCTTATAACAGCGTTGTGAAATAAAGATGGTTAAAAATTTAGTGTAGATTTAAAAATTTCTTAGTTTAATGAGTAATATACCTTTGGAACATTAGGTAACAAAAATTTTAAATATTTATTTAAATTAGATGTGTACCAGTTATATTTGAATATGCTAATAATTTTGCGAATTTCACTACAAATGTATTGTTTTTAAATTAACTTATCTATAATAACGAAAATCGTTATGATAAAAAGTACTTACTAAAATAACAACTAATAAAAATAAAAGTGAATGAGTGATAGTAGAGTTTAATAGCCTATGTGTCAAATCCATTAAAGAAACTAGTAACAAAAGAAAAATAGACAATAAAACTAAAAATTAATTAGTAAATTGAAGCTAATAAAAACTAATTCATTAATAAAAATTTAGGTAAAAAATAAAGATAAAAATATCTGATAAACTATTACGGATAAGTTTCGTATCTAAAATTACTTCACATTGCTGGTAAATACAATGCGTAACGTAAAATGGAAGAAGCGAGGAATAGCATAAAATTCATGTTGTTTATAAATATGCTAAAAATATGGGAGGAAAGTACAGTATCTTTAAAAGCTAAGCAAAATAGAAAGGATAATTATCTCTACATCACTAAATTAAATTATATATATTTGAAAATGTATTTTAAGCCTGGTCCATTGGTAATTGATTTTATATTAAATAAAATTATTTACCTAATTTATATCTTTGTCAAAAGGGTTTCTTTTTTTTCTGATGTTCAATCTGCAGCATTTAATTTATTTGAATAACGAGATACTTTTCAACTGGATTGTTCAATTATTTACTTCCCACTGGCCTTATACCCCAACTATGACAATACATTATGGATAATTGCTCTACAACCTTTTTTTTTTATCGTAATACAGGATGACTATAAGATATTCATCTGGTTTTAAAATTATATACATTCTTCACTGTCAGTATGAGAAAGAAATAGATGCAATATTTTTTATTTCCATACTTCATCATTTTAATATCAGTCATCAGGAGATCACGAACTCACTTCCACGTTCAAAATAATCAGTAAGAAATACTTATTTTCTGAGTCACACTCCTTAAAATGGCAACAAACCATCGGAAAGTAATTTGGGTTTGATCATGTTCGGAGATTAAGTACTTGTTTCAGTGTAGAAAGCAATCGGAAGACACTATGCATCTGATACGCTTGCATTACTTTATTTATATTATCTATTTCTTTCTTTCTTTCTATTTATGTAAAGATCGAGGCCCGGTTTTACTCGATGCAGCGGACAGAGGTTTTAACTGTTTCGCACCTATCCCACAAAAACCAAGTCTCATTCGTCGTGATCTGGGCATCAAACTATACTCAGAATCAAACTATACTCAGAAAATCAAACTATACTCAGAATCAAACTATTCTCAGAATCAAACTATACTCAGAAAATCAAACTACTATACTCAGAAAATCAAACTATACTCAGGAAATCAAACTATACTCAGAACGAACATCGGCATTGACATGTTCCAACATTTCTAGGGAAAATTTAATAACCGTTTATTTGCCTGTCGAGTGAAGAAATGAGATCATGTAGAATACTTGGGAATATTTGACAGCGAAATTGAAAATGTATCTCTTTTTCTTACGAAGCATTGTTTAGTTTGGGCTCTCAATATGAAATATTATTAAGAAACATCCAAATCCCGTGAACATTTCAAGGTGCGTATGCAGCGATAGGATATACAAATGATTAGCATTTTAACTCAGACAAACATCATGGGCATCTGTAGCGTCACTAACAGGCGCTTTATAAAGAACGAACAGAATGCCATTTTGAAGTACTGGAATTGCTTTTTAGTGCGGTTGTTTTACATGTACAACTTCAGAATGCCTCTGAGGGGAATATAAGCATTATTTGAGCACGTTTATGAGTTCCATAGATAAAGGATAATTGCTTATAGAGAATGCGGGGGAAACGTTGGGCATAGCCAAGCAACAGTAATGCGGATCTGCAATCGATGGACGCAGGAGAGAACGACTGACCAAATTCCCTGATTGCACCAAGCTTGTCGCACCAATACAATAGATGACAGACATGTAATGCGTATGGGGTGAGGGATCACTTTGCTATATCAGAAACCATATCATAACTAATAGGATCTGTTGAACAATGCTCGGTGCTTTGATGTACCAGGCGACGTCATTGGCAGGACAGTGGAATATCCATAAAGTGTTCATTGCTGGATTACCTTAGTCACAAAACCAAAGGCGTCTCACATTGTATTTACAGACGAATCCTGCTTCTACCTATAACACCACGATGGTAGGATTTAAGCCTGAAGACACCGTGAAGAGAGGCTGCTTAACCATTCCCTTATGCATCGCTATTTTGGTCTTGAACTCGGTATTAAGGTTCGGGGTGGTATAAGATTCCACAGTAGGAGTCCCCCTCCACCTTCCTTAGTACAGATTGCTGGTTGCATATCTCAATCAGTGTAGTATCTCTGAGGATTTGGAAACTATTGTCCTCTCTTGCTACGGCCACATTCTAACAGGAGGTGGTTACTCTGACTCACAACGTTCAAGACTTCTTCTTTGTCACCATATTGCATTCCTATCATGGCCTACCTGTTCTCCCGAATAATAGCCTGTGAAATATGTCTGGTTGATAAATGAAGAACGATTAGATCAACATACATCTCCTGCTGATACATCAGATCAACTTGAGCAACTTTTGGAGGCAGCGTGAGCTTTTAAACCTCAAACAAAATACCCAAAATCTTTTCCCTTCAATGCCAAGGCATGTAGCAGCAGTTATTGCCGTCAATGGAAATAACACTCAGTAGTGATTTTCTCGACTTTCTCATTTTGTATAAGGATGTTCATATTTTCAATCGTTTCACCTTTGAATCATTTGCTATCTATCTAATAAACTTGTCTTCATTTGTCTTCATTGTGTTGCATTTTGTCTGGTCAGCGTCATTCAAGCAGTTTTTGAAATACAATTAATTTGAAATCTGATAATTACTTTGTAATTAGCCTGTATATTTGAGATACTTTAAAAATGAATTGAATATATATATCAATAAAATATATGTTTGCCTTATTTTTCATAACTTTCCTTTTAATCACGTCCCTAAGTGACTTCAGCAGTCTAGTTGAGAGAGTTACGACCTAGTGGGTTTATATGTCTAGCATACGTGAGGCTTCCGTCTAATCCGTGAGCGTTGTTACTCCAGTGGAATTTTTATTTATCTTTCTAAATATAGATTATTGTATTTAATGTTTTGAAATATTGTGCATACGAAAGGGGGGAGGAAATAAGAAATGTTTTAACATATGAATATTTTTCTATACATTTTCGTTAATATTTTGAAGTTGATTTCAGTCATTCGTGGATTTTCAGACTTCTTAAAAATGCAGTAAGACCTCACTTAGCGTTATCTGGATGAGCGCTTATTCAATATAACGCGATCGTTTTGTTTGGCTCAACTTCATTATATATCTTCTTGCCATTCACCATATTTCGAATTAGTTTTATTATAAATTAACTTATTAAACTAACTCATTTCCGTATCGAAAAAACTAAATAGAGAAGAAAATTGATATTAAAGATATATGTGTAGCGAGAGAGTTAAAAAAGTTTTAAAATATGACCTCCTGCATAAATACACCGATTACAGTTTTTTTTTTCATTCAGTTTTCACTCAGTCACCCTGTAAATCGGCAATCGCGAGATTGTTCAGGCATTACGTTGAAGCCACTTGAACAGCTTTATCATCTCGAAAATATATCGTTTGAGACTTTGCTATCCCAGAGAACAAAAAGAAGTCACAGAATGCCTGATCTGGAATGTAAAGTGGTTGAGGCAGCGTCCCAATGTCGGGTTTATTCAGTACTTCTTTCATAATGCACGATGTGTGATTTGATGCATTGTCAGAATGGAGCATTCAGACATTAGTGATTTCCTTCGATGGATCATAATCTTCAAGAGTCGGGCACTTCCGCATAAAATTTTCTATTCTCTATTTTGTTCCGCAAGCACAAACTCATTTTAGATCACAGCTTTCTCACAGAAGAAGACAAGAGCATTTCCCATACCATTTTTAAGTTCTGGACATGATTTTCTCCTTGTAAATTTGACGGATCACTTCAAACGTTTCCGCAGCAGATTTCTTCAGTTAAACGCAATTTTGTTTTCAAAATATTGTTAGATGGTCAGTGGCCTTTTTATTCTTGACACAAATTATATTCCCTATACTTTGGACGAGATCTACTTTCTCCAACTCCTTAGAGACGGGTCTTCTAGCTTACCCATCCCACCCAAATAAAACTTCCTGAACTACTTCAAAAACTAACGTGACGCTGATTATTTGATTAGACACAGATTAAGTTACCATTTATTGCCAGATAAAAAGTTGATATCAGCCTCTCGAGTTGTCGAGGAAACTTGGATTCCTCATCATGCACCAGAAACCAATCAACCACCAAAACAATGCGTTGTATTCGATATATTTATTCCAAGGATGTTCACATCGGATAGAAAGTTAATATGATGGATTTCAGAGATGTGAAGGACGTCTCAGTCATTATACAAAGAAAATCTTACCTTACCTTAGAAAAAGGTGTTCAATATTCGATACTGTAATGAGTCGCACCATTCTTTGCTTATAATATCATATTCCTAATTCTTAACATTGGTGCTATTTGAGCACTCGCGTGCCATCTGTAATGAAGGTTTCCTTCCCCACCCAAATTTTTTAATTTATTACGTGCAAGTAATTTATTATCATTTTCATGAAAGTTTAATTGCTATGCGTAATCTAAAATTTTACAGCGAAAAACTTATGTGTGATTGATTGTTTATTTACGTCACACTGAGAAGTAACACGAGAGCTATGAAAAATTCATTGAATTAAATAACCAATCATTTTTTAAAATTCCTTTGTTCCAAAATTTTTCATAACAGATACTTCTTTTCGAGATAAATTTTTAAAAAATTCCTTTTTATCACACCATTAACTAAGCTGATGCTAGTCTCAATAATGAAAGAGGTCTTCTCCTTCACATAAGACTCTACGCTTGTAATTGCCAAGGGACTAAAATAGCGAAAAGCAGAACAGAAGCCAAAAAATCATTTTGGAAAGCGTCCAAATAAATAGTTATATTTAGTTTATAATAACATTTTTAATGGGATTCAATATATTTACAATAATTTCGTTCCATCGAGTAAGGTTTTAATAATCATAAGAGAGTTGATTGAAAAGTAATGGCACTTAAGGTATCCGTACACCTTCGGAGAAATTTTTTTGAACTATGGTATTTGCTATCAAAATGTTTTTTAATGCTAAAATATAATCTAAAACACATTTCATAATCTGCTTTGAATTCAAAGAAAAATTTTGGAGTGGAAAACATGGTGAAAATAGTACATAAATTGATTGTTAGAATAACGCTCATAATTCAAAAGTAAATCAAAATATCATTATTCTATAAATTTTATCTTATTCATCATAACACTTTTTAGGGCTGGTACTACTTTCATGATGAAAATCGTACTACTACAATTTTTATTGTGCTTCCAGTCAAATAACAACGAAAAAATCAAAAAAAAAGTTATAACAATACATGATTTATACCTTTGTTACTAAAAACATATCCATTTTACAACCATGAAAGTAGCAGTGGTTTTTAAAAACTATATAAGGAAAGTACTTGCAAAATTTAAATTAATTGAGTTCATAACTTTTTCTGATATTTATGTTGTCATATGTGAATATGTCAACATATCAAAAACAAACTTTCAAATGTAATTAAAAATTAGCTACCGAGTAAAATTCAAATCCCTGTAACTTAAGTTCTAAATAAGGTACAAGCAAAATTCAAACACTATTATTAAGAAAATGCTTAAATTTTAAATTGACATCAAAATTAGAAAATGGAAACTTTTGACAAAATTGAGTTATTAAGAGTTTCCGGATACCTTAAGTTGTCACTCAATTTTCATAATTCTTGCTGTATTCCTGAAAACTACATGTGTTTCCTGAATAATGTATTTGTTTCTTTTCTTCCCAGGTATAATGAGTGTCCTCAGAACTGAAGAATATAGCGACCTACATGGGGATGATATTGAAGCTACGTTGAGTTATCAAATTTCTAACAATTTTTGGCTACTCAGGCTCAATTTTCATTATTTTTTCAAAGACAATATCACCCTAATGGATATCACTTTCATTCTCACGAAGAGGTGGAAGTTGCCATTAAGATCTTGTGTCGACAGCAATCACTAGAATTATTCTCCGACTTGTCACGTGTTGGCGAAATTGAGTGGAAAGTGATAGGAATTATCTCAAAAAGTGAACACTGAGTTAAATAGAGTACTCAGGTAGTTTTCAGTTACAAACAAGAATTATAAGAAATAAAAAAAAAATGTTGCAGCCACAGATGCAGTATTTTTGAATCAAGCTTCGACAAACAATTTATAAATATTTAACAATGCTGAATGGATTTCATTTCAGGTTCCAACAGGTTCTCACGACCCTTTAAACCCGCATTTCTCTTTAACTAACCTCCGGGATTGCTTTGCTACGATACTTGTTATGATAATTTCGCCTTGTGAAAGAACCGTAACATGGTAAATTAAGCTTTTACTATATATAAGAACAAATCTTATGAGTAAGAGAGAGAGAATTAGAGGTAAAAGATAGAGGAATTAGAGAGATACATAGGAACGTTATGTTTATTCGAACAACTGTGAGGCGGTATATTAAGCGAATTTATTGAATGAGATGTCACTGGAAGTCTGCTAGAGTCTGTGCTAGTGATTTGAAATTAACGTCTTAGAGTTAATAAGATAAGTAGAATTATAATTACATAATTTAATTCACAGTAATTTTTTATCGTACGTATTTTTATTACAACAAAATTAGCTAATCATTCCTTTTATTAATCAGTGTGTCATATCCGTTTTACCTAGAGCTATAATTCTTTTAATATATCTATTTTACTTATTGAATAGCTATGTAAATATTACGTACTCTTTGAAGGAATAAAAAGTCTGTTGACGGATAATTTATCTATTCACGAACTTAAAAAAAATTCGGAAAGCATACAGTTAATATTTACTCTAGTTTCAGTTTTCAAGAAATATTTGAACGTGACCTATCATAGACGTCGTTTTGTTAACATCTTATTTACTTTTCACAGCCAACTCTTTCGAATTGCATAATAATTATCTTTCTGCATAATAATTTTATTGTCATGAAGCGCTGTTTGCCGTGAAGACTGAACAGTAAGTGTTTCGAAAATAATTATTTCGTAGTGAAATTCCATTTACTCAGGTCCTTTCACAGAACCCTTCTTTATTTTTCAAGTACCCGTAGCAAGAAACACACTTTAAATTGGAAGTATTAGGGAGAAATGGGGAGAAAAAAAAGGAAGAAATCTGTTTGACTTACCTTGTAATTTTCTCCTATGGAACCTTGGGCTTCCTAGAAAACTGTTCTTTATAGTGGTGAGACGTGATTTCCAGTATGGTGGGTTTAGACATGGTGATCCCGGAGGCGTGTTGAGGGGACTGTCGTCGGGGGTCAGCCTCGTGTTGGGTTTGGGAGAATTCAGAGGTGACGAGGAAGGGCTGCCACTGTGAAGGTTACTCGTACTTCTTCGACTGCGTCTGGGCATCAGAAAGGAACATGAGATAAGTGATAATAGAAATCTTACAAAAATATGTTGATGAAAAAGATGATAAATAAAAGTAATAATTTGTCTTAAAAGATAAAAAAATAATAAAGTAATTATGGAATTACTTAGAAAAGCTGAAACCTTTGAATTGTTTTCCATTTATTTCTATGGCAAAATAGAAGTCCATATTTAATGTGGGATCTGTTTTAATTGATTGAAACACTGGATTACAAATAGACAATACAGGGTCATTCAAAATGTATCATTCGATTTCAAAATTCTATTTCTAATATAAAGGACACATAATGACAAGAAATGCATGAATACAAAGAAAAACTATGGAAGCGATCTAGTGCGAACAATAAGTGGCTCTCGTGTGTTCTTCGTGAAGCTATTTCACGAAAACTGTTTTAGAAGCTTTCGGGTTTGCAGTTAGATCGGTCGCAGTGAGCCAGATGACTTTTGATGTCACACAATTGGTTGCCTAAGTCACCTGATATGGCATCATGTCATTTCTTCCTTTGGGGGCTTATGAAAGAAAAAGTGTATGCGCCACCATTGTCCACAAACTTATGCGAACTTAAATAACGGATTTCTGCTGCTGTTCAGTTCATTACCACTGACACTTTACAACGTGTTAGGCAGGAATTTACATATTGAGCTGACATTATTCGTGAAACTAAGGGAAGTTGTACAGATCACTTGAAAAAAACTTTCATGTTTTCCCTTGCCTTTCATGTATTACTTATAAATTTGCGCCGTTTATTTCTGGAAATATAGAATTTAGAACTCTGATGATTCGTTTTGAATAACCTTGTACTTTGCGCTTATTACTTGAGGAATCATAAAAGATTATATGTGTGATTTTGAGGTTCCCTCTAAATATATCTTAATATATTTTTTTTGCTGAAAATATTTGTTGGGAGCAAGATAGCTTTATATGAGAGTACTCAGTCTAAAATATATTCGTGTCACCATAGCAGTATAAACGATATATAAGATCTGAAGCTGTTCTTACGCTAGTTGACTTCTTGATGATCACACATTTAATTCAGGTATTGCTTTGTGTAATATCATAGTATTGTGTCTTAGATTCTTTTTATAAATTAAGTGCACAATTTTCGATATTTTACAATGATGATTTGCTTAAAAGTAATTAATTTAGGAAAATATATAGTATAATTTCATTTTTTAAAAATTTGCAAAAGTAGAGAACTGATAAAATGAAAGCACACACACATTCCTTTTGAAATATTTAATACCTCTCAACATTCAAGCTTGAGAGAGGAAAACGAAAGAAAATGTGAAACTTGACGGTATTCCTTCTTGAAACTATCTAAATTTATGTTGAATTAGAAAAAGAAGGTGATCCATACTGCAGAAAATCGCTCAAGGGACCGCACATTAACGCCAAATTACTCTTACATTTCTTAAAAATCTTACTAACAGTACAGATGCAATTATTACAATTGTATAACAGAAACAAAATATTTTTCTCACCCCCAGAATCTTTTAGAAGGCTTGAAATAAGGATTAAGAGATTTTATATATATACGTTATCCGGAGAATATGGGTAGGGAATTTTTATTCAATATTCTGCATCATTCATATGTCATCTAACACAGTATTATTCCAAGTTAATATATTTTCTTTCCAATAATTATTTTACTATCCCAATTATGAGTTCAATACGAAGCCCAACATAATTACTACCAAATGATAACAATACCCTGACACCCATATTGCTTTGGCGACTCGTAAGAAAATAGCAGAGCCAGGTTGGTAAATTCTGTCGCATCCACTAAACTCTCTAGATCGCTCGGATTATCAACAGTTGTTTGAAGTCAAAACTGAATCAGATGTCAACCAAGCACTCTCTGAGTACTTCAACTCTAAAAACAAGACATTTTTCAAAAATGGTGTTTACAAATTACCATCCTACTGTCAAATTACCAGTAAGTATTTATATTTCACAATAAATATTTATAATGTCCAGTAAATATTAGGAAATATTTTCTTTTCTTTCCCTTCCCAACTTGACAGAATATTCTAGTAGACATAATATTATAACCAATCTCGAGCTTTGTGAGATGACAAACCAAGTTCCAAAGGACGAAAAAGCGTGGCTACGAAGCAAATAAATAAAAATCGCTCTTTTAATCTGAAATTTATGGCAAAACTACTACATTATTAAGGGGGGGGGATCATAGATTTCACTACACATTTATTTTGCTTATATTGAATGCATATAATTAAGAAAAAACTTTTAATCAACTACAATTTATTAAACTCCCAGAATTAAATTAAGTACAATAAAATTAAATACACAAAATTAAGTAAAATAATATTAAAAATAAGAATTAAGCGACTATCGAAACATTGTTCAATTAAATGCAATGAAAGATCAATTGTATTTTTATAATAAATTAGCACCACGTTTAACAATTAAGTAATTTTAAATATAAGTTAATTTTAGGTCAACCGGAATGTTCTGTCAGTTTCAGAAAGGAAAGAAAACATTTAATTTTTCATGCATTTAATAATATATTTACTGTACAGTATAATTTCTGACATCACTTGAAGGTAATATGTAAATACCCTTTTTGAAAGAAAAAAAAGCCTTGTCTTTCTAGGCAAAGAACTCAAGTTGTGTTAGGTTGACATAAACTTCAGTTTTCAATTTTTTTTTCGTTAAAAAAATTTTCCAAGGAGAGAAATGGAGGATAATCGGAGGGTGCTAAGTCTGGGGAGTAGGGTGGAAGCGACAGTACTTTCCAGCCTAGATTTACGAATTTTTGACGGCTCAAAAATGCAGCATGGGATCTGAGCATTATGATTTGTTTCCTTTTAAACATCACCGTCCTCTTTTCTTTGCGTACTTTGTTTAAATCATCCATTTACTTATAGTATCTCTCCGAATTTGGCTTTTCATTTGGTTTCAAAAGTTCGATATGTATTAGTCTTTGGACGTCCCGCGATTCATACAACATTCTTATTCAGGCTCAGTATCAGTTTAGAGGAGGAATGGGAAGGTTGTTCAAGCTTCTAGTGTGCTCTGTTCCGTGCGATGTTTGTGCCACTAAAGACTCGCTGTGTAGCCGGGGCTGATGCACGTTAAATCTGTCGAGGTCCAAAGTCCTACCGTTGGCGTGATGTGGAAGTTAGGAGAGGGGTGCCAGCTTAGGTATCTTCCTCACCACTTGACAAGGTTGAAAATTGCGCTGTCCGTCGCCAATACCCCCCCGTGTTGCTTCCAGTGTGACGTTAATAAAACCAAACAAAATCAAACCAAAATCCGTATGATGTTTTTTAGGTAATCCATTTTCACTGTTCCATTTTTTAGGCAATCCATTATTTCCCGATTCAGTAAGAGTTATTTTTTTTTTTCGAGCAAGCAGATATGAGTACAAGATCAAGAAAAATTATTATCACCTTAACTCATGAGGCACCTAGTCGGAACATTTAAAGATCAAAACAAGTAGCGACAGAAATTCTTTCGTAAAATAAATATCATTAGCTTATGAAAAATATATAATTCTTTTTTCATTTAACTCCGACTGAAGCTTCCAGTTGATCTAATATACAAGACCTAATGTTCTTATCCGATTATCAGATTGAATAAAGAATTTAAACACACAAAATTTTGGTATTATAATAAAAATTTCTGGGGTTTTTTTTTTTTTTGCGTTTTATTCAGTTTTTAACTGAAATTTTATCTGACATCAGTCATATATTGTCTGAAATTTCCGATTCTTCCCCCCCCCCGAAGACAACTAAAAAAAATAAAAGAAGAATTTTTATTCTTATATTTTTTACAACAGAGGGCAGCACGTACCCGTAAGGATATCTCCTTGGTTGAACGGGAGAACCATCACTCAGCAGATCGAATTGATACCTGTGGAGAAATATTCAACACACAGATCAGAATTTATGTTTAAGCAAATTTTAAGACACAACAAGGAAATGATTTAAAAAAAAATATTATTTTTGGCTTGGCGAGATTTTGGGATCGATTAACTCCCAAATCCTAGTGCTTTTTTTCTATCGTCAGAGACAGTCTTTAACGGCGTTTATGGTATTAGCAAATCGTCTAACATGCCATTTTGCACACACAGCAGCATCCTAAACAGACATCGTAGACACAAGAACAAATTGAAGTTTCCTGTTAAACCAGTCACTTTGAATTTGTCAGCGCCTTTAATCTTGTTGAACTCCTAATTACCTTTAAAAATCCGAACTATTGTATTTATTATCATGTAGCAAAATATATCCGAAAGAGTAAAAAGTAAGGACTGTTTCTACAGTGAGGTATCAAATATCAACGAGACTTTTTAAAAGTATATTATCTGAATACTACATACACCAAGCTTGTAAGTTAATTTTCTATGTATCTTCATTCCGCATATTATTTCAAATCGTTCCATTTCTTATTGTCTATTATTATTATTTTACATTTCCGTATGACGAATAGAAGTCGGATGTGTAAGGTGCCGACTGCGCACAAATTGTACTTCTTCATTCTACAAGAATCGTTTTCTTCCCAAAGATCTTACGAGGAATTCAAGCAAATGGTAGTCCATTGGTGATAAATACGGTTGCCGAGGTAGCCTAGTGGTCATGGTTGTTTTCATCGAGTCGTGGGTTCGAGCCCTCAAGTCACAAAAGATCCACCGTGTAGTGGAGCTGATGCACATTAAATCTGGTCGAGGTCCCGTCCTCCCGTTGATGTGTTATAGAAGTTTGGAGAAAGAGGTACCAGCTCAGTTGTCCTGCTCGTCACTTGACCGAGGCTCAAGGCAACAAAGTCTGTCGCCAGTAGCCCATGTGTTGCTTTTCAGTGTGATGTTTTTAGCAACCATGTGGTACTAAGTCTGGTCTATAGATAAGATGTTCGAACGTTGTCCAGTGAAGCTCCTTTAATTTTATTTGTGTACCTTTTACATATGACCTCGTATTGTTCTTCAGAACTTGAATATTACAGATCGAAATATGAAATTCTTAGGGACCTATATGCTACTTCAATCTCCTCTAAAATTTTACAGAACTATGCTGCATTAATAGTACATTGGGGATGAAAAAATTTGACGTACACAATACACTAATGAATCCCTAAATATAAAACAACAGTTTCATTTCTTATGCATCAGTCCAGGCTGTACAACTTTTTGTAAGAAGGCTAAAGACTTACTGCAGGTCGCATTAAATGATAGGATACCTAGTGCTATTTACATTAATTTATTGCGATTAAAATAAACGTTATAGACGATATTTACAATAAGATAACGAACGTGTTGCACTTACATTTATCATACAAATGTAACATATTTTAAGTTGCTATTTGCATTCTAGATCACAGACACGACAATTTGGTTTGTTTGGTTTTATTAACGTCGCACTAAAAGCAAAACTAAGGATATTGGTGAAGGACTTCGTAATTTTGAACCTCGGTCAAGTACAAGACAATTTGGCTGAACGTTTAGAAGAACCCTGGCTCCCTTTGTACTTTAAAACTATTGTGCAGAATGATTAAATTTGGCCAGTCCTCTTTAAAACCATGGGATATGATCTTTCCAGTTCGTTGGGTAGCTGAAATGTTTTTCAGCTGTTGGCTACTGGTCACCCCAACAGGGAAAAGAAATTACACCTGTAAAATATATCATCTAGTGCGGAGGGTTCTTAGGAAATTCTATAAAATCAAGTCTTAACCTTAATGTTCAAAGGAAACAGAAATGTTGCCTGACCTATCACATTAGTACAACTTTTTATGAATTTAAGGAAGACCACTATGTGGTCAAAATGTGGTCACCTCAGATTTAATAAATGAAGGTATGAAGAATAAAATGATGTCAAATTATTATTAAAACTTTCAATAACTCATGGTTGCTATCACAGAATGTAAAAAAAAAATCCGTCTGCCGTAATTTAAAAAGTCTCGCTGATATTATATAACGAATTTCCTTGTTTTGCAAAAATTCTTTTGGACTCCTTTTATAGCTTTCCAATAAATATGAAAGTGACAAAGATTCTATGGAATTAACATTATGTTCATGAATTCCAAACGACTGGGAGACGCGCGATGCGGAAATCTTTGAAAAAAAAAATTATGAATATAACCTTAAATGAAGAGAAAATGAATGAGTTTAGTTTCATTAATATAAAACCTCTCTCTATCACACTATACAATAATACAGACTTAAACAGAATCCCGTAAGTTGTTTCCATTCCAATTAAAGATATTTAATGTCTACTCAATTTAGACTTTATTACCTCTAAGTACAAAGTTTGTTCCAAAAGTAATGATAATAATTTTAAATCGTGTTTCTAGTAGATTACGAAAAGAAGCTGACGGAGGTGATGGGTGAAATGAAATTTCAGTTACATAATCCAACGGTCAGGAGGTTGTCCGATTTGTCTAAGCATCCAGCCTTACAGAAAGCCATTGTGTAAACGTATCGTTGCGCTCATGATGCAGCAAAGTATTAAACTACGTTACGCAATAATCTAGATAAATGTGGTAGTGGAACCACATTTAACATTTAGTTGAAAACATTCCCATCCTACATACAGACCAGACAGTGTACCCTACGACTTCTTGTTCGCTAAACTTATGATAGAGTTAAAAGGACACCATTGCAGTACAGTCGAAAATGCTTATGAAACTGTGTCCGCGAAGCTCCAAAGTATCTCGTAAAACGAGTTTGCACACGGACAATAGCAGCATTTCCGGAATTGGATCATACTTCAAAGATTATTAGGTAAATTCCATGTCAGGCCAATTATATAATATTTTTTTAAAAAAAATTCTCATTATTATTGGATCATGCCTTGTATGTTAACAAACGTGTAACTTTTAAAAGCCTCAGTAAAATGTATAAGATGGTACCAGCAGAAAGCACGAATCATTGACGAAATGTCAGAAGCAAGAGAAAGAGATACGTGAACCTGCTGAGTATTAAGATTTAATGACTTGCTGAATTAGTCAAACTGAGATTTGATAGAAATCTCACAATAATATAATTCTATTCTTGAGACTTATTATTCATAGAACTGTTTCCTTACCTTGGACCTGAATTCCCATTCACCACACAAGTGTCCACTCTTTTACGGGGTGGATCCACTGTAGAAGAAAAGAGAAAAACTGATTAAAAATCCGTATGATATATGAAATAAATTTTTGAATAAAAGCAACCAAACTTTTATGACAATATAAAAACATACTTCAATTTGTCTTAAAAATAGTTATCGAAATAATTTTTGTGTAAAAGAAGAGTAACATTTTAGTCTTATGAATTTAATAATTGGCTTAAAACTTTCTATGCTTCTTATATTTTTAGTAATTTCATATTGAAGTATATACTTTTCTGGTTGAAAGAATTTTATGCTAAATTTAAGAATGTCTTCATCAAAAAAAAGTTAATTGCATTCATCACCGTGACTCTATTAACCGATTTATCCTGTGTGAAATAAAATTATTCAGAAACGCATTAATGTAACGCATTATATAAAGGTAAGAAACGATTTGTTGAATAGGGAAATATATATATATATATATATATATATATATACACTCAATGCCATAAATATTTTCTCACCAAGAAGTAAGAATAGGATTGTTACGAAACTTGGCATGAAGGAATATGTTAGGCAGATATGTAAATTATTAGAAATGCAGTGTGATTCAGTTTGTCGGAAAAATTGCATAATGCCACCAGAGGGCACCGAAGTTCGTTTTCTTTAGATTATAAAAATAGGTAAGCAGAGCTTGTTTGCGTGCATTTAATCTGTTGCACAGGGACACTTTTTTAACTATAAATGTCATTACGCCACTGTCAGAGACAATATGAGCAGCTCTAAGAGTTCGAGAGAGGAAGAATTATACAGATGATGGAAACCGGGTGATCAGATTGGCGAGTAGCTCGCCACCTAGGCTATTCTGACTTTACTGTGAGGAGTTGTTGGGACCCCTGGCCAAGAGAGGGGTCTATTTCACGCGTCGACAAGGCTCAAAACGTTTTCGACATACCAATAGTCGAGAAGACCGTCACATCATACGACACGCACGCATAGTGTCAACTGTCTCATTATCCACCATCCATACACAGGCAGCATCTTCTCTACGGGCCCCTGTGTCAGTCCGTACCATCGCATGGCACCTGACTGAAGGACAGTTGCTATCGCGGTACTCATTACGTGTACAGCCATTGACACCCACTCACCGTCGCCTCCGTTTGGAGTGGTGTCGCGCTCGAAGGGATTGAACTCCAACCGAATGGAATCAAGTCATCTTTAGCGATGCATTCCATATTCTTTTTGGGCAGTAATGACAATCGTGTTCATGTGTGGAGGCTCCATGGTGAACGTTTCAATCCTGCCTTCGCTGTACAACGGCACCACGCTCCCACAACTAGTATAGTGGCATATGGTGCCATCGCATACGACGCACGGTTACCCTAATCCATGGCATCGTGACAGCTCAAAGGTACGTTCGTTACATTCTTCAGCCACATGTGTTGCCACTCATTGCTGGGTTCCCAAGAGCCATTTTTCGACAGGGCAAAGCTCGCCCCCGCACAGTAAGGGTTTCACAAGACTGCCTCCGCTACATTTCCGCCCTTCCTTGGCCTGTTCGATCCACAGATTTTTCACCGATCGAGCATGTTAGGGATAATTTAGAACTGCAAGTTAGGGAAGTCGAATTAAAAGTGAGAGTTTGGTCGAATTAAAAGTGAGATGTCACAGGACATCATATGAGACATATGTTTCGATGCCCGACCGTACCACATCATGCATTAATGCTAGAGGAGGACCAGATCTTCATTTATTTGTAATTTTTCCAACAAAAAAGATCATTTTGCTTTGATTTTGTACTCACTTACTTACATCAATGTTGTACTAACCTATGTAAAATTTCGTTTTAATCTGACTACTCTTTGTTGGTGCTCAAATATTTATGGCAATTAGTGTATATATAGTTTTTAGTAGAATTTTTGTAAGATTAATGAATCAAACATACGTTGCACCATAAAATCCAGGTGCAGAGCTGTATTCAAAATGAATAGTTTATTTGTTTTTCATGATTTAATTGCTTATTGTGCAAAACGAGAAAAAAGGCAACAATTCTTTAGAAAAACTTCTTCCCAAAGCATTAAGCCCGAGCATTATATATGTATGCTTTGCAAATTCCATAAAACTGACTGCATCGCTAAGGAGAGTGTCAAGTGTTCATATCCATAGACACATTTATTGTGTTTCATAGAGATGTAAAACATATAATCACAACTCAAGAGTTCTCTCTCTAAAGGACGAACAGGAAAAATATTTTGCTACAACGTTCTCTCAAACTAATTTTGTGGCTAATAAGCATCAGACTTTGCACTGCTGAAGATACACGCCATTTACAGAACATTTCTATAATTAGTTATTTTTTAAAGAGGTAATTTTGAAATCAAATAATTTCTCGATTATGATTACATAAAATACAATAACTCGGTGTAATTTTGGGAGAGTAGAGTTTTATTCCACTTTAAGTTCAATTTTTAGAAGTATTTGGGTGAAGCTCACAGTATAGACGTCATTTTTGATATATATATATATATTCCTATCATTTCGAACTCTATGAAATTACATGACCTTTCGATAAAGCGCTCAGTAGTGTCACCTGTCGTGAAAGAGCCTTAATCAAAATATAAGTCAGATTGTAGTTGAAGAATGGAACAGCGCTATAACTGAGTGATCTTGCGAAACAAAAACGGGAAGTCTCCTTACCTGATTCTGATCTGCTCCTGAGGATGACTTCCGTTTCGTCCTCGTAGCAAGGTTTCCGCCTCTTCCGGTCCAATAGAAGGAAGTAGATCACTTTTTCGGTGTTATGGCTGAAAATGGGAGGGAAAAATTACATCTTGACATTCTCTTTTTTTATAATAAAATAGAAACGGGGTATGTCATTAAAGTATTATTCATTAATATAACGAAAGTCAAGGTATATTTTCTCCATTCAAAATTTTTTGTATATACGAAACTATAATCTTTTAAACTATTATCTAAGGATTTCCCCCATTTTCCTTCATTGTAAGATTTGTTTTATTAACTGTTAGAGATGTAGATAGAGAATAATTTTTTGAGAGGCTTATTTTTTTCTGATCGTTTTTTCGTAGAGCTGCATATAAAAAATTCTGCTTTGAAAAATAAAATGTGAGCTGGAAGAACTGAGGCTGAAAATGGAGCAAATTGATGTAATGAAACTTTTAATGAAAAATAAGTTTCATGATAAATTTTTTAAAATATATTAGTGTTCAATTAACAATTAATCAACGAATCTTTTAATGCAGAATAGATTTTTGATAAAAACTTTTTGGAGTAACCGATACTTTAAAAGGCTTTAAATTTTGCATTGCTTAATTGAAATGCTAAAAAATAGAACAGAGTTCGCTGATTTTATATAAGTATTATTTATAAGAATGTAACTTTTAAAAAAAAATGTTAGAAAATTGAATTATAAATTGTAAAAAAAAAAAAAAAAAAAAAAAAAAAAAAAAAAAAAAAAAAAAAAAAAAAAAACGTGTGTGGCACGCCATAAAAATATCTGTGTATGCGTTTTTCTCAAAATGGGGTTCTTAAAGATTCTGATACTCCCTTTCTTTAAAATTTGCTCTTTCCGTGGAGCTATTATTTCCAACGTTATAAAAAGAAGCTGCTTCCAATGGAATGAATGTAAAGTTTTCTAACACTCATTCACAAATTTCAGACATTGCGGAATATTCAAATGAAATTTAAGAGAAATTTGAATCTGAACATTTAAAATTTTTAAAATTTAAACTTTAATATTTTTTTGTAAAATTTAATTACATATCATAATACTGTATTTTTCTGAAAATAATACAGGATATAAGAACATGCCTCTTGATTGCATCATTGGTTTAGAATGTGCTCCGACTTCACGATAAAAGACGTTGTTAGCGCTTCACCGAAATATGTATGTGTATTGAGAATAAGTTGCAAGAAAGAAGGGGGAAAATATGTCTAGACAAGTGCCAGGCACAAATACTTCTTCAAAACTGAAAATCGAGTAAAAATAAATTCTTTTCTCTCCCAATTAGAACGACAAGGAAAGTATTTTACAGTAATGGTCAACCCATTTTCGACGAGAGATAGCTCAAATTATTCGTTTCGATCCCCAGAATATTGCTATTAGGGGCGAATGTTTCTATGTGGCACTATGCAAATGTCACGTGAGCGTGCTTGCGCATTGTAAGGAAGCGGCGGTGTGAGGGGTCGCGTGAGGCGTCCATGTTTATCGCGCTCTTGTGTCAAACGTTCAACTCCTTTTTGAATCATTGTTTGGAACTTGCGCCCTGTCTTTTAAATTGTAAACCTTGTTTTCGGTTGTGTTAATCATGATTTAACAAGTTATGACGTATTTCCTCCAATAGTTAACTCTTCAAACATCTTAAAGACTAATTAACAGTCATTAAGTTCAAGACTCCAATTGAAGATACGTAAAAGTAGAAGAAAACACTTTATTATCTATCAAAGAATATGCAAGATAACTCTCTCGAATCTCAGAGCTTAAACTTAACTCGGTTAATTTTAGTTTCGGTTCAAATAACAAAGTCTTAGCTTGCCAAACATTCATTTCCATTTAAGCACTTCGTGATTACAGCAGATAAGACTCGAATTATTTTGATCATATATCACATTCAACGACCATCAATGTAACCGATAAATTATGATGATTCCCGATCTACAACGTCTTTCAGTTTGTTGTTATCCTCTGTCTTCTTTCTTCTTCTTTTCAATTCTTTTTCGCTTATATGTCATTGTCTCTTATTCATTCCACTGCACTTTTTATCTTCATCTAATTTACTTAATCACGTTTCATTTTGTTGGCAAGGAGTTGTAATTGTAGGCAATTCCAGAAAATCCTCCGAAGTTAACGAATGTGAAATCGCTAATAGCCAACACACGTCACAAAAAAGTTATTTAATTCAAAATTAATGTTTCATTCTTTTCAAGACCGGTTATCCAATGAACTGTTTCTCCAAAATACCCTCAATCGATTAGACAAGTCATTTGTACACTTGCCGAAAAAATGAGACGTGACGACTGACCAAATGTTTCCATTCACTTTGACAGAAGAAAATGAAAACGATTGCGCTATAAGACTCCTAACACGACCAATCACGCCTCCATTTGCTGACAATGCGCAAGCGCGCTCAATATTGCCACACTGAAACATTGCCTCAAATAGTGTTAATCTAGGGGTTGAAACGAGAAATTTGTACTTTTTTGCGCGGAAATTGGTTGACAACACACTCTGCCAGTAAGTTATTCTGTTTTGTGTATTCGGGAAATTATTGAATTATTAAAATTTTAATTCCTTAAAATTCACAGAATGGAATGATTTTATATCAAATCATGGGATCATCATTAAATGTCATGGAATCTTTTGGAAAAATATTATGGCATCAAACTTACGAAATTCTTCATTTTTAAGACACAAATAATTTAAGAATGAAATGCATATCCTGTTCCTTTAAGAATTGCTATCATGCAGTGATTTTAAAAAAATTAATTTTTTTTAAGATGCTTGAGAAAGTGTATCAAATATGACAGGATTTTAGCGTATTTTCCCATATTATACTATTTCTTTTTGGATGTTTCTTTCGCTTTTCAAAAGAATTGCACTAGATGGTGCGACGAATTCGATTACTCTCATAATCCCCGAAGAATGAAATTGCACAAATACCCAGATGTTACGGAAATCTCCAAATTCATCTCCGTCTCCCCTTAAAATAAAAATAAAAAAATAATAAAAACTGCTAATAAATCTAAATCCTACTGTGCTTGACGTTGTTTGAAAATTCCTGTGAATCTTGCAAGATTCTTGCAAGATATCACACAGGACATATATCTTATACCACACAGGACATATCACTATATTTTTTAGAATTGCTGAAAAAAAGATAATTTTGATACTTCAAATACCAAACACGTGAATTACATTAAAAATGTTCTGTTATCACTCTATTTCCCTCTGTTTTATCCACACAATATCAAAATATATATCTTAAAGTTTTAATATATTATTATGAAGCTTTTTGTGGGACTTGCGTAAAATTCCGCCGATCAATCTTGAATTAGCACAATTTCACAGTCTGACTTACACCAATAACTTACAATCTAACAATCGTTTTGGCGACATTTTTCTAGTTTAAGGGAAGTAGTCGATAAGATTTTAATTTGGCTGATATTTATTACACTTTATGCGATTGAATAGGAAACTAAAGATATCTAAATCAAATCAGTAAGGGGTGTTTCATGAAACATGCGTTCTAATTATTCTTTTTTATTTTACTGCAAAAAAAATTAATGAGAAAATTTGGCTAACTTTCTTATTTTGGAATTTATACCGAAATATTTCAGTACTGACTCATTGTGATAGTGAAGTTCATAAATAGAAGATGCCGATCTAGTAACTTAGCAATTGTAAGCAAATTGTAGCGGATTGGCATTTGCAATAGGAATGTGAAAAAAATCTAGATCGATCGACAATAATAAAATTCATCCTGCTGGAAAATGAATCTTCTTCTAACTGTAGAAATTGCTAAATACCATAGATTGCCTAGAAAGTAAATATTAGTAACAACAGACTCGTTAAGAAAGAAGGGGCTGAACATTTTATCTTGATATGGCGCAGAACCTTCGGTGAATCGCGTTCCTATTCAACAGTTGCTGTGCCTGGTGTATGAGTTCGGCGGCTTACCGCACCACATCAGGGATAGTTGTCTACCCCGTGGAGGGATAGGACAATTGACATTGAGTGCCGGAGTTGTTTCGAATCCTTTACCACTTGGTCCAAAGAATATTTGTACGGTCGTGCTTTTTTTCAGCTCTTTTATTAACTAGACTAAAAGAGATTGGGGATACTTATTAAGGCATTTTAACTTCTAACGTTGTTGTTGAAAAGAACTGCTGCAAAAATTAATTCCCTGTTTTTTTTTAAGTAATTTGGGTAAAATCATTTACAAACTGTAACTTGCTTGGTTTGAAAATCAATCGTTTTCACAACATTTTCCATTCCGTTGTATCTGTTCTTGGATACTTAAATGACAAATCACAACTATGAAGGACTAATTGCAGAGAAGATGACGACCGTGCTTTTAATCAGTCTCTTGAATTAAACATAAGCGATTTTTTTTCTTGAAAGGGGGGTGATGAGTGGAGGCTAGTTAAAAAAATAAAGAATTTTTACTGGAGGACATTGACGAACTGAAAACTCGAATAACTGTAACCATTCAAATTGAAACACCGAAAATGTAAAAAACGTGTGATGAATTTTACTGTAGACTGATTATTGATCGTGTTTTTGGTGGTCACATTTACTATTTATAATTTTATGAAAGTTTAAGTGTTATTTTTAATTTAATCTTACTAAAAAGGTTGTAACATCTTTAGTTTTGTAATAGTAGCTCTTAAATTGGAAAATTCTTTTGTAAACACTCTATTTCATGTCCACCAAAATCTTATTGCTTAATTATGTGTACATTTAACAGCATTTGATTACTAACTTAAATAAGAAAAAAAAAGTCAAATCCTACAGTGTTCGAAATTTAATTCGGTGTGATCAAATTTTATTCGACCTAATTTTCTGATACTTGTTATAAAATGTATAACTGGTTTATATATGTATAAATTTATTCTGTTTCAATAATATATTTCATACAAATTATGATAATAAAAACTGTAAAAACTGAAACTACTTTTATTTTTACTTCTATTCTTTTTAAGCTCATAACATACAGTGCGACGATCGATATTTTAAACATCGTATAATTGTATTTTACCAAGACCATTTTAATTATTGCCGATTCATTTTATTTTTTAATAGTACGCTTTGGTAAACAAAATGTTTTTATAAAATATTACAAAATTTCGTGAAAAAATTTAATGGAACAGAACTCCATAATAAACAAATTAAAAGACATTAAGTTGATTGTTCAGAAATGTTCACATAACTAATTACATTTATAGATTAATTCCCTTCTTTAAGTATGAAACAAACCTTTTCTAGAAAGTATGTCTGTTTGAAAATGGTCGAACACCATTCCTTTAGAATTTTAGTTCTTTAAAGTTCTAGAGCTGATTTAATTTCGATTGTGGGCCTGATTAATTTTAGGATGTGCCACTCTAGTGTAAAATACCAAGATTTTAGACAATATTACGTATTGTGTAGAAATACAGGGCAGTAAGAGTTTCATTAACAATAGATTCATCAGTAATAACATTTTGCACAGATTACATTAACTAAACAAATCCAAACGAAATCTAATTATTCTCATTATATTTGAAAAAAAAAAAAGATCGAAGAACACGATATCTAAAAACTCATATATATGATAAACCAATGGATTCATTTTGACCATGTATCGGTTGGAAACCTTTTTAGGGAAAATATGCAGATGAAACAGAGAAACATGTTGTGTGTGTGTTTGAATAAATATTTTTATTAGCAGATAATTCATCTCACTTTTAACTTCAATAGCAGATGATTTAAATGTAGCAGCAGATGATTCATTCATGTCTTATTTTTATTATCATGATTTCACCTAGATGATTTATCTCACAATAATTTATTTCATCAGTGGTTGATTGACTCATTCAGGAAAAGCAATTCGTACTTCATACTTCTCATCTCACAGCCATTTTAAATTCTGGAATATAATGTTAACTCTATGTAACTTTTAATAATCTCTCATAATTAAAAATTTTCATTCTCTCATTTTTATTGCCTTTAGGGAAAATATGCAGATGAAACAGGCAGATATATGCAGATTACAAATATGCAGATTACATCCATAGGAGCTGATAACAAATAAAATTTCTATTCGTACTTATTAATTTCCCTTTGATTTCAGAAATTACTGACAAATATTTTTAAAGATCTGAAAACCTATACAAGAATAACTAAAGTAGGTATAAATAAAATAGATATTTCGGGCTTTTGAAAATGAAAAGAAAGAAATAAGTATATGGAAATATTCTTCGTTTTTTATTCTTTTCAGTAGACAATTTAAATTCAAGTAAGGTAATATTTCCCATCTGAGAAGGCATTTAGAAGTCCCATACAATTCAAAATTGCTAACAGATGGAAGGTTTGACAACTTCACAGCTGTCTATGTTGATTTTGCTTCCACATTTAAACGACGCATTTCACGTTATGTTGCTTACTTGCAGTAGATGCTAAATGAACCTACACGGTTTTTTTTTTTTTTTTTTTCTTTTTGAGTACGGCATTCCACGAGTTGAAAAGAAGGAAAATAATTTATAAAATAAATTGCCGCACGCAAAGATTCTTAACATCTACATTTGAATTACTGACTTCCAGTTCCTTAACCTTATTAACAGCTTGTGAATAACTTAAAATAGTTCTTAATACATTTTTAATGAATGTTGAAACTAATTTATTTCTTTATTATTTCTGCAATTAAAATAAAAACATTTGTTACTGCTGTTATTATATATATATATATATATATATATATATATATATATATATATATAACTTATTAAATATCTATTTTGCATAAGCTATTTAAATATGACAACTTTCTATAAAAAGACACGAAGTTCAAAGAAAAAGGAAATAAATCTTTAATTTGAAAGATAGATAATAATAAAAAAAAATGACAATACACCCCCAACTTCGGAATCCAATACACACTCAGAAACCCAATATCAATTTTTCAAACAAAACTGTTCTCTAATGAGAGGCAGAGTTGTTTTCTTTTTGTTTGGGGAACACAGGGGGATGACCAAACACTAATAAGAGAAGAATCAATAGCCTTACTCCGATTTGAGAAGCTCCTCCACCAATTTCTCCTTGTCTTTGAAACATCCTAGTGACGTCATACTCGCGAGTACGTCTGGATCAATATCGTCTGAAGAGGGGATCACGTGCGTCTGAAAAATACAAAACAGATATTGCCATTCCTCCCATACAAAATTACATTCTAAAAATTAATTCTTTTGATTGAAATATTATTTGGGAGTATTTGGAGTCTGAAATGGCAAAAGATTCAGAGATTTCACGTTAGGTTTGTTTGATGATTGTTAATTAACGTCTCAAATAGAAGCAACACTATGTTAAGTTTGGATATTAGAGTACTAAAAGGTGGTTACAAGTTGAAAAAATTAAAGCAGTGTATGAAGTGTTTTGATGTAAGGAGTACGTGATAAAATGAATGTCCTTGAGACAGAAAGAGAGAATCAGATTTTGAATAATCGATTTCCCTCAAATTCGGAGCTTTTAATGAACATATTTAATCGTTATACGAAAATGCATTAGAAAATATTATACTTCATTTTTATTAATGTAACTTTTTAAAAATGTTAACTATCCATAATAAATAAAAAAAAAATAAAGGCAAAACTATGAAAATTGGAAAGTTTTACTGTGAGTGTCAGTTCGAAAATTTTAATAATTGTAGGTTCAATTGTAAGGAGCAATGCTAGGACTGTTGATGATGAACTTAATAATTTTGAGCAACGTTCAAGTGACGAGGAAGATTCTTCATCTGGCACCCCACTCTCCGAATTTTCAATCATCATACTGGAGCCCATGGCTCTACTGAAACGACATTGACCACGAGAACGCTACCATGACTACTTACCAACTATGGGTATTTGAGAATAGAACACAGTGAAGAATTTTGCGGGGTTTTCCTAATATTATTCTCTCCTTCCATCATCTTAAATCACAAGCTAAAAGTCTCCAACTTAAATTCTAAGCACAGATATATCTAATTATCAAGTGGTTATGGTAGTCTAGTGGTCATGGTCGCAACCTCATGGCCTTCGTTGTTTCCGTTGAGTCATGGGCTCAAGCTCAGGTGCCACTGAAAACCTGCAGTGTAGAGTGCTGATGCACGTTAAAACTTTCGACGTCTCCAGTTTTCCCATTAGCCTGCTGGGGTAGTTTGGAAGGGAAGGTGCCGACTCAGGTTCGCCCTCGTCACTTGAGCTCTGCTCAAAATTACGATGTCCGTCGCCTGTAGTCCTCGTATTGCTTCTAAGTTCAATGTTAATAAACAATAAATCAATCAAAAAATTTAATTATTCCTCAATTAAAACAGTCATAGGTATTCTCAAAAGCACTTTTTTGCTTATTCTATTTAAGGGAAAAGCCCTCTATTAGTTCACGATTCTCGACGCATTTACAAATAAGTTTTCTCAAGTATGAAATATCAAGCTTATATCGGATATTCGGATTCGAAACAAAATATTTACGGCGAGGTATCTATAACTTCAACAAAGCAGAGGCAATTATGTGTGTACTCTCCTTATGTTAAATTATGTTTCACACACACAAGTATATTCCGCATACAATTCAATTCACTCTGCTAAAAATATACTAATTTCGGCATAATGTATCGTGAAACTTCTGCACGAAAAGCAAAAACTGGTTTATCTGCAGGAAATAATCTCTCTTTCGGTTTTCGGAATTCACAGGGTATTGTGGACTTCAACTTTCTTCATAACTTTCGCCCAATTAATGCAATATATTTCTGTGAACTTTTGGAGAAGGTTAAAGAAACATATAGGTCGAAGAGAAGATCTATTGTGGTCCGCAGTGATCTCCTTCTCCTAAATAGTCCAAGAATTCATATAGCTGGTGTAACAGAAAAAAATTAAGAAGTTTCACTAGACAATGTTAGAACAACTTCCCTATAGAATGGACTTTTTGGGATACTATTTGCATGGCATATTTAAAGAAGCAAAAATAATTTTTAATGAATGTAATATGCAATTTACTCCGTATATTTCCAATTTCTTTTCATCATACGAAAATTAAAAAAAAAAAAAAAAAAAACTCCGCCCAATACATTGACAAAAAAGTGTAGATATTAAAGTAGGATTTATAAAAATAACGTTGATGCAATTTTGTTAAGAGGTATTTCAGAAAAGATTTCATAAAAAGTTAATTTTTATAGTTGATCTGCTCTCAAAAATGGATGAATGAGAAGAAAACTAAAGAAGAATGTCGTAATAAGTTTCTTTTCAATCCTCTTTAAAGATTAAAAAAAAAGACATGAACGGTATAATCTAATTCTATCTACTTGCGAACAAAGACAATTAAAGGTTGTTAATTAAAGTTGCTCTTGAAAGTTACACAAGGGCTAACGGGAGAGTAATAATAATTTTGAGTCTCGGTCAAGTGACGATGACGACACCTGAGTTGGCACCCTACCCTCTGAACTTCTACATTATTCCAAAGTGAGTACATTGAGTCTGGACAGATTCTTAACGTACATCTGCC
Source organism: Nephila pilipes (assembly GCA_019974015.1). Lineage (NCBI taxonomy): Eukaryota > Metazoa > Arthropoda > Arachnida > Araneae > Nephilidae > Nephila > Nephila pilipes. Next base: position 1,117,257 of record BMAW01025830.1, read on the forward strand.
CCGCTACTAGACGGGTCTTTAATGACAAGGTCAATTTAAGTAAAATTGTTTATATAGTTAGAGAATTAACAATTAATTACCTGTACAACCTCTTTCATTGGCAATTCTAATTCTAATTCTGTTTTACTTCCCCTGTAAAAAGATAAATTGCTGTTATATATATATATATATATATATATATATATATATATATATA
>BMAW01025830.1:1120388-1165430 GCA_019974015.1 Nephila pilipes
TATATATATATATATATATATATAATGTTTTAATCCTTCTCACAGAAAAAGAATATCTATGGTGTATAAAAATAAATATGAATACTTACGCAGTAACCCACGGATGCTTTGTTACTTCTTCTAACTGAAAATTTAAAAAAATTATATCATTTTCAAATCGCAAAATTGTGATTTAATATTTTCTAATAGCTTCATGATCTAATAATGTTACAGTTAACCATATTGTGATTTAAAGTACACATTTGTAAATAGCAAAATGTGGAAGAAAACAATTACTATTGTAAAAATTTAAAAAGAAGTGATTTATCTAAAAACGTTGAACTTTAAGAATTGTCGCAACTTTGCATTTTCTAAGGAAATACAAATGCTTTCTTGGATTCTTTCTAAGCCATTAAATATTAACATTATATTATATGTTAAAAGCTAATACAAATATAAATTTGCCAGGTCACTTAACGCAATCTTTTGCTACCTACGTAATGTTAAAAATGACCATTTTTGAAGCATTGAATGGTCGAACAATCACCAATTTTGTGTGTGCATTTATTGCATTGTTAGTATTTATTTTAAAGAGATTTTACGAGAAAATTATTTAAAAGAAATGTAAGGATTAAAATGTACATTAATTTCATTGTTTTGAAATTTTTCACGTTACTCCCCGTATGAGAGTTTTTTAAAAAAAACAAACAAAAAAAATTATAAAAAATTATTCACTTTGAAAGTAATATCTAATAGAATAGAAAATTTAAAATATTAGAAAATTAATGAATGTACAATCCATCAATATCTTAAAAATATTTCTAAGACTTAGCCATTTTCAACACACACACATATATATAATACATTCTTTTCAGATATTAAAATTTAAATTATTACATAAAAATGTATATTAATCTAGTGGATTATTAAAATGAAATGCTTTTCCCCTGATTCATTTAAGAATTTGATTTTCGCAAAACAATTCCACATAATTTTGGTTAAGAATAGCTAATGCATGTTGAATTATTTTAATGTTTAATTTATTTAATATGTGACATTAATAATCATATTTTTAAGAAATTAAGATATTTTATTTAGCATTTTACGGAGGGGAAAAATCCACCTTCTCATTGAGTGTGTTACAACGTTTATCCAGATGATAACTTATTGCGTTTTGTCAACTATTTGCGTAGATTCTAAAGTAAAAGTGAACGTTAAAAAACTAGAAGGAGATATTTTTTTATCTCCATTTCTCTAAAAAAATACTTAGTAAATATGGATTAAAAATATCTCTATTAATAAAAAGATTTTGAAAAATTGTTAATTGAATGGGAACTTTCACTTGCATTTATATTTACTAAATGTTTTTAATATAAAATTCCAATCAACATATTTCGGCGAATTATGATATAAATTACTGTATTTGAATTGGGAGAACATTTTAATCAGTTTGTTGATATCTTAGAATCCTCAACTGTGCAATTCGAAATCATCCAGATAAAATCACAAACCGAGGAGATGTTATGTCCATCGAAGGTCAAATGATTTCATACAAGAAAAATGTTCATAAAATGTCATGGCGAGACCATATGTCACGGTAGTAACAGATGGTCATCGTACAAAGACAGGACCAGGGCCAAATGAAAAGAAAAATGAAATGATTGATTAAAACAAGAGTACAGATTCAGAAATAATCGATACAGGAGCTAAATGACGATGGAAGTGACCGCGGTTCATATTCAAAAGGCACGAAATGAGCCATGTCTATGAGGAAGAAGGCCTATACTTTAGGAACAATAGAGATAATGGATGGCCCTTTGGTCAGACACAAAGTGAATGGAAAGAAAATGAAGTTTTTTTTAGAAAGTCAAGGTTTCAAAATGGGAGCATTTATAATGCATTAATGTAGACGGTTAATACTTTAAGTCACTGGATATATGACATATACCAAAGAAAAACAAAGTTGAGTTATGCCAAGACAGAACTGAAAAATTAAATACATACAACACACTTATGTAATACATGTATATATATATTATTATATATATATATATATGATATATATATATATATATCAATTCATAGAAGTATAAAATATATATATATATATATACTTGTGTGTATATATTTTATATACTGCCTATTAGATGTAAGTAAATACAAATATATATATATATACATCATACATACATACATATATATATATGATATGTTTATATATACTATATATATACACTGGTTATCATAAAATTAAGGAAAGTAAAATCACAAAGTAAATAGATAACTCTCTTTTCAAAAAGTAAGCCAAAACTGCAAAATTTGCATATGTTGTCCACCAAGAGTATTAGAGGAAAATTGCAATATGCAAATTAAAGTGACGTTGCACTCGGCTTACGTCATTCGAGCATAAAAGTCCAAGTTTGAGAAAGCACAAATTTTACCGTGATTATGACATTGAAAATCTGAGATAGCCATAATTCGTAATATTAATGACCTCTAGGCATCATACTCGAAGAACTACGTATATAGAGCCATCGGGAGACCAGAGGCAGGCAGAGTCAATCAGAAGTGGCCAGATGGCTAATGTGAGTCCATCTGTGGTTCATAGACTTGAGGCAATTTCAAAACCGATCTGGCATCTTAGAGGTTCAGTCAAGGACGGCCAACTGTTACGACCAGTGCCGATGACCGATATTTGACATTAAGTGCTACGCAGGAATAGAACCGCTACTTCCGACACATCTTAGATCCCTCTCTTGCTGCAGCCACCGAAGGTTGGTGTCAACGTCAACTGTGCGCAGAAGGTTCTTACTGAAGGTGGTCTGTGCAAGGCAGACGACCAGCCATTTCAAAAGCCGTCACATCACGCCATAGGAGAGACCGTTTGTATTCGACAATTGTCCACTGGAGTCGATCAATGTGGAGGCCTGTTCTCTTTACGGGATGAGTCCAGGTTTAGTCTAGAAAGCGACAGTAGACGTTATTTGATATGGAGAGAAACTCAACCCAAGTATCATCCATCAAACATCCGTGAAAGAGATGACACAAAGAGGCAGTGTCTGTGTTTGGGGAGGTATATCCTTAGAGGCGCATTAGACCTCCATGTCTTTCCAAGGAACCGTGTAATGCTCAGGTTTATCGAGAACATCCTTGATGCTGGTGTGCGCCCATACAAGACAGGATTGCCTTCCTGTTACAGGATCGTGAGGTACGCAAGACCAACAGAGCTTCCGCATTGTTGAGCAATTATCTTCAACAGGAAACAATTACGCGCATGTGGAGTAGCCAGCTCGATCCCCGGACTTGAATCTCTATCGAGCACGTTTGGGATGCTCTAGGGAGGCGGCATCTGCTGTCAATCCGCCCTCAGACTTTTGCCGCGCCTAACATCTGCTTTACAAGCATAAATGGCTCTCACCTCCCATTGAACTGATAGACTGCATAACTGAAAGCACTCCACATCGCTGTTTGTGTTGTATTGCTTCTAGAGGCAATCATATTCCATATTAAAGCAAAAATTTCTTTTTTCTATTGCAAACTGATACTTCCAATTTGTTTATTTTTATACATGTGTTAATTTCTATACTACTTTAGTTAATGTCTGATAATTTCTTTTATGTTGTTTAATAATTCATTATGTAAGTTGTATATTGTGGTAAGTTTCATAAAATTCCATGTGTAATTCTCTGAGTTATCAGCGATTTTTGTGAATTTTCCTTAACTTCTATATAACCAGTGTATATATATATATATATATATATATATATGTATGTATGTATGTATATACATACATATATAGTTATATATATATATATATATATATATATATATATATATATATGTATACATACATACATACATACACATATATATATATATATATATATATATATATATATATATATACTAGAAATGTAAGAAAGAATAAATTAAAATAATTAAAAAAGACAAACCAGAAAGAAAAGTAATAATGAAAAGAAAAATAAAGAAATATGGAACCCAGCAAGTCAAAAGCAATATCGGGCTGAGGAATCGATTAAGGGTTAAACTAGTTTAATGGTACCAACTCTTTGAGACTTGGTAGGTTGAATTAGGGAAATCCAAATTGCAAAAAGTTCATGATTAAAAGATGCAAACAAATTCAGCGATAAAATCTACAAAAATAAAATCTATAATTCCCAGAAGAATTAAAATCCAAATTACAAAAAATAGTTCAATGATTAAAAAATGCAAAAATTTTCAACGATAAAATTACAAAATAAAATCTATCATTCCCAAAATTATCAACAAATCAAAAGAATTACTTTACAAATTCAAAGAAATGAATATTCAAATATGAGTAGTAAGATTGAATTTTCTTTGCTTCAAGATGTATATCATATACTCAAAATGAAAAAAATAGTAATACATCATCACCATATAAATTGAAAAGATTTAAATCATTGTTTGATTGGTAATAAAATGTGCAAAAGGAGGTAAAACAAATTGGTTGGTAATAAGTTGTATGGTAAAGGAGTATAACGTCCAGAGGAGTGAGCAAAATGCAACCAAAAAAAATGCAACAAACAGACTTCTACTTGCCAGACTACTCAACAAGCCGACTTTGTGGACCTATTGTTGTGTGGTGGATTTGAAATTGGACGATTCGCAAAAGATGCTTAATATATTTGTGATGTATATAAGTATTTAAGAAATTAATTGGATAATCATGGATCCAAAACAGTTGTTGAAGAATTTTTAATGTTATTAAATTTGTCTATTTTATGTATTAATTTGTTATTACGTAATAAAAAGCCCACAAAATATTCAAATGGATCTGTAGATTACTGTTCCAAAAAGGTATTTTTAATTACATTGAATTTGAATTCTCTTTTATCAAAAAAAATACTACTAATAAGTCTATTGTCAACTATTTGCAAATCGAGATCTAAAAATTCTACTGTTTGGAATTCAAGATTAGTTTTTAATAATTTGAGGTACCAGGGTAAAATGAAATATTTGGTTTGAAATCCTCAGTTTTACCTAAAATAATTAGGATCATATATCTTTTATATATATATATATATATATATATATATATATATATATATATATATATATATATATATATACACAATTGCATCATACTTTTCTCTGTTCGTCACATAATTCGATATTTTCTCAATCCTCCCTCTTTGGATGACAACACAAAATTGATAACTGATCGAATCTTGAATCTTAAATTTATAACTCAATCTGAATACTAATCGAATTCATCTTTTATCAATCTCTACCAATTTTAAAGAACACGTTGGTAGTCCAATGAAATGAACGAAATTACTTTGCTTAGGTCAATGATGAGTATAATCATAAAGTAGTGAAGGACGTTTTATGGCCTAACGTAACTACAAATAATATAAATGAGTCATTTTCGCCAAATAAGATTTGAGACATTTTGCTCAACATGTTAAATCTAATAAGATAACTCCTAGAAAGACTATAAACTTTGGAATCGCAAGATTAGTTATTTGAAGTATGTAGTCTTTTCGACGTCCTGTTTATACTAGATAGAATGTTATTCATGGTGAAAAGAAAGTTATTTAAATTTTATCACTGCGTGATAAAAGTCAATTTCTTTTAGTTCTAACTGATTGTTTTATTTTTCAGACGTTTCCCTCGACACGAAATATTCAAGTATATTAATCACAAAACATCAAGGGGATTTGAATCGAAATTCGAAATTACTTAAATTGCAAGATAGTATTGCATTCTGGATTCTGACTCCACAAGCTACTGCATTCTCTCTATTTAAGGAATATTTAAAAGAAAACAAATAGAGCAAAAAATCAGTAGCCTGTAATTTCATTTTCTTGCAAATTTTTTCATATTTTTAAATGCCTTTTTCGTTACAATTGATATCAATCACTGCTAGAATAGCACACAAACCCATTTGTGCCATCACGATATTAAATTTGATTTTATGACGACTATGTAGAAGTTGCTCCGAAAGCTTAAAAAAACCCACCTGTAGAGACCTATGAATTCTTTTTAAATTCCTACTATTAGCTCCCACTCTCCCTATATATATCTTGTTCAAATTTTCAATCATTTATAAAATACTTTATTTATTTACCAAGTTCAAAATACATTTTTTTGGAAACTTGTAGTGGATGACACTTTGGATGCTAATTTTTTTTCCAATATTGATTTATTAAATTAAATTTAATTATGAAAATGCAGGCTTCTAGCCCAACCACTTGAGTGATTTCAAAATTGCTGTCTTGGTTGATTTTTTTATTTATTGTGGATGAACGTTGTTCGGGAAACGGACCAGGTAGTCGCTATTTGGCAAATACCAATTTTCAAATAATTCCTTGTTGTCGCCAAGGATGATTGGGCTAACTGAAAAATTTCTTTGCCACTTAATATTGGTGATTCTGTCATATGTATATACATATTTATATTAATAGTAATTATTTAATAAAGTAACTAAAATAAAAATTTCTTTGTTGACCTAAGTAGAATTGACTTAATTTTTTTTTTTTTATATTACTTGTTTTCTTCAATTTGTATTATATTTTTTTTAAAATGGTGATTGAAGTTGTGTAAAATTAAACCAACCAGTGCTAGAAACAGCACCAGCTCATGACAAAAAATTCAGGACACCATATCTGACCTGATAAATTGGCTACACAGTTGTTCCATCATGTAAACAATAACTAGTGATCAGGAATTCCTTTTTTTTCTTGTGAATTATTTGCAATTCTCTAAATATCCTTCTGTTCACCATCTACAACTACCATTAAAATCCGCCCACCATTTAATATATATATATACATATATATATATATTATATGTATACACTTGGACTAAGTTCGTATCCAGTGCCAGTAACATCTAAACAGAAAAGATATATTTATTTTGAACTGCCAATTTCAATTATACCAAACACTACCAAAAGTCTTACATATTTCAAACGATCAAATATGCGAGGAGCACAATTGCCAGTACACGCTTGTTAGCAGCATCTGATCATGGCCCTGAGTAGCTCCTGACACCTTGTAACAGAAATGGGATGTGGAAGACGCCGCGCTTCACCTCTCCAGCAGCTGACGGAGGTTGTCATCATCGAGCAGGCACCCTGTCAGTACACAAGCATTGTATCGCTGATTGGGAACGAAGTACAGGGCTAAAAGGAATCCGTTTTAAGTAATTGAAGGCTGTTAAGAGTGGGGGGGGGAGAATGTCATAGCGATTTAAAACGCTATCAGAAAAATAGGTGCAACACGCTTTTGACCAGTAGAAAATAATAAGTCGGTGAGCGAGTGCAAGGGGGAATACATTGAAGGAAACAAAGATAAATTTGACATTATTATGAAAAATATCCTTTTTTTGAGTCAGTCATGTTATTTTATAAATAAACCTCGTACAATGGCTGGCAAAATACATATGGTAACTTGTGGTTGGCATAGGATAAATTTACTTCTAGAGGCAATTAAATAATATATAAATATACATCAATAAACAATTTTTAAAATTTCTACAACCCTAGAATTTTTTCAGAACACACTTTGCATTCCTATAAACTGTCAGTTTCCCTGTTCCCGATTTAAAATTACTTTCGAATATAAAAAAGGTACAAATCCCTGATTTAGAACTTTATATCTAAATTCTGAATAGAACAGAGCACATATACTATACTTACATATACATATATACTTACCACTAGTAAAGCATACAAAATAACACCACAACTCCATACATCTGCTTTTCGCCCGTCGTACTTCTCACCCTGTAAAGAAAAATACTCATTGAATGAAAGTGAACAGCTTGAAATCACAAACTTATTTCAAATGCAATCTTACATTTTACAAAACCGAGGATTCGAAATCTGAATCCATTTAAGAGACACTGTTAGGCATACTATGCGCATTGAATAAAATTGGGCTCTAGATCTTCAGTGTGGTGATAAATTTAAGAAAACGAGATACCAGGGCTTTGAAATCATCCTCGCTAAGACGGTGAAAAATTAAGAGTTCATTGATAGTTTATTAATGTCGCATTTGGTAATAACAAGAGATCTATTGGCGAAATGCCCAAAGGGACGGTGAAGTGTAAAGCTAGGAACCACCTTCAGGGAAACAATCATCCCCACATTCGGCATTTATTGACAAAAAAGAAGCATTTTCAAAGATATTGTAGGCTATAACAGTCCTTGTTAAAAAATAACATTAGAAATCACATAATTTTAAAATACAAAGACAAATAAAAGTTAACAATAAATTTGCGAACAGGAAACATACGAGAGGAGAAAAAAGAATTAATAATCGAATTTTCTTGCAGAAATATGATGAATAATTATACAAAAAAAATACAAAAACTCGTAAACTAAAAACGAATTACTGGGGAAAACAACAATATATACATATAAACATAATGTGTACAATTATAAACAATAAGGAAAATTTATCTATTCAAAAAATGTAATCAAAAATTTAAAAAGTTCGTTGAAAAGTCTTATTTGCTGTAAGGATATAGAATTTCACCTTGAAATGCAAATTGGGATTTTCACACACAAACTTCAACAAAGTACGTTTTGCTCCAAAAATGAGATAGCTTAAGTAAAAAGTTTTGATAAAGTAGTAAAAGAAAAATAGTAATCTCATCATTCCTAACAAAGCTGCAAAAATATAAGTTTATAATTTTAAATTAAAACGATTTGAATAAAAAAAAATGAAGGGTTTATGACCGGTTAAAAGAGCGAAATAAAACTTTGATAGAAATAAAAGCTTTAATTTGGTTTTTTGAGGGCTGTTGGCGGCAGATCTCGTAATTTTGAACCATAGTGAAATGACGAGGACGACACTTGAGCTGGAAACTCCCCCACCAATTTTTTCAACGTCTGTATGATATGACTTTCAATTTCTCGACAAATTTAACGTGCATCAATTTCGCTACAGTCTCATTAAGACGCAAACCCGTGACACGATGGAAACAATGCCCGCCATGAGTTCAAAGTAATGATTCCTCTGCTACCAGTGCCTCCAAAATTACGGAACGTATTGCCATTAGAGCACCAATAACTCCAATAAAAAACAGCTTTAACCTACAAATACAGCTAAAATACTTGGAACGGGGAGGGGAGGATGATCCACGATCACAGTCACCAAAGTTTGTAAATAATTCATTTTATTTCAGATGCAACCAAAACCATTTAAGAAAGAAATAAAAAGCGTAATTTATCAAATTTCTCTTTTAAGAAAATATCGCGGTTGCGGTCACTGAGTGATTCCGCTGCCAATTGTGGGATCTACAATTTGCTACTTTATGCATTCCCCTCCCCCCTTCCTTTTCTCCATGTATTCAGGGGCTTACATTCTAGGTAGATACGGGCATCACTAACCTCAGGCTCCCTAGTGATTTTTTCCTTTCTTATGAGGCTTACTTTCTATAATAAGCATGGCTGAGTCGTCCCCGGGATACTTTAGCGTCTCTCCCTTCTTCGACCCTCCTTCTCAACCATTTTAATTTTATTTCTCCTTTTTCAAGCTTCTAGATCCTAGTAACACCTTCCAGCATGACCACATCTGGCTCTTGAGCAATTAAATTCCCTTATCACTGACATTATTTTCTCCATTGAATGATGAAGGTGGAAATTTCTCTGAATAGTGTAATGGTGCTGCCTGCTAAGAGGATGATCTCTTCAGGTCTACCCAAAATTACCATTCTATTCACGGAGTCAAAACATTCTACAATTATATATATATATATATATATATATATATATATATAATTGTAGAATGTGTGTGTGTGTGTTTAAGTACCTTAACTTCAATATTCCTTAAACTGTTTGTTCTGTTCAGCTTCATAACTCCAATAATACAATGCTGATAGACAACTTTACCATGTGAAATTATCATGTGTGCCAGCTATAGTAATAACTGATTAACTTTGATCTAATTCTTAATAACTTTTGATCAAATAAACGAATTAATATAGTTATAGAGTTAATATTTAATGCGTTATATTTTTCGTTTAATTCCCTTATCTGTGGTATGCAATATTTACTTACAATATAATAAAAAGATATAGTTCAGTTTTACTTGTCTGAATATAGAAAAAATTATTTAAAAAATATGAGATCTTTTATCTTTGATATTTTACATAAATACTCTCTCTACCAGATATAAATACTTAAAACAAAATTTCTTCTCCGAACTCCACAATTATGGCTAACTCGACTTACTATGGCTGACACTCAATTAAATGAGAGGAAATTTGGTGAATTATGTGCCAAAAATATACATCACAGCAGATTTTATCTACTGATTTATTAAAATATGTATAGCTATTCACAAAAAATAATAATAATAATAATTTTATTCCCTGAATAAGTCTGTAAGAATAAAATTAATGATACAAAGTCAAATATTTTTATAAGAATATTTATGAATATTAAAATGAATAAACTATCTTAAGACTGTCATGAATTTTCACGTCTGCTGGCACGAGATCAAAGCATTACTACTTTAGAAAGGGTCTATCAGACCTTTGACGGTTTTTTTTTTGTTACACATACATCGAATTTCTCCTGTAAATAAACTATTTATAACCTTGAAAGGTACGAAATGTATTAAATATTCTGGAGAAAGAAACTATTTATATAAACTGGTTTTTGATATGAGATTTGATGGTTTTTAAGAAATTCCTTTTGGTAAACTATGTATCATACTATACAGAAATAAAATGCCGAAGAAATAGATAAATTTAATCGTTTGCGTTAGATTAAAGTAAACTAAATAATTTACTTATTTATAGTGGTGATTTTAAAATATTAATTTTTTTTTATTCGTATATAAACTTTTTTTTATGATTGTGAAAAACGTATTTTCATCAGACATTCTCTTAAAAATTTCCTTCTCCTGACAAAATACAAATATTTAATATTTAAACGCATTGATATATACTTACTTAATTATAAGGAAGTACATAAATTAAAATATAATTCGACTTTCTATCGAAAAATTAATTAAATTTGACTTCGCTAAAATTGAGTTCTTATAAATTTAATGTAGAATTTAATTATTGAAATAGAATCACAAAATTTCTTTATTCGTGTTCATTTAATTAATTCACATCATTTAGAAACTACTATTAAATATTAATATTTATGTTAAATCTCTACAAAAATAACTCGTTAGATGTATTGTGTAATTACTTGTGAAGAGAGTAGGCAGACGGTAGTTGATTTAATATCGTTATCATAAGTTTAATTATTTACGTAGGATGCAGCTGATATTCATCTCAAATAAATTCTCATACGTTTAACTATTTATGTATGAGAAAGACGATTTTTTTTTTAAAATTGATTACCAATTCTTTTATTAATTGTGCATGATGAGAAGATATTTGTTAAAAATGAATAACAATACCTAGTCTTTTGATTCATTTTTTTTTTTTTTTGTTGAATGGGAACAAAAAGATTGTTTTTTGGAATATCGTATTTATTTTAAAAGTCGTTCTAAAGGTTGATTAAAGAGATGCATCACTGAAGTGTGTGTCAGTTTCGGTTACGTTTTCGTTATCAGCACCAACAAATTGAACTTAATTTTCTAATACAAATTTCAAAGTTATTTAATTAAGTCAGTGAAGAATAATGAAAACGCAAAATGAGCCAGGAAAAAGTTACATTCATCATTTTTGTACCTAGTGAATTCTAATTTATTTCACCATTCATTTTACAAATATTTCATTTGTGCTGGATTGCATTTTTCAGTAATTTTTGCATCAAAAGCAGAAACATTTTTATACTGATAACTTCAAAAATATAATGAATAGTAAAATGTATTGCCTTATTAATAAAGCTGTGCGTATTCATATTTAAGCATTCAATATTTATTTTTCACACGGAGAAAAATTGTAAATTAAAATTCATTAATAATAGCTATTAAGTTTATCATAAACATGGATATTGCTATAGTTTTCCTTACTCTCATAGAATACTAACGTTTTAAAAATAGTTTTATTTATTTTGCAGTAATTTTCCGAGCTATTTTTATAAAAAAATATAGAAAACAGACGATTTCATCTAATGTTCTTTAGAAGCAATGAATATTTAAAACAAAAGAGGACTTTTGCAAATAATATGTTTATAAGTTCTTTCTTAATCTAAGTAATTTTTTTCAAATATTTTAGAACATTTACATATCATTATCACCCATTTCTTAAGTAATAGCGCTAAAACAGAGTTATAGTATGTTTTAAAAATGTTTTCTATTTATTTCTCGAGTCTCGTACTTATAAAGAAAATAACATTAACTTTGAAAAACCCTTTTAAAGTACTCGTACTTGGAAAGAAAATTATATTAACTTGTAAAAGACAAAAGATAAATTAGTCAAAAAATTTCTGAAACTGAATTGCTCCATTTTAAGACTTTAAATGAACTAATAATGAATTTAAAATGAACTGCACATTAACATTAAAAAGAGTGTACGATGATTTAAATAAAAAGTTTCTCAAAATGTCTGCTAAAAGACCAAGAGATATATTAATTGCTCTATCAAAAGTTTTAATTTTTAAAAGAAATGATTTTGAATCAAACTATTCTTCTTGCTCTCCCAAAACTGAAAACTATATGAAACAAATATTAATTTATACTTCATAACAATTTCTATGCTATCGATTCAGATTTCAAAGAAATGATTTTGAGGGAAACCATTCTTTATACTTTTCGGAAAAATGGAAACGATATAAAACAAATGATGATATGTATTAATATGAATATATTTGCCAATAATTATGATTCCAAGGAAATGATTTCGAGTCAAACCATTCTTCTTGTGCTCCAACAAACTCCAAAAGTTACTGAACGAATTATTCCATGTTGCATGTAGTGGCAATATTTTGAGCAGTTCGAATTGAAATAAAATAATACATAAAATGAATTTAAATAATGGAAAAGCAGACTAAAAGGAATAATTTTAAGAATTAACCATCACCCCACTCTTAAATGTTAAATTCATGTACATAAATGTTAAGTGAGTACATTGAACTTTATTGTACCCACTGGAAATACAAAAATCAATTAATGTGATTGGTTAAAATTATGCTAATGTTGACCTGAAATTTCTTTTAAAATCTTTACGATGAATAAGTTATTCTTTTCAAAATATGAATAATAACTTACGAAACCATAAGAAAACGACATTCAATATACAGGAAGTTATGAAAAGTTTTATTTGAGCTTGCAAAAATTTAATGGAAAACATCTTTATTTATCTATAGGACACTTTATTCATGAATAGAAACTACAACAAAGACAGATGTTGTATTACTTGAGAACGCCTTGGAAATTAATCGGGACATAACTTACTTTTAAGACATATGCATATAATGGGAAAATTTTTTAAGTTTTAAATTTTCTGCAAAATATTCTGGTATTCCTTTTGCCCTAGAGGGAGAGACTAATCGCAGTAATAATTGTACATGAGAAAATATATATTGTAGTTAATTTTTCTAAATAAAATTGAAGAAAATGTAATTTGCTTTACTTGCCTTCATGTGCTTGGGGGGGAGGGAAATCCTAAAATGCTAATTATTACTATGAAATCTGTATAAAATTTATTTTGCATATCAATTGTTTCTTCTTTACACAATGTTGTAAAATACAGCTACTAATGTTAATTTTCTTGATATCAGGAAGCCATAGATTGAAGTAACCCACAATATAGAAAAGATCTGCTGATAAAAAGATAGTTCAATCCGCTGAGTTCTGTGATGACGGGGCCTTTAAAAGGTCAAGAAACGCTGGAAGAAATATATAAATGTGGAAGATGACTATGTAGAGAAGTCTTTTTCTTAAGAATAATGAATAAAAATAAATTTTACATCAGAATTATTTTAGTAATAATTGAAACTTTGTTATACCCTGGGAGAATAATTAATTATATGATACTAAAGGTTACTTCAATCTACAGTTTCTTGAAACCTAGACAAATCAACATGAACAGCTGTATTTCACTACATCATGTGCATAAGGATCAATGAATACGCAGGATAAATTTATTCCATATATCTCGACTCTTTCTGACAAATAATTAAAACGTCATTATTCCCCCAAGGATAAGCTTAAACTTCTAGACTGACTGAATCCTTTTTAGGAAGCCTTTTAGGTTTGAGAACGTTATTTTAATTCTATTTAATTTTAAAATGTAGTTTTATTCTTAATTACCTCCCCTAGTCTAGATTGTTGTATTTATATGAATCTAATAAAACACTATAAAAACAGCAAAAAATGCGATCGATATCTGATGGATTTTATTCTACAATATTAGAATGTTTACTAACATCTCACTAAGAAGCAATACGAGTACTATTGACAACGAACCTCGTTAATTTTAAGTCACGGGTAAATGACGAGGAGGGCGACACTTTAGCTGGCCCTTCCTTCTCATAACATTTACATCCTTCCTACGTAATTACTTTTAGCTCTGCTAAATGATGGGTGTTTTGTAGAATCTAGAATGGAACTCACGACTACTCGATTGAAACAAAGTCGGTGACGAGCTCGCAACCTCGACTACAGTTGCCGCATTAATATTAATATATTTATATTCTATTGGTTACCAGAACAAAAAAATCTAGAGTAGTTTGGAATACCAGCATAGGTTTAAAACGATTACACCAAATAATAAAAAAAATATTTCATAAGCTTTTGTGATTTTCATGTCCATTATTTACAACTTCCAATAGTTAATTACGAGGCCGGTGTAAAAAGCACCCATGTTAGGAATGAGAAATGGGGGAAAGGTAACTTTCAGAGTAGTATTGTCGATTCATCGTTTTTCCTTTTTCTGAAAAGTCCATGAGTATGACGTACTTTGCATCTCCTCCCCCCCAAAAAAAAAATCATCATCGTCAGGCCTTTTTCAGCCGATGAGACTGTCTTCGTTTTCTTTGGAGCAAATTCACCGGAAACAATTCAATAGTTTCAATTGTTGCTTGGTTTCCGGTGTTTACTGGTGGACCCAGGTCTTGACGTAGAATGACTGTGATTGAGTAACTGTTCATTAACGTTGCACTAAGAAACAACGCGAGGGATTTTCGAGATGGACCTCTCCATTTTGTACCTTGGTCAAATGAAGAAGTTGACACCTGAGCTGGCACATCCCACTCCAAACTTCCACACTACGTCAACGGGAGGACTGGGGACCTTGATAGATTTAATGCACATCAGCCACACAACCTGGAGTGTCTTTAGTGGCGTCAGGGATCGAACCAACGACTCGACGAAGCACCGCCACAAGTCCGTGATTATAATCACCAAGCTACCGCAGCCCACTCAAAATAACAACGATACTGTTCTGGCGCCATTAAAGAGATGATAACTTGTAATGACAACATAAACTTCCCTTAGCGAAGCCATCCATCGTGAAAAGCGGTTACATTTTGAACCACCTTATATTTCGTATGCACTCTTATATTTCATATGTAAAGTGTCGCCCTCTTATATTTCGTATGCACTTGAGTCTAGCAAAAGGTTATTATTATCAATCAATCTCATACTATTCTTACATTAAAAGTCCTCAATCTTTTTTTCCCGACTGTGTCGTGAAAATATTCCGCAGTTTTATTTACATTCTTTTTTAAATTCCACTGAAGAAGGAAAAAAAAATTTTTCCATCGCCTACCACCGACTTCGAGATTGTGGCAACTGTTTCCTTATACGAAAATTGTCAAGAATAGAATCATTTACGAAATTCAAATACAAAAAAAAAAAATGTAAATTTCCAATGCGACTCCCCCCTATTCCCAATTCATATTTCTCATCCCTTTGCCACAATCTAAAAATAAATCCACTTCCATATCTAAGAGGAAAGACGCATTCCACAAACACAGATACCCAGACATGGCGAGAAAGAAGGAAAAAAATAACAACATGGTTGTGATGAGTTCTTTGACGATAAAAAGAAGAAAAAAGGCTTTCGGGCTACAAAAGCAGCTGCGACGCTGTCTTTTGCAAGGACATGACTTGCGCAAAAAAAAAGAGAAAAATCACGGAAAAAGATGGTGGTGGAAATATTTCATTTGCAGTTTTTCTCCTTCGATATATTGTGTGTGAAGAAAATGACAACTTCGCTTATACAAGATGTATGAGGATCTCGGGCACTTTTCATTTCTGGAGCGCTCTCATAATACACGTCATTTTTTTCATAAACAAATATTTTTAAAAAATTGGAAAAAGCATAAAAAATAAATAATAGATGGAAGGACAACTGTGCATTTTCTCTTCATTTATTAAGCAAAATATTATTTGTTTGTGATATTTTGGCAATTTAGTCAAATACGTAAGCTCACACCTGCGTGTCTGCTGAGCTGTAACTGTGTTGGGATATAAAAACATGAATGGAAGTGTTTCTGTTAAGATTAAGGATTATTTGCAGAGTTTGGAGGACGATGTCACCAGAAGATTTTTGGACTTCACGAAAATTGAGCCTAAATTCAATTTTACCCTGTTATTGTGAATAGCCCTGCTATAATGAACCCAACGGAAAGTTGTTTATTATAATGGAAGTTTCATTATACCCAATTTTGATAAAACATTGAAATTTCTTATATTTGATGGTGATTTTGTTGGTAACAATAAGTGGGAGAACACACAGCTTACTCATAATTTATTAATTACTTAAATATTAGCTTATATATATATTATTACACTGAATGGTGAATCATTTTAAAAAAGCTTTTTCTTCATTCTCTTTCTCCGCTCCATCCAGATTTTTTTTCCTGAGCAGCGATGGTCACGGTACGATTTTGCTAAATGCAAAGTGTAGATTTTGATAAAAAAAAATTGCATATCACAGACTGATTGACTCCATATTTAATACATTTGATTATTTTTATTTCATCCTGTTGTAAAAATGCTTTCTTCTTTAGGGAATTCATCATTTTTACCGAAATTTTTCAGGCTACTGCTGGTATTGCAGAATATTTGCTTAGTCCGAAACGCTCGTATGGATCTAAGACATTTGCGGGAAATATAAAAACCAGCCAGTGGACCAGCGGATTCCCAAAAATGGCAGGAAGAATGGGAAAGAGGTATACTTTTAATCTGGTAATGGACCAGTGGTAGATTCCTAGAAACAGCGGAGTGGGTGAAAGATTTGGATTTGAGACTAATACTTAGAAAAGTTTCTGATCGATACCTTAATACGTAAGTGTAAAATTATCTATGAAAAACCAAAAAAATCTCGGAATGCAATTTTAATTCACTAGAAACTGATTTTCATTTTCTAAAATTTCGCTATAAGTGCTGAAAACAACATTATTGAGTAAGTGATGGTGTTGCCGCAAGACCCAGATATGGTTATGTTGCGCCAAACAATGTGTGTAACTGTAATCTGGACACCTGAAAAAAAGATACAAATTGACTTACAAGTCGGAGGATGAAATTAGAAAAAAATCACAAGGGTTCTCCCGGGATGCATCATCCAAGTGTTTCAACAACAATAAACCCCATGAGAAAGGGGAAAGAGCAATAGGATCTTCTCGGACTTAGTCCGAGTGATGACCGAATTTACGTGAAGAAGGTCCTGAAGGCTTAGTTAAATAAGAATTCAGTTGCCACTAGAGAAAAAGTTTACCATAATTGAAAATTCTCTATATCCCGGGCTCGCTATAGCGAGGCTCGATTGTGTATTACTTATTCGAATTCATTTTTGCTAAATGAATCACCTACTGTTGATGTGTAGAGTATAAAGATTATATCCAGAGTTTGTTCAGAGCTCGTTCGTTTCAGAATAAAATCGTAAGATACAAATTATGGATTCACTTATAAAATACGCAAGTAATTCCTTTTTATATATAATACACATTCATTCATAATATATTAACATTTTCTTAAAAACCTAATTTGACTCGTCGTTATCTTTTATATCTTAAATGATACACTTTATTATTTCACGAGAAATATAGAAATTGAGGCTTCCTCTTTTCTTTTAGTTTGAAATTGGGATTCTACGCATAAAATAAATCCGTTGAATTAGGTATTCAAAGAAGTAATCCTCACACATTATAGGGTATGAAATGAACATACACGTAATTCTGTGCAAATCATACATTGGAGTTCAAAATTAAAAGAATTTGCATATTTAGTTGAATTTCTCGAAAAGTGCAGAACGAAAGGTAAAACTCCATGTTTCCGAAAACCTATACAGCTTTATGTGTCAATTATGAAAATGGAAACATGCACGTGAGCTGTAAAAAAGTGCTTTGTTAGCATATGTACCAGCTTCCGCGTTTTGTTCATTCGCAGACTACAGCAACATTCACGCTGCTTTTATTTTTCGAGAGTTTCGGTTAAATTCAAAAGCAAACATCTAAAATAAGTAAATACAGCTCATCGTGGCAGGTACGGGTATGAGGGCACAGCTTCCGTGGTTTTTGTTGGTTTCTAGAGTATGTAGAACAGGATAAATATAATCTGAAATATATTTATTTAGTGTGGGAATAATAATGGTTAATTGATTCCTAGTAAAATAATAACGAAACTATATGAAATAAAAAATTGGTAACTGACCCTGATGACCTCTGGGCATGCGTAGTGGGGCGATCCGCAGGAAGTCTCCAGCATGGCTCCTTCGATCTGGAGGGAGGCCATCCCGAAGTCCGCGATCCGGATGTTGTTCTTCTCATCCAGAAGAAGGTTCTCGGGTTTCAAGTCGCGATGACTGCAAAAGTGCATTACAAAAGATATAGAAATCAAGCAGTTTTTTTTTCTGTTATATAATATCTATGTATAAGATGTTATTTCAAAAACTATCACTTTAAAAATGTAAACATCACACCTGAACCATTAAGAAATAAGACATAAATCAAGCAAAAATAGAAAGATAAAAAATGTAAGCTGAAAAATAAATAACATATTAAACAAATTTAATTATGAAAGGAAAATTATAAATTCAAAAGAGAGTAAATTAAATAAAGAATAAATGGACAAAACCAGAAATATCAGTTTTATATATATATATATATATATATATATATATAATGTTTGATTGGGGTTCGAAGATACAATGAAATGAGCTACGCCTTTTAAAACTTAACAAAACTTTAATTAGAGATTAAAATAGGCTCGTAGCAATCCTAGGGAGGCCTACTCAACTGTTCTCATGCTACTAAGACCTTCAACTGACTCCAAAGAAAAAAATTTTCTTTCCCTCCTCGCGGGCAGTACTGCACGCGCCGCGTAGCGGAGGGAATGGGAACACTACATCTTCCCACCAAGCTCTGACGTAACATTTGTTTACAAATTTAACTCAGCGGCTGAAATTCTTAAAATTGACACTCAAAATATTCACACAATGCAAAATTAGTTCACAATTATTAACACTTAATTACACAGTAATAATTTAAGAATAGAAACAACACATCAGCGCGAACACTATTACACATTACAAATCGTCAAAAATCATACACATTCTAAAGCGTTAATTGTTGTAAAATTCATGATTTTAAAATGACTCAAATTAGTAAATTATACTAAAGGCAAAAGAATTGTAAGAACACATAAAATAGCATAGATATACATATAAAGAAATCAAAAGAATATCCTAGCGCTCAGCAATAATTGATAATATTCACATTAAGTGTGATAACGCATCTGCATGAGGTATTTTAGCCCCCGTCCAATGTTTCAGAGTTACGTTAAATCTTTGCAGGGAGAATGCCCATCTTTGAAGTCTAGACGACTGCGGGGCACTTTTTGTTAAAAATAGGAGTGGATTATGATCCAAGTAGAATTCAATTTCGGTGCCAAACACCCACGATTCAAACTTTTTCAAACTCCACACAATCGCGAATGCTTCCCGCTCAATTGTTGACCAAGTTTGCTGGGCCTTGGTCAATTTCTGACTCGCATAAGATATTGGGAAAGTCTTTTCATCAAACTTTGGGGGTAAACATGTAGCAATGCCGATTGATGAAGCGTCTGAATGAATGATGCACGGCCGGTTCATCACAGGAGTATATAAGGAAGGAGCATCGGCAAGCGCACCTTTTAATTTTTTGAACACTTCTTCATGTTTATCAGTCCATGTAATTTTGTCCGAAACTCTCTTTTTAAGACATACACAAGAGATATCTCTCCGTGAGGAGATACACAAGCTCCGAATATTTGGGAATGTACTCGCAATAGTAATTGCACAAACCGAGAACACTACGCAACTCTTTCTTGCTTGTCGGAGATGCTAAGTTTCTTATTGCACGCACCTTTTCAGGATCAGGCTGATGTCTTCCTGAACCGACAACGTGTCTTAAAAATTTCACATGGGGTTTCACGAAATCACATTTCTTAAGGTTCACAATGAAGTTTAATTCTTCAAACTTCGATAAAATGAGGTTTAAATGCTGCAAATGTTCACTGAATTTTTTCGAAAATATGGCTATGTCATCTATATAGGCACGGGCGAATTCTCTATAAGGAGCAAATGCTTTATTCATTACCCATTGAAAAGTAACAGATGCATTTTTCAGACCAAAACTCATGACTTTAAATCTATTTATTTAGCGATGAGTTTTGAAAGAAGTAAAATCTTTCACTTTCTTCTGATATTGGGATTGCCCAAAATCCCTTCAAAAGATCCAAAGTAGTTATTAAGTTAGCTCTGCCAATCGATTGGATCAATTCTGTTGCGTATTCCATAGGGAAATCATCCATTACCGTTGCACAGTTCAACACCCGGTAATCGTTGCACAATCTCATGGATCCATCTTTCTTATTCACACAAACTACCGGATATGCAATCTCAGCGTTGCTTTCCTCGATTAATCCTAATTCCCATAATTCTTGGATTTTTTTTATCTACTTTTCCCTTCAGTGCTTCAGGAATCCTGTACATGAACGGTTTTTTTCTGTTCGGCGTTTGGCTTTAAATTGATTTTATGAGCATTAATTTTAGCAATGTTTACATTGGCCGTAAACTGTTTTTGGTACTCACTTAACAATTCTAGCAATTTGGTTTCTTCCTCATCTTCCAGGTGATTTACATCAATATGCTCCAATAACTCTTTCATTCCGGGCCTCAGAGAAGTTGGAGTAGGAAGAACTTCACCAAAATCTTCATCGTTTTCGAATATCACACAGATTGCATTAACTCTTGGGTAATACCACCTTATCTTATTCACATGACAATGCCGAAATTTTCCATCACTCAATTTCGCTTTATATGAGTGAGGAGGATTCAAACCAACTATTTCTCCTCGGACGTTCTACTGAGCGTAGACCTTGTTCATTGAATAAGGTATCAATAAGTATACTTTTTCGCCCATCTCAAAACTTTTGGAACGAGCTTTGGGATTGAAATATCTTGCATAAGCTTCTTGTCTTCCGGAGGCAATTAATGACGCCTGCTCAGCAGCCATCTCTAAATTATCTTTTGTTCTTGAAAGTAGTCCACCACGGATTTTTCCATGTTCAACGGAATGGCAATGTCGTCACACCAGCTTGATTTTAACACACTCAGAGGACCTCTAGCTGTTCGTCCACACATCAACTTGAAAGGTGAAACTCCCGTTGTGCAGTTCGGGACTTCTCTGTATGCGAAAAGCAAGTACGGGACATATTTGTCCCAATTACTTGGATCAGTCGTAATCACGTGGTGCAATGAATTTTTTAATACTCTGTTGTACCTCTCCACGAGTCCATTCGACGCTGCGTATCCAGGAACTGAAAATCGTGGGGTACAGCCTAAGCGCTTCATGAATTCTTGAGTTAACTTTGAAGTGAAATTAGTACCCATGTCGCTGGCAATGACATTTGGAATTCAAATCCTCATAAATATCTCCAGTAACGCGTCGCATGTTTTGGCAGACAACGATCGAAGAGGAATCGTTTCCGGCCACCTGGATTGCTGGTCTATCATAACAAGACAGTATTTGTGTTTTCTGGCCGACGGTGGGTCAATCTTGCCAATTATATCAATATTCACGACCTCGAAAAGTAAATCTGATCTAAGAACAGGGGTTATAGGTATTTTATCCGTAGATTTCTCTTGGCTTCTTAATTGACAACTATTGCAAGATTTGCAGTACTCTAAAATGTCCTTCTTCAAATCAGGCCACCAGAAATTAAAACGAATTCTTTCGCTGGTCTTTTTGAATCCCATATGACTTCCAAAAACAGATGCGTGAGCCAATTTCAATACTTGAGGTCTTCTAATTTTAGGCAAAACCAGTTGAGCCACCTTTTCTCTAGTTACTCTATCGTCGTGGAATACGAGTAGTAGATCATCTCTCAAGTAAAAATTCCCTTTTTTCAAAGTAAATTGTCTCCATACAGCTTTCAACGTATCACATTTTAACTGCTGATCTCTTAATAAAGCTCTTTCACTCACGCTATGTTGATACTCATTTTCCTTCTGTGTGGGAAATAATACTTTCAAATATAACATTCTTCATTTTCTAATGTTTGTTTTCCGTTTTCTGCCCTTCCTCTGCTAATGAAATCAGACTTCGGTCTGCCGCAGCAATATCCATTAATCTCTGATGTTGATTCATCGCTTGCAGTTTCGTTTACATTCTCTTGCAAAAATTTATATGTATTTGATGGGATAATTACTTGACCTTGGATTTTATCTGATCGCTGTTAATACTTGAATAGGTTTCGAAAATGTTTTGTTTTTCTTGTTCTTTATCCATAACTGAACACTGGAAAGAGAGGCTTCTATTTTTTCTCCGAATAAAAAAGCTTTTTAAAATTATTTTCCCTTCCTCATTCTTTTCATCAGAAATGAGATCCGAGTTCAACACAGTTATCATCGATTCGGAATCAATTAAAGCCATTGCACTCTTTTCGTAGACAGCAACTTCAGAATATTGGTGATCACTCATAGCTAATTTTGGTTCGATTGATTCTTTCTTATTTATGCTTTCTAAAAGGAACTCAGTTCGAATTTCTGCTGTTATTGCCTGATCATCTTGCGAGTGTCTATCAATATAACCATTCACTCCCGTCGCTTTGTATCTTTTTGGACAGCTCTTCGCCAGGTGTTGTAATCCGCAAATATAACATTCTTTCATTGATGTTTTTATTTCTTCCTTCTTTGGAGTTCTGGTATTTTCTCTAAAATGAGGTGGAATATATCTCCGTACTGCTAAATTTTTCTGTTCTTCCCATGGCGGTCGTTTGATAAATGCTGAATACTCTCTTCGGAAATTTTCTCTCGGTCTTCTGTTTACACGCGCTCTGACATTTTCATAATCGTCTAATTTTGAGGCAATTTGATCCGGTTTTTTCAAATGTGTCCACTTGTCACTAAAATAATCATACATTTCGGGAGGAGTTCTTTTGATTTGGTCAGTAATCATCAGGTCACACAAATTTTAAATAGTGTTAATCTGTAAGCCTCGAATCCATTCGTGAAAATAGTTCGTCAGTTCGTATGCGAAATCACCCCAAGTGATGTCTTGTTTTTTCTGATGCTTCACAAACAATTGTCTAAATTTCTCTGGTGTTAACTTATATCTTTTCAGGAGAATTTCTTTCACCTTATCGTAATCGTTCGTGATTTCTTCGTTTTCACGTGCGATGATGTATACAACATCGTATAGCAATAATCCGATCAAATGAGAAGTCCAATTTTCCTTTTTGATTTCAACTCCTTTAGCTTGTCTCTCAAATAACACCAGATATAAGCTAATATCGTTGTTCTTCAGATCGAATTTTGGTAGAAAGTTTTGCAGCTATACTTTCAATTTAAAAAGGATTTCTGAGTTAGTTGTTTCGCTTATTCTAATTCTTTCGTTTTCTAAGCGTATTATCTGGATTTCAAATTCCATTTCTTGCGTGCGTTTCCTTTCATCATCTTGTCTTTTCATCTCTTTCATCCTGTCTTTTCATTTCTTTCGTCTTGTCTTTTCCTTTCATCCTCTTGTTCTTTTCTGTGTTCTATCTGCGTATTGAGCAATTCTCTGACAAACTCTTCCTCATATTCTTTCGTTTTAAAAATAGCATTCTTCAGTACCATTACTGTCATCTTTGAAACACTCTCGACGCCAATTTCTCGAGCGACGTATTGCAAGTCCTCTTTTTTCCCTTTCGCTAGGAAAGCCATTGCGATTCGCACATCCAAGGAATCAGAATTTTAACATAATTCACTCAATTCCGAACAAACTCAAAACTCACTATATCCTGTCGACTGCGCCAGTGTAATGTTTGATTGTGGTTCGAAGATATAGTGAAATGAGTAACGCCTTTTAAAACTTAACAAAACTTTGTTTAGAGATTAAAATAGGCTCGTAGCACTCCTAGGGAGGCCTACTCAACTGCTCTCATGCTACTAAAACCTTCAACTGACTCCACAGAACTCACTTTTCTCTCCCTCCTCGTGGGCTGTAATGACAGCGCAGCGTAGCGGAGGCTCTGAATCATTTCTCGGAGGGGATGGGAACACTACAATATATATATATATATATATATATATATATATATATATATATATATACCAGGGTAATGTTCAAAAAGTTCCTGTAATTGAAGACAAATGAAAAATTAGAAGTCCCAACTCAACTGATGTCCTTGTCACTTGACCGTGGCTCAAAATTACAAGGTTCGTCGCCAATATCCCTACTATTGTTGCAAAGTGTGACTTTAATCAAACAATTAATCAATGAAGCGACCAAGATTGGTTGGCTATTGTGATCTATAAATAGGAGAGTGGTTCAAATGATACTTATATTTGTAGACAGATGGAATCATTAAGTTAAATTGTTGTTCTCAATGGGTGCTGTCATCTTTCAAATGGAGTCGAAACAAATTTGTATTGATTTATAATTTAGTTTTGATTTGGTAGTCATTTGCTGTCATATCAAAATTTGAATGCTACTGCGTCGAGTTGTCATTTGAATTTACTACATAAGAAACATCTGTCGAGAATAAAATTGATTTAATTGCGTGAATTATCTGTGCTTCTTTATATACCCAAGCAAAACCAGGAGGTTTCAATCTGGTCCACTAATCCTCAGTCCGTCGTTGGTGCATTGAATGTAAAGTTCGTATGGGTGAAAACTTCGAGCATCTCCGGTAATATTTTAAATGAAGTAATCTAGTACATAATTTGTAATATTTTTATGTGCAAGAATGTTTTTGGTTATCTCTTTCTTATGTCATTTCACTTCTTTTACCTTTATTTATAACCACACACATGTCATTAATGCTTTTGAACATTTACTTCAATACGTTGAAATATTCCTAATATGTTTAATATTTTCATAAAACCAATGAAGTTTTTCGAACATGAGTGAATTTTTATGTTCACTACCTGACCCTGAAATTGCAACACCAAGAAGGAGTGGCTAGAAAATTATGCAAATTTCAGGGTAGACGCACGTCACCGAGTTATGTGAATTCAAAATGCGCAGTTCTCCAGTGCCCGTTGAAGAAGATTTAAGGGAAGGAACCTGCAAAATGTTTAATTTTTGTGCCGTTATTTCTGCTAGGGAGATCATCGTAGGAAATTTGTTTTTGTCTCAGAGGACAGGTGTAATAGCATAGAATGCTAAGCCGTCGTCAACGAAGGCAGCAGTGATTTTACGAGAGGCATGGTGATGGATATGAGAAGGGAAGGTTAGTCTACACGACAAATCTCAGCTAACACACACCTGGACGCATCCACAGTGCACCGGCTGTGGCGAAGCTGGTCAGAACAAGGAAATGTGACATGTTTGAGGGGTGCTGTTGCAGCCAGAGTGACATTAACACGCGTGGATCGACGTATCTGCCAATAAGTGGTGTCGGACCCGGTAGACACATCTACCTCTGTTCTTCATCATGTTCAAAATATCCTGGATGTTCCCATATCAACTTGAACCACTTCTCGTCGATTGGTTGCTAGTGACCTTCACTCATGGCGTCCGTTAAGGAGACTGCCATTGACACCCAAAGCATAGACGTCAACGTCTGCAATGGTGCAGAGCTCTAGCGATATGGACGACGGAATATTTCGGGTCGCATTCGCAAAAAAAACTACACTTCTGTTTTTCCAGTCATAGCCGCCGCGCACGAGTGTGGCGTTGACGTAGAAACTGGTATAATAATGCAGCTGCTATTGTGGATCACCCCACCACGCAACATCTTGGCATCATGTTTTGGGCGCAATCGTGTACTACCTCTGGTTCGGTGACTTCCAGGTGACCTCTGGTTCGCATTCAGTATACTATGACGTCCCAATGGATGATGTACTGTTGTCGGTGACACTTCCCTACCTTCAGGGGGATGCCATGTTAACAGCAGGATGACACTTGACGGCATACTGCTCGAATCAGCCAACGTGCTCTGCAGGTGTACAGATGCTGCCCTGGCCACCGTTCTCTCATGATCTGTCACTTATTATACATATTTTGGATGTGATTTGACACCAATTGCAGACCCTGCCATTGATGCGTTCAGAAGATGAACTGCGGCAAATGGTTGACAGGGAATGGAGAGCCATTCTTCAGGTCGCCATCCGTACTCTCATTGACATCCCTTAGAAGTGTTGCTTCGTGTATCGCGGTTCACGGTGGTTCCTACAACCTACTGAGCCGACAATGTTCTCGCTCTGTATTATGCATATCATTTCTAAATAAAGATCACATATTGTTCGTTGCTGTCTCTTTCTGTTTGCTGAGTTTCCTCTTTTTCTAGCCACTCCTTCTTGGTGTTGCTTTTTTGTATATTTTATCCTTCACTAGTCCACTTCGGATTCCACTTTTACAAAAACAAATAATATTTGAAAACCAAATAGTTGTAATCTGAAGTGAACATTTAGAGAAATAAATTTATGATTTGTTGTTGTTGCAACATTCTTTTAGATCAAAATTTCACTCCAAGGTGATGTGTCATCAAATAATGTATTTTAATAAGTCAATTAAAATCAGTTCTTCTTTTATAGTCATAGTGAGTTCAATTGTTAAAATTTCGCTAGTAAACTGATTTCTATATCTAAAGTTTAACTTCTTTACCTTCGCTAGATAAATTGAATGGATAAAACCATGCAACCGATCGATTTAGATATGAAACAAATGAGCTAAATATTATTCTAGAAGAAGTGGTATACTCACCATATGCAATGGCTGTGGCAGAAATCTAGGGCGGAAATGATTTGTCGGAAGAACTTCCTGGCCTCTTTAGGGGTGAGGCGGCCCTTCTTCACCAAGTAGTCGAACAACTCGCCTCCGGATACGTGCTCCAGGATCAAGTATCTGAAACCCCAGAACAAAATGTCGGTCAAATACATACGCTTTGATTATGTGATTGATAATTATTGATAGTTTCATTGATTGTTTTGTAAAGCCCATTTGTTATTATTTCTTTTAGCGGTTATTATTCAGCTTATTTAGAGAATAGCTAACAATTTAAGAGGAAGTCATTCATAAAGTAATTTTATTCAGATCAATGAAAAACAATTATTTAATCCTTAATCAAAATAATCTGTTGTAATAACTTCTAAGTGCAATTGATTAACGTATAAAAAATGAAGTATCTTAACTCTTACCAACACTGTCGGGTTAGGGCCTTAGATGAACTAAAGCAGAGGGTTCCAGTTACTAACCCTGCATAAATTCATCCGGGGTTATTCAACACAGATTTGATTATTTCTGCTCATTGTTTTTATCACATACTAAACTACCTTGTTCGGTATCAAAGCTTCTCTGTTTATGTATGCATTTCTTCAATTCCATTCATCACACCTCAATAATTGTAATCTAACCTGCATAAGGCATGCTTTATTCAAATGGAAAGACTTTGTATTCAAACAACATCATAAGTGTTAGTTCAAAGGAAAATCACGGTTGAGCCAATGCCTTAATTTTTATTATTATTAACGTCCCATTTAGATGCAATATGAGAGCCATCAACAACAGTCAAGTATTTCTTAATTCCAGTCAAGTGAAGAGAACGACACCTAAAATGTCATCTTCCTATCCAAACTTCTACACCACGCCAATGTAAGAATTTGGAGTCTCGACAGATTTAGCGTGCATGAGCTCCCATATACAATGGGTTTTAAGTAGAAGAAGAACGCCGGCAACGAGCTCACGAAAATTACCACTCGGTTCCAGCAGTCTTTGGATTATTTATTAAAGAACACAACACAAAGTCTTTTGGCGAACGGATCTCAGAACTTTAAGCCATGGGCTGGTGATGAGAACGCAACCATATTCGCAAGCTCGTTCATATTATTTAACGATAGGATTTGGGTACGCTGCCAAGAAAATGAATGGGAACTTAGGGAATATTGTTTTAGATTTGTAAAAGAGAAAAATCGTACACAAAGATAGAATCGATATTTTCAACTGTTTAAATTGTCACCATTCAACAAGAAAGGTGAGGGAGAATGGAATGAATTTCTCAAACTTTGTTTCACGGCAAGGTCGTTACACGTAATGTAAATATTGAGTAAGGAATAATTAAAAGACATTGAAAGGATATTACTATGGCTCTGAGGTATTTAAAAACTTAAAGAACATTTTTGTGAGAGCACTTTATCATGTAATTAAAATTCTTTAAAATATAAATGGCCTATTACTCGATTTCCTTTAAAATATTCATTCTATGTTTTGCAATATTCATTGAATAAATAAATAAATATAATTTGTTCCGCTTTAGAAATAAGAATAATTAAATACAGTGTCACAATAATTTTAAATAACATTGAAAAGTAGAATTTCAAGAAATATAGATTTTTGAAATATTTTCACATTATATAAGAATGAATCAAACTATTTATCATTGGAACTAAAAACACTTATAAATAAAAACCGTTTTACTTTGAAGTATTCCAGATGAACCCAAACATTCAACATCCGCAATATGTAACTAATTTTTTCCAATATAATGTACCATTATAAAATGCATGATTGATAAATTTATAACACATACTCAATTGACGCACTATGATTTCATTAACACTCCAAATTACTCAGAACATAGGTACTTTTATTTTTGCAAGAGGAATGTGTACGGGCTCGAATACGCATAGGATGACGGATTTGAGGGAGCGTTTTCAGCTTTTAATTTTCGTATCAGTTTAAAAATGGGGAGAATTGTTTTGACTTGGCCCAGAATTACTTTAAAGTATTTAAAAATGTAAGTTAAAGTTGCTTGCTTCAAAAAACGAATTAAGATACAGGAAATAAAAATACAATAATAAGTAAAAGAAAATATTAAGTTAACTTGCACTCCATAAAAGAAAAATTATAATTAATAATGATCAAAATAGAACTACGAAATAAAACTGTACATAAATTAATAATATATTACAAAACTATGGCAAAAATAAATTAAAACCAAATATATAATTTAAAATTAAATCTAGTAAAACATATTATTACCAGGTTAATAAACAAAGTTATTGAAAATACATCGCGTGATTGTATAAAAACAAGACAATAAAGTTAAAATAAAGATATTAACATGAAAAATATAGAAGACGAAGTGTTAAAAAAGGAAATGGTCTTTAAATTGCAGTAAGTATAATATTAAACACATAAAAGTACTAGAATACATTATTAAAAATTCTATACTCTATTAATAAATAATCGAATTATAGAAATATTAACTTAAGATCCATTTAAAATGTAAAAATAAAACCAATAATTTAAAAATATTCCATTACTACAATGGTTATTGTAGACAAAAACATATATTGATTATAAAGTGTTCATTAACGTCAAAATAATTTTAACGACGCTATTTTCATTTATTGCAATAATAGCACCATCTTAGTTTCCGTAACACTACCGGTCAAAGCTAATTAGAAAAGGTTTGGAGTTTCTTTTTCATTTTAAAACTGTTCTAATAAGTGTATGTTAAAAATGAGCTTATTATACAATTTTAAAATATAGTATATTATTTTTATAACGCTACATATTTATAATTTAAGTAGCAAACAATATCATAAGTAATTACTTTCATCGGCTTAAATGTCATATTTGGTTTGGTATTGTAATTCAACAACAAAAATTGCCAAATTCGATCAATACCATCATCCCATATATTCACTCAAAAAACCCAACAGTAATTATTCACGGCTCAAAATGAATGCCAAACAATCGCGCCAGAGAAAATTACCTTCTAGCATCCCATCCGCTGAGCCAAATGAACTACAAGAAACTAAGTATTCGGTGTGAGCCGTATTAATTGGCGACTGACAAAAGCGTGGCTCGCAAGAAACTGACTAATGGGAAAATCGTGTCAGGCAGACATATCGGCGCTTACTTGTACCATCTGTGAGTTCGCTGACTTGGTGTCACATAATGAATAATGTCAGGAAAGGTTGTGACACATTTAGGAACAAATCGAATGGTGATAAAAGTCGCGCCGGTTCGAAACACTGCGGAACTTTTCGAGATATTAGAGAGTTGACATCATTAATTATAAATTTCTTAAGAAACTCTAATTAAACTTTTCTCTACTTGTTATTCAGAGACATATTTTTATTTTATTTTTAACCGTTATTTAGAGACAAATTTTAATTGTCATAACTTGTATTCGTTATTTAAAGGTAGATTTTTGCCATTAAATTTTTATTCGTTATTTGAAGACAGATAATTGACTCAAAACGTTACATCTATCTTCTCTTATGCGTAATGGTTTCCAGTTAAAAATTCCTTATTTTTTTAACTTGATGCAGCAATGTTTATTTCGAAATTTAAATATTCCATTGTGATTTGTTGCTCTGTAATTAATATTGGAACAGAACATTTAAAATTTTAATGTTATAATATTTTTATTATCAAATTTTTCTAATATTTTTATTGACAAAATACCCACATGAGTCCTGCACCCCTCTCCTCTTAGCTTGAGAACGGCGATCGATATTAACTATGTTAAACGCGCTGAATAGGTATAGCAAAGTGTCTATGTGCTGTGGAGTGAGATTAATTATAAAACTATTTGGCGCGAAGAATGATCGTTCCTACATCGAAAACGTTAAGATATACAGGGGGGAAAAAGTCAGCCACTAAGTTGTAAAGAGCACTCCATTTAGTACAAAAATACATCTTGAACACAATAATGCCGATTATAGCATTAGTAAGACGCGCTCTAGTTTGGTCCGATTAGATAATTTTTGTAAAATCATACTTTTGAGGGATCAGATTTTTATCATCAACTATAAGCGATCAAATGATAAAATCTAGTTTTTTTTTTACCTTGATTAGTGAGAAAACAATAAATAAACCTCCTGAAATAAATTAACTTTTCTGCTTGAAATCGCTATGGTACGGGGACTGTGTAAATGGGCTATAGAACCTCATTTCATCTTTGTGGGAGTTGAGATGTAAGGAAGAGTCAAAAAAAAATAATATAAGTTATAAAAAAATAAAATAATAAGTTTAAATTAGTTAAACAGAAAGAATAAAAAGGCTGAGGAAATTCTACTGATACTAGTTTCTTCATATGAAAACAACCTGCATCAACTTTTTATCACGATTAAACAAACACATTGAGGTGACCGTATCGGTAACTATTTTTCATATTTTTTGTAAATTCTTGCACACACGATCTGAATGTTGTCTAAATTTTATTTCATTATGACCCCCACAACACAGCCCTCTGACTAGTCAGAAGTTCAGGTTTGACAATCTTGTACATCACAACATGTGAATAATACATCTTGTTCTCAATTGAAGATTTAAAACTAACTTTACGAACTGGAATATTATATTTTCGAAGTTAGAGAGGATAAAAATTAAATTTAGGAAACAAACAAAGTAATGATGAAAACGTTAGAATTAGGATTATAAAAATGCAAGTATGTATATAAATACGAGAAAATAAACACTAAAATGTTATCAAAGAGATTCATTTTGAAAATTAAGAGTCCAATAATCTGGTTATGCCCTCTAGGCAAAACAAAGGCGTTTTCAATAATTTTTCCTTTTAAGACTCGGACTTTTAAATTTGCTTTTTTTTTAAAAATAAATTCACAAATACGGTAATTAAAGTAAAATAAATATTCTATAAGTGCACTACTTATTTAACTATTATTGGGAGTAAGTAGAGTGCTATTTTCTGGAATGATATAAGAAAATTAACAAAAAGATTCTCGTTTGGAAGCCGTTGTAATCGTTGTTATCATATCCGAGAGTTCCCAGCTTATTAGGATTTACTCGAATCGAGTATTCGAACCCTATTTCTAATAAAAGTATCATGCTGAGGTGCCTTATAAAAAAATTATGATGTTATAGAAGATTTAGAAATTTTCATTTTTGTAGATAATCTTGTAATAGTTGTAATGTGTAATAATTTCGTTTTTGTATATGGATGTCATATTTAAGACAGTAAAAGTAAATCTTCATTTAAATTTGCTGAATCATTTTTTTAATACATGGGGCTTTTAAAAATTACCCATTTAAGAAATGAGATGAAATTACTATAACTCACTCTACTGATCAATACAATAATTGTTTTTCCTTTTTCTGAAAAGACCATGAATAGGACGACCTCCGCATTCCAAAAACTCGGCGCCATGACTTTAACAGCAATGAGATCATCTTTATTCTCATTGGAGCATATTTACAGAAGTAGCCTATTGTTTTCATTATTGCATCGTTTCCGATGTTTAATGATGCATTCTGGTCTCATTTATGGAGACAACTCGAAGCCATAGGATATCAAATTTTGATTTTACAGCTAATACATTTGATATGACTGCGAAATAAAAACTAATCAATGGACTAATGTCAAATTTGTTTTGGCGCCGTTTAACGAATGGCAGCACTCAGTCATAACACAAATTTGCATTAGCAGCTTCTTGAATTACACTTGTATAATTGTACATAACCGATAAAAAAAAATTCTGAGTTTTTTCTTTATTACATTTCGTACCAAGTATATTCCAAATTTTGTTTTAAAAAATGATGAAAGGTTTTCTATATATTGAGAAAGTGGATATAGCTGTTAAATAACAAGATTGACATTATAAAACTTTTCATTTCGATGTCATACGTATTTACTTATTATCACCTTTAATATACAACCCTCCTCTATCCCTATAACGCTACATGCGAATCTTCCATTATTCGAAATAGTGATGGAAATCATCTGTCAGCTCCTTCAGGACGCGTGCTATTTCTCTTTCACAGCTTGAATTGTTAAAATCTTGTTCCTTTTGATACAGATTTTCACTTAGGAAACAGATAGAAGTCACATTGTTCAAGACCCGACAAATAAGGTCTAACACTGGGAAGCTGTAGTTATCTTGAAGCCTCTTGACGGACAATACGGAATAACTTGTCTTTCCCTAATTCGAGTCATTTTTCATTATTCTTTCATGGTGTGCATCATGAACGTGAAGGTAGTAATATTGATTAATTGTTTGACCTTCAGGAATCCAGTGAAGGTACAAATCCCATGAATATTGAAAAATACAATCTTCGTTGGTTTGAATTTTGATTTGCTCATTCAAGTTTTTTTGGCTCTCTGTGAAGATGGGCTCTTCCAGTGCATGGATTGACGTTTCGTTTCAGGATCATAAGTAAGAAAACCATAATTCGTCACACGTTACTATCATTTCCAAAACGTTTGGGTCATTTTCAATGGCATTCAGAGTGTCAGTACAAACATTTTTGCAAGTTCAAACGTGAAAATTTTAGGCACCATTTTGGCACACATGTTTTGCATGTTAAAATTATAATATAAAATTTATCATACAGATTTTTTTATCAGTTCCTACAGTCTCGGCAATTACATGAATACTTTACCGACGGTTAGATAGAACCAGGTTACCTATTTTCCCCGATATTGTCATTCATTTTTGAAATGAAAGGGCGACTCGGGCGTGAATCCTCTTCAACCTCTAATCGGCCATCTTGAAAACGTTTAAACCACTCAAAAACACGTGCACGCGATAAATATTTGTTGCCCTACACTTCTTTCAATAAATTATAAGCTACAGTGGCGGTTTTTTACAAGTTTCATGTGAAATTTCACAACAATTCTTTGCTATTTTGTCACATTTATCATTTTCCCGGTAGAACAACAACAACAAAAAAAAAATAGCTATAATGCGTTCGAAGCCTACTGCTATACGATTTGTTTACAGAAGCGAGAGGTACTGCATTCGAAAAAGAAGGCTTCACTCTAAAAAGCTGTCTGCTGCTGGCGTACTTCTTCTGTAGCACAGCGTCAGTCTCGTTCTTTAACAGCCACAACTCGAATAAAAATATTTTGGTGTACAATATAAATAAGAAAGGATGTTAAAACAGTAAAACTAACAACCAAGGGAAAAGTTTCATTGTAAAAATAGCATTAAAAATAATATCCAAATTTTTTAAGTAATGCTTGAATTTATTTCATAGAAATGTATAAGTCCCAATATTGGAAATTATCCAGATAAAAAGAAAACATTTTTGTAACAGCTAAATTTAAGATAAATAAATGCTATGAATAAAATTTATTGTTCCAAGGAGCTATATATATACTTTTTTTACACGATTTTGAAATAACACGGTTCACAAATATATATTTTTACACGATTTTTTTGTTCTAGAACGAATCCCCCAATTTTTTCTTAGATCTAATTTTGACAGAGTAATCAGAAAATGGTAGGTTTATGCCCACACTTATGTGAGTGACTTAGACTACTTTATGGCTTACTTAGACTACTTTGCATTATAGAGTAATGGGGAATACCCAAATTTTATATTCACTTTTTTCTTTATTTCTTTGTACTTCAACTTGAACACAGTATTTCTGTTTCAAGCCAAAGTCTATCACGTCACTGTTTCGAACATTCGCTTACATTAAAAAATTGTTTTAACATTTCGTTAATTTGAAATATATCCTTGAAATCATAATTTCCGTCATGTATGATATTTTTGTTTTACAAATATCTATGCATTTTTTCATTTCGATAATTCAAGTAGATAATGAGGGAGTCGTAGGAGAAATTCAGCTATTAACGGCTCATTTAACTCGAGAGGGCTTGAAACTTGTTACAGGTATAGAACGGCATTTTCTTGCAATTATGACATGGAGCTTACGTTAAAATTTCAACGTAACCTTAAGTTTTGTGTAACAAGATATCAAGAATTATATAAGCAACATGAGAACCCCCCCCCCCAAAAAAAAAGCTTATAACAAACTTTGTAACAACAAAAAAGTAACCCAGGACGTTAATAACGAACGAAATTCTTCATTTGAATGAAAGCCTACAGTAAAGCTAGACATATTTGATACATCTACTGATGATAGCATTTTTTATTCAGTTCGTAATAAACGTGCATGCTTGTTATCAAGTAGCAACAAATAGTTGTTGGTAGTTTTATTACTAATTTCAATTTGAATTTTTATATGCTGCATGAATTTTATATTATAGACTGAATTTTCCATGTACACTAATTTTAATTTTTTTTTGTAATAATCATGAATTGTTTTTGTTTCATAAATATACAATATGGTTTTCATAATGATTTTTTGCACGTTTTTTTTTGTGGAAAATATATAAGTTTTTTTTTCATCTTACACGATTTTTCAAAGTTGTGGAATATATCTCCAAATTTACCATAAGTCGCATGTATTTTTTACACCATTTTTTGCACTGTTTCCTAAAGAACGTATCTCCCGTGTAAAAAAAGAGTTGAGTATATATATATCTGTTTGGAAGGAAGATTACTAAACGTAAAACAGATCGATAGGGTATTGAAATATCGTATCTTGGAACATTGATTTTATAGCGCGTAAAATAAATGCGCTATAAAATCAACCGAGTTTTATTAAATCTCTTAATTAAGAATTAAGTAAGCGAGTTTAAATAAAGTATGTCGACACACACACACCAACTTTTTAATTATCAGGAGTCAAACTTTTTGATTAGTAGCGAGTGTAAAAGGTTTATTATCATTTTTATCATAAATGAAATACTTTCATTTCATCTCCGGTAATTATTTCCTCCAAAAAATAGTTAAATTTTTCTTGCGTATCCTGCAATTTAAATAAAAATATTTTACTCCATAATACGCAAAAACTTTAACAGTAATAAAACTTATGGAATCAAAAGATGGCTGTAAATTAATTTAAATCTTTTTTGTAACGAGAGCTCAGACATTTTTTTTACCGCTTGAACTAACATTTGGTACTCTTTATTACTTTATTTGAATTGAGAATCTCGCCTTGTAAAGAAACCGTGACTTGAGTAAATTAGCAGTACCATACAAAAAAGTGTACTGAAAGGAAAAATATCGGATAGAGAAATTAAAAGTATTGGAAAGATTTGACGTAATTGAAGATAGAGTAAGATAACTGAATGAGCGAATGTAGATTTTTAAGACTCAAGAATATATGTCTATGCAGAACTAAACATTTGCTTAGGAAATAAAAGGTATCCCAAAGTACCTCGGCGTCAGAATTTTCGTTCTTAATTTAGAATGGTTAAATCATTACAAAACGTGAATATCAATAAAGCAATAAATAAATAAATAAAACAAGTAATCCTAGTTAAAGGAACGAAAGTTTAAAAACAAAGTCAGACAAAAGAGGAAGTTATAATATATAACTGAATTCATATAATTTAATTAATTTTTCTAATCTTCCATTCCAGGAAATTTTTCAAAACAAGCCCCTAAGTGTATCGAAGATCTCCCGGAACAAGTTAAGCAATACCTTGCTGTTTGCATGCCTTCTCGAACGGTTAGTCTATTAAAACATTCTCGTCAATCTTTTTTTTTTTTTTTTAATTTCTAGAATGTAAAATGAGTAGTATTCGATCAAACCCCTTTTTCGTTTCAAACGTACTACGTTGACCTGCAGTTACCTTTTTGATCCAAAATTTCCTCTGCATCAGATTACCAACCATTTTACACATTTGACATTGTTTGGGCGCATTTCTTATTTTTATATACAGAGTTCATAGAACAGCTGAACAGAATTAACTACTCACACCTCCAACCCCTCAAAGAGCTGTTTGGCGACAATTTGCATCAACCACTGGTATTTTGTCATAGTGGTCGAAAACTAACGCGCTTACTGCATAAAAATGATTTATGAATTTAATGTTCTTTCTATGGGTTAATCAAAGCAAGTTTCAACCAGCAAATCTGTCATAAGTTAAATTTATAATGTATAAATGTAAAAGCTTATTTTTTGTTTTGGTTTTTTTCTCTTATTTGTTTACAATTTTTTTTCATGTCTAATTTTGAATATTTCCATATTTTGTCGTTTATCCATTTTTTTCCCCATCAATTAAATTATTTTTCTTACTACCGTTTTGGCAATATAACTTTCTGTTTATATATATATATATATATTGCTTTTTTTTAAAAAAGTATATGTGTTGATTTTTCTCCTATTATTAAGAAAATTATGTTTAGTAATCTTGTAATTTTAATTATATATATATTTTGGAAATATTGTTTCAAAAAATATTTGTATTTAAGTCGTAGATATCATGGCAGGCACCAAAAAGAAGCTTCAAATAAATGAGGGACGAATTTATTTATGGTCACAAGAGAGAGAAACAGAAACATTGAGAATAGTAACGGAAGACACCCGTCCACATACACTGGTAATTAAGTAAAAAATGACTGAGTTTTGTCTCTGTTTTTTCTCTCTAGAGAAATGACATTAAGGATTATACAGATCACATGGTAATAGATGTAAATATGCCTAGGTATTTTACACGGAGACTAATTGGTAGTAGGGCAATATCACTATTAGATCATAGCGTGGGAAATGCTGATCTTAGCATTTTCGGAAAAACAACGTGATTGCATAAATTTAAAGATTGATTAAAAAATAAGATATTATGATCAGGCATATCTCCATAGCAAAGCCTTCCAATTTATATAGCATTAATATATTTCCCCCCCCCCGGTGGAGTTATTAGAACGTTATTAGAACGTTAAAACATAGTTATTGGAATCATTCTAATAAATATCTTTTTAAAAAGGTTTATATGCTGGTGATATAGTTAGCTATTTATCTTAAATACCGACATCTTGAATTATTATTGATTTATGCAAATCGATAAAATTGCCTTGCTATTATTGAAGAGAATTAATGGGGAGCATTCTGTTTACGCAAAGCATTGCAATGCAATGGCTGAAAGCCTAATCTTTCATCAATACATCTTCAACTCGCACTTTGTGCTATTGAGCCTTCATTTTACTGAAAAGGTGGAAAGTCAAATGTTTTAAAGTGGGGAGGAAAATTATAATGAGCAGTACGTAAGCTTTTAAAGGAGTTCCAGGCAATGTCTCGAATCCCCATTTCTGTTAAAAGGTTTCGTAATGCACCCAAAATTATTCTCTTTTGATATAGTATTATCTATCGTTTCCAAAAATATTTATTCTAGCCTCCAAAAATATTTCCGTGAGAATTTCTTTATACCTGTTAAAGATATGTGTTTCATTCGCTCAGACTAACAAAGGATTTCTCCCTCCCCCAAGAGGAAATATTTTCCAGGAAATGACTTTGATAGTGATGTAAAATTTGGTATTTGTATTTAGAAAACGTAGGAATGTATTTTTCGAAAGTATTTTTGGTTTACTTTTCAATAAAATGAACTGAATAATATATTTTTTTCATTTTATTTTCTGATTAGCATAATTATTTTTTTCTTGTACTTTGTTTTAAGTGCATAAGAGAGGAGAGGAAAGAGTTGTATTTTTATTTTAATTTAAATTTTTGGTATTTGTCTCACAGAAATTTAATTTGAATAGGAAATGCTTTTAGATTGAATATATTATAAAATATTTTTGTGCGTTATTGACTTAAAATTTTTTTTCAAACGAAACGTTTTATAAATAGTTGCATGCATTAGTTTTTAAAATAAATGCATATTGTTTTCTCATTTACAGAAGCGGTAAAAATGTACCATCATTAGGAAATGGGTAACTCGCGAAAGTATTATTGCATCGAAGTTCCCCCCCTTTTTTTTCTTAAAAATTATGAGCATGATGCCTTTCTTATTCCAATATATCAGTAGCATAACGCTTCCGGACGATGAGACCGTCTTCTTTGGAGCAGATTCAATGAAGTAACGCAGTGTTTTGATGCTTGTTTGATTTTTGGTGCATAACGAGGAATTCAGGTCTCGTCGATGGCCCCAACTTGACGAAAGCTTAAGACAGCACCAATAAAATTTGGATTTGATAGCCATTCCTTTTCAAATCAAAACTAACCTATGAATCAGTGTTGAGTTTTATTTGGTGTCATTTAACAGATGACAGCACACAATGGTCTTCAATTTTCCTTATAAGTTCCATCTGATATCAAAAATGGATATTTTTTGAGCCACCCTTGTATTCAAGAGTGATTTCATGCGAAAGAGAAATATTAATGAAACAATATACATTTCCATCATAAAACAGTATTACTTTTTTTTCCTTTTCAGTAAATTTACTTTAATTTAGTTTATTGCCAGAAGGCAAAGTCGTATCTACTCTTTGAATTAAAATTTCTCTCTCAAAGATAAAAAATTAATTTCAGTTTCTTTTTATCTTAAATTTAACCCTCGTTAGGAGAGGAACAATTAACTAAATAGGGTACATATCTTAATATGCTTGGTGACTGTGCAAAAGTAATGTAGTGTTTGTAAATCCGCATTAAATATGTATCATTGTCTACATCTGGCCCCTTCTTTGACACATCAAAGAAAAAAACTTTCTAGTAATCCTCGAATGTTGGATACCTAAAAAAATGACTAAAAATACTGTAACATTGTGAAGAATTTGAGATGTTGTGCCATTTTTGTCCTTTCGAGACAATATAAAACTAATTTTTTTGAATTTCCTATTTGGATCTTTGATGTCAAATGGTGGCCGCGGTAGCCTAGTGGTCATGGTTTTGGATTCGTGGCCGACAGTTTTCGTTCAGTCGCGGGTTCGATCCTTGGCAGCTAAAGACCACCGTGTAGCCGGGGCTGATGCACGTTAAATCTGTCGGGACTCAAAGTCCTCCCGTTTGCGTGGTATGGAAGTTAGGAGAGGGGGTGCCAGCTTTGTGTAATCCTCGTCACTTGACGTGGTCCAAAATTACGAGGTCCGTTGGCAATAGCCCTGGTGTTGTTTCTAGGGCGACGTTAATAAAAACTAAACAAAAAAAATTGAGGTCAAATTATTTTGGTATAGCAGTAAAATTTCTTAAGAAACTATTTCTAAAGAATTATTTTTATTGTTATAAAAATATTTAACTATAAAAGATTTTTTAATAATATTCTTTTGCAATAGTATAACTATTACAAAGGGGGATGGTGAACAACGTTACCCATAGGAGTAATACGAGGACAATTGGTGTCCGACCTCATCAATTTGAACCTCAGCCAAGTGACGATGACGACATCTGAGCTGGCACTCCCTGTCCAAATTTCCCCACCATGTCAATTGAAGAACTTCGGGATCAAACCAGATTTAATGTCCATCATCCCCATTACACGGTGAGTCTTTAGTGCCAGTAGAGATCGAACTTACGACTCAAGAAAAGTAACGCTGGCCGCAAGTTCGTAACCAAGACCACTAAGCTACCGTGGTCACAATTACAAAGAAATAGTTACTTTTCAGTAATTATTTTTAATTAAAGGTTTCCTTTTACTTATCTAACTGACAAAGAAGAATAGATTAAAGGTTTGGTTTTAATAACGTCTCTCTAGAAGCAACACGAGGGCTATTGGTGACGGATCACGTCATTTTGAATATCAGTCATGTGACGAGGACGACACCTGAGCTGGCACCCCCTCTGCACTAGTTTGCCCACCACCGGAGTATTTTGGGCTCCGACAGATTTAACGTGCATCAGCTCCGGCTATACGGAAAGTCTGTTGTGGCATCAAGGCTCGAACCTGCGTCTTAGCGAGAACCCGATGAGTCACGTGTCCGAAACCATGACCACTAGGCTACACAAGAATAGATTAAAATTTTATTAGAAGTTAACGATTTGGAATTTTACTTTGAACAGTATTTCTTTTTCGAGTTATTATTTCCATTTTATACAAA
This sequence comes from Nephila pilipes, assembly GCA_019974015.1. Classification (NCBI taxonomy): domain Eukaryota; kingdom Metazoa; phylum Arthropoda; class Arachnida; order Araneae; family Nephilidae; genus Nephila; species Nephila pilipes. Next base: position 1,161,319 of record BMAW01025830.1, read on the forward strand.
TTATTTCACAACATTAAATTTGAGTAAAAGCAATATTAGTTTTTCGTTAGGTCTTTTCTTTCAAGTCAAAAAAATTTTTAAGCACTAAATAAATTTAGTATTTTTAATTAAATATATTAATTCAAAAATAAAAGCAGAAAGGTAAATAAAAGCAATCAAATTCTACTTTCATCCATATTTTTATTTTTGAAATACAAACTTTAATCATTCAATGCTTGTTTTAGTTTAAATGTGAAATAAAATTACTATCGTTTGCTTTGATAGTTTATTATTTTTTTTTTTCATTTACATATTTGATTATTAAACTTGTCCATTGCAGCGGAATGGCTTAATTTAATTAGTTACGTTAAGTTTAGCACAGATTATTTTTCAATAAAAATATTTATACCATTAAATCTCTTATTATTATTCCTGACGAATTTGACTTCTCCTTCAAAACATGCCTCAAAAAATTGAAGAAAGGTGAGTACTTTTACGAAAAGAGCCACAGCTGCGTAATTTTTTGCAAATGAATAATGGATAGCAATGTCATTAAAATTTTTACTTCACTGTTTGTATTTTAAACACACTCAAAAACGTCAGTTATTTTTAACCAGTTCTAAATATAGCGCAAAAGTTAAGTGAAAAGAAACCAAACTAGTGCGAAGGAGGTGACGCATCCAATTTTTTGTGCTTTCCTTGTTCCATGTAATACATTTATTTTTCTGAAATTCTTTGTTTTTTCCAAGGTTAAACGTTAAACAAAGCCTCAGAAAATAGGGATAACTATTCAACAAGATAAAATTGAAAAATGAAATTCAAATGATTCATCTTTATAGATGTAACAATAATAAACTAATAGAGCTATAAACTTTTAAGACGTCGATATTATAAGAATATCAAACTGTGCCCCTCCCTCCCAGTTTAATATAAAATTTAGTTCACGCAAAATGTGTATCGCTCTTATTATATTTTAATCCTACTCTTGAAACTGCTCATGCCATTGTCATAATTTTGATGGTTTATTCACGTCACCCTTAGAAGCAACAAGAGGGCTATTGACGACGGAACTCGTAAATTTGAAACTGCCAAGAATTTCTGCTTAATTTCTGCATCCTCTCAGTCACCTCTCTCGCTTAATTTCCATACCACGTGAAGAAATTAGTCTGATGATGAGGAACAGTTAGAGCTTCAGGCGCAAGAGCCAAATCTTTGCTCCAGATATTTGTTTTAAAATATAATCTGTGCAGAAAAAGGAAGAAAAAAAATGTAAAAATTGGTTGATAAAATAGAGGGTTGAAAAAAAGAGTAGGTATCCCAGGGGTGCGTCACCCGTCCTAAGTAAAGAAATTAAATGTTACGGACTGGAAAAAGATCTCTATGATATAACGAGGTCATGATCATGGCATTGACATAAAGAAGGTGAGTCCGTGAGTGGGTGGAAGATTTGGAGAATCAAATCCATTTAACGTACATAAGCACCCATGTACGTTCCATATCATTGATTTGGAATGTTGAGGACTTATGTACGTTATTATTTCTTTATTGGATTGATTGACTGTTTATTAATGCTATACTTAAAAACAATACGAGAGCTATTGGCAATAAATCTCGTAATTTTAAGCCTCAGTCAAATGACGAGAATGTCACTTAAATTGATAATCTACTTTCCATGCTTCCACATTAACCCAAGGTGAGGCCTTCGAGCTTTAATTGATTTAAGGTTCACCAGAAGCGATACAAGTTGGTATTTGTATAAATATGTGACCCACTATTTGTTAGTTGTGAATCCGTTACCGAACCAGCCGGTTTATTTCGGCTTGGGTATTCAGTGGAACCAAGACTCGAACATGTAGCTTGACTTGCACATCACCTACCAGGTTTATTGAAATCCTTCCATGCGGCTAACAAGTTCACAAAATATGTTAATATTAAATTAACATAAATTAAATTAAAAGGTTGATTATGATAATAATCACCTTTATGATTATGATAATAACGATTGACTATGCTTATTTGATATTAGGAAACACCATTTATTCATTTGATACGTGAAACAAGACAGGGATTTGTCACTTGACCGAGGTTCAAAATTACGAGGTCTGTCGACAGTAGCCCTTGTTGCTCCTAGTGAGACGGTAATTAAAACCAACCAAACAAACAGGACAAGGATAAATACTCGAAACGGGTCAATTGATTTTAAAGTGTGACATGTTATCTCTAAGAAATTTACAACAATAAAATTATTCTTACTTTCATGAAGCGTATTTGGAAAAATGCTGTATTGTAAGCATCGTCAATTAGAGATGAAGTGTGAAATAGTTTGACTTATTCGAAAAAGTTTCAGACATTTATACTTATAATGTTGATACCGCATCCAGCACATTTAAAAATGGTCATGTGACTGAGTCAATTGAAGAATTTATAAAACTTATTCTAAGTTCAAAATAGGAATGTATCTCACTTTGATTTTTTAAATATCTATGTGTCTAAATATATGTAGATATCTTAAACTCATTTCTAATAGTTTCTCTCAGACTAGTCAATCTTTATTGATTTAACATCCTTACCTTTAAAGTTTCATCCCGGCTTATCATATAATCCGAGTTAAAAACAATAGAAATTTTAGAATTTAAAATCGGTAAGACTAGTTTATACCTCAGAGAACCTCTCTATGTAACCTCTTCTCTATTGTTGTTTAAAGCCCTTTTTCCTCTTATTTTTGTGTCGAAGATTCATGCCAGATTTTTAGTGTGTTAGTGTCAGTTTTACTTCAGCTTACAGAAAGTATAGAGGTATTTTTTTTACCCACAGTCCATCTTGTCCACTTTCATGGAATAATTTATAGGTTGATGCTCAAAAAAATTTAAAGGGACTTAACCCTCTCATATGACATAGTATGAAAATCGAGATCAGATACACAATGAAATGCTTCTCTTACTTTACCGTAGCTAAGAATTATAAAATCGGTGATCTACAGTTCATTGTATAATTCTTATAGGATTGTCATGTAACTGAACTTAAACTTGTATTAGTTATTAGTAAAAATAACAGAATTCATGCCATTTTCTCCATTATCAGTTCTGCTGTAGCTGAACAATTTCTATTTTACACAAAGTATTCAAAAATTTTTAGTACTGATCGCACCCAGACCATATAACCCACAGGATATTCTTATACAGAAGCACCTCCTAATAAGGGACAAACGTCGGACCAGACATTTGGTCTCCTAGCCAATAGAAGTGTTCCTCTTATTAGGGGGTATCTCTTACAAGAGATACGACTGCGTTTGTTATTAACAGCCTTCTGAACGATTCTATACAACACTTGGGGTAAGTGTACAGCTATTAAACACCTCCAACACCATTGAGTTCCAACATCATCGTCTCTTCAGTCACCCCCATTGACTCGTATCTCCGTCCCTTCATCTTCAGCTTGGGAAATAAAAAGTAATCGGGGGGGGGGGGGATGATGAGAATGAGAGGATGGTCCATAAACTTAACCTGTATTTTCAAAAAAATATTCTACATAAAGATGGATTTATGAGACGATGCACTGTCGTGCAAGAAGCACCCATCTCAAACTCTGCAATAAATTGGGCCTCAAACGTCACATTAAATTCAAAAGCCGTTACAAAACATCTTTGTAGAATGCCCCAGTCACAGGAACTTTGACGACGAAATTGTTGCACAAGCTCAACATTTTCATCACTTCCATTCGAGCATGGACAACCTGATCTCACACTGTTTTGAATCGAATCTCTTCCAGTTTTAAACTTTGAAAACCATTCAAATACAATTCATAAGATCGTTACCATATTGTTGTTGGTTGGTTTTATCAATGCCGCACTACTAGTAGCACGAAGTTCTATGGGCGATGGACCTCGTGATGTTGAACCTCGATCAAGTTATGAAGTTGATACCAGAACATGCACCCACTCCCCTACCTTCCACACCACACTTAGGAAGGAATTTGGACCACGATAGATTTAACGTCCACTGGTCCCAGCTACATGCAGGGTCTTTAACAGAACAAGGTTTGAACCTTTCGGCTCAACGAAACCCGTCGGCCGCGCTCCCGCTACCACAACATCGTAACCATATGTAAATTTAATCATTTCATTCGCTTCTGTG
>BMAW01025830.1:1165830-1215819 GCA_019974015.1 Nephila pilipes
ACATATATATATACATACATATATATATATATATATATATATATATATATATATATATATATATATACACAACCTCTGACAACAAAGTTTGGTGAATAGTCCTATAACATTAACGTAGATGGAATATTAAGGAAAGTTACCTTACTGTCTTTCAAAATAGTCATCTCCCATGACAATGCACCACAGTGATCTACTATACATGTACTGGAAACTTTTCAAGAAGTCTTCTTTTGCGATGGAGTTCAAAAGCTTCGTCACATTTCGTATCACGTTTGATGAGCCTCGTTGATGCTTTCGTTTTATGATTTTTCTGCTCTGACCTTTTTCCGACGAGATGATACAGAACACCATTCCATGCTTTGCCGTTTCCTTTCAGGGTCCTCAGAGACAACACAGTTCAAGAAATTTGGTGTCGCATCCACCGTTTTGACAAAATCCTGTGAAGCCTCTAAACGTGCCTGCTTCTGATCTTCAGTCAAGTGATGTGGCCGTCAAGTGATGTGGCCCTTTTCTCATTTCTAAATTCTGGCTAACGATTTGTCGCACGGATTCACGGTTAATCTGCAGTTCATCAGCTATCATGCGCACAGTTAATCGACGATCTTTCGTGAGTAATTTCTTCACTTTCTTAATGTTTTCGTCACTGACGGAAACGGGATCTTCCGCTACGGGAGTTGTCTGAAAAACTCTCCCGGCCTTCTCGGAAACGTGCAAACCACTCTTACACTCACTTCATGGACAGTGCTTGAACTTCATAAACACGCACCAGCATCGTATGAGTTTCTTTCGATGTCTTGTCAAGCTTAAACCAAAGCTTTACGTTGATCTTTTGTTCGCTCATTTTCCTGTTCTCACTAAATAACCAACGCACTAAACAAGCAGTTTGTAAAACAAGTCTTACACGGAACACAAACGATACTCAACTAAACAACGGTGGGGGCAGATGGTCAACACCTGTTGCTACCCAGGTTCATCGTTTTGTTTCGCCAGTGTTGCCAGATCGGCCGTTCTGACTTTATTCACCGAAACTTTATTGTCAGAGGTTGTATATATATATATATATATATATATATATATATATATATATAGGTTTCCTTTTTTAAATACTTCTCTAGTATATAATTTTATAAATTAAGTACGTGAATAAAAACATATATAATTATCAGTTTGTATTTTGTGTAAGTATTTTCATTCTTATGCTCTGGGCAGCATACTTTAAATTAATCAAATATTAAGGCCAAATCTGATAAATCTACTTTTTTGTAATTCTGTTTCACAGTTGTGTTCAAATATATTTTAGTTCGGTATCATTATTTTCAATACAAAAATTAAAGAGTAATAAATCGGAAGTTTATAAAATCAAGGTACTAATACTCTGAGTTGTTCATGATAAATATTATGCATCAGAACTTCAGCAAATCTTCTGGAAATCCTAAAAAGTTGCTGCGAGGAAAACAAGCGAAAAAAAAAAGCATTTACAAAATTCACCAATGCAATGGTTTAATTCGAAATACTTTATAAAAATAGTATTTCTTTTGAAATTCTAATCAGAAATCTAATTTACACATGAAAATATCGTCTGCAGGTAAGATAATTTAATTTATTTTTATCATGCAATTTTGGAAGTATGTATCTGGCGGCGAAAATTTATTCGGTTTCTCAGTTTCGCAGTAGATAACCCTTTTGTGATTACCATAAAGCCGATAAATAGATAATTTACAACTATTTGTTAAAGCTATTTCTTTGTAGTCATTTTCATTTGGCATCCGTATTTATTTATACGATTTCCGAATTTTATTTTCAAGTTCTTATTTTTTGAAAATAGTTATATTAAATTAATCTGTCATTAAAAGCTTTCACAACCATAAGGAACGCCTCACTACTTTATTCAGAAAGTATGTGACATTGATTTGTAAACTTTTTGTATGTAATAAATGTGTTCAAAAAGTAAGTATTACTATCTTCTCTTATTTGAAAACAATATATCGCGTTCAAATGTTGAGTATTGGGCTTACTTTGAAATGCGATGCGTGGAGTGGAATACTTTTAAATTGGATCCCAGTAGATAAGCCTTTGAATAAAAGTGTATTATATCAAAGAGTCCGAACACATATAAAATTGAATTAGTAAGCACCTGATATTCATTACATATTTTTATTATTTACACTGGCTCTAGAAATTCTGATATTTTGTTGATTATATCCAGAAATACTCGACAGAATTAAATGGAATTAAGTATGTACATAGGTGATATCATACAAAACAACAAATAAGGTAGACACGCGTGGTCTTGTGTATGGCTCATCAGAGTAGAAAATTCTAAAAAAAAAAAAAATCTAAATGGATTAAGAGAGAGTGAGGTCTTCTCTAAAAGTTGGCATTCACAACGCGAGTTTATTCTGGAAACTCGATAACTTCCCTGTGGTATTCTATTCTACTCCTCGAGCAAAGATGTTTGCAAGTCCTGGAATGTTTAGAGAGAAGGAAGGTGAGCTGCAATTGTCCTGCCAAAAGATAACAAATATACTCTATGAAGTTCAAATCTGGAGATCTGGATGGCCAAACCATCCGGTAATTTTCACATTTTGTGAATTTATAATGTTTTTTTTTTCTCCTTTAAATGCACAGTGCACATGCATGTGTACGTTTCCATAACCAACACTAAATATTTGCATCTTTATTTGGAAGCATTAATTTTACCTTTCACTTACTGAAGCAATACTTTCCTAGAAATTCGACTTAATATGGAAATACTCTTAATTTTTGGCTACCAGTGTAGTAAGCTCATGATTATTATTACTCCCAATATATATATATATATATATATATATATATATATATATATATATATATAATACGCAGAAATTCAAGTTATTATAATTAACTCTTCAAATTCCAAAGTGGTCATTTTTAGCAATCAAACTTACAGATATTTTTTGTTTTCATATACATCATACAGTGCCAAGACGTGAGGATGTTCTATGAGCTTCATGATTGCAATTTCTCGTTCCACCTGAAAAGAAATGAATTCAAGTTTAGCAGTATTTTATGGAATAACATGTAGTTTATCAAAATAAAAATAGGAAAATACAGTTGAAGTTTTCAGAAAGTTTTTTATGGAATTAGAGTTCCAAAAGGGTCAAAATGAAATAAAAGAAGCATATTGGGGCTTTTGGAAATTTTTAGGTCATTTTGAAAATAAATCACCAAATTATATTAAGGAGTACGAAATAAAAATAATTGTGTAACGGTTACAGAGAAGTAAAAGTTTGACAGAATAAAATCATTAAATAGAGTGAAAAAATCACCCAATTTCGCTAGCACCCTATTCTTCATTGCACCCTTTATGCTGTAAAACACTTTACTGGAGATTGATATAACATTTGTTTTTTGAATGAATGCTTTTTGAAATTAAAATGTTTTGAAGAATTAATATTTGTATCATACCTTTCATATTCTTTATTTTTCGTTATATTTTGTGTGAAACCCAAACTTATTTTTAAATTTAAAAAAAGAACCATTTATTTTTAATTATTCAGATAAGAGGGTCGTTCAAAAAGTTCTATGAAAATACAAGAGATGGTGCTCGTAGCATCGAAAATGGTTTGCATTTAGTAAGCATCATGACTCACTAGACATTCACCTAAATATCAATTACTCGCATTCGTGATCATGACGCACGTCTTTGCCATCCAAAATTTATTCGTCGTAACTTTTCCGGCCGATGAGATCAGCCTCGCCTTTTTGGGGGGCAGCAATTAAATTTTGATTTGGAAGCAAATGATAGACAAATCAAAACTAAGATATGAATCTATATCAAATTTGTTTCCGTTTAACAGATTGCTGAACCCAATGGTAACAACAATGTACCTTAATAATGCCACCTGTCTTCAAATACAAGTACTTTTTGAACCACCCTAGTACAATGAAGTAATAAATATCTGATTCATTCATGATATGGAGATTTTTTTAATGCAGCAACTAATATTTAATGCATATGCTTGATAGTTCAATGTCCTTATCTGAATCACACACAAAAAGCTTTTGTTATTCTTTAATATTAAATCATAAATAAAGGTATCCGTGTGCATAGATATCCATATATAATAAAATTCATATAAATATTCGTACAAAATAAATGTATTCACAACTAGAAATTTTATGCTATATTTTTTAGAAGTGTAAAAATTATTTCTTTATATTTTCATTTTGATACAGAAGCGTAAAATAATTTTAATATGAAATATATGATATACAATCCTTTCTTTATTCATTCAAGTGATCTTTTGATAGCTGCGTATTTAAAGAAAGCGTCAATTGAAAGTGACTAAAGAAGAGCAAATAAAGTGATTTTGAGAGAGTCCTCGTGTCCATTTTCCATAATTTATTTCCAATGACATCGCAGAAACAAGATCCAGAATCCGATAATATCATTACCTACTACGCTGAAAAATTCGAAATTAAGGGTTAAAAATTTGAACAATCTTGTAACTCATTACATTAAACGTATAATCAATAATTATTATGTGGAATAAAATAAACATTAGACCAATAAATAATAAAACATTTGAGTGTGAAATAATAAATCCAGAATTTCTCCGTGCACACAAGAGCTATTTGTTAAGATTATCTTCACCTAATTTCCTAGGATCGGACTAAAACTTGAAATACTTTTCCTAACGGAATATTTCAACAAGTTTTCATGAAAGTTTGTGACGTTATGCCACGTTTATCCTGTTATCATGCAGTAAGTACTCTTAAGGTTTAGGAACTTTCCAAAAACACCACAATTTTTCATTTGAGCGAGTAAAGTTCAAACTCCTTTTAATGTCACAATATAGGAAAAGAAATATGAAACTGATTTCGCACCAGATAGTATGGATTGATTTAGACAGAAATGAGAAATGTTGCTAAATACCCTGTTCTATAAGAGAGCGAAGTGAGAATATAAAAAGGATATTCAGAGTGCTTTGTTATAGGAAAAAAGTGTTCGCGTTTTGGGTTATATTCTTTAATGAATATCACGCAGGAAATTATTGCAATCCATGTTGTGGGAACTAGAATTCGTTTTGCAAAATTTGGAAATTTTTGAGTACCTGTCGAATAGGCGGCTTTCATGATCGGTTCTTGATTAAATTCAAAACTCCCAGACAGACTTGTTTAGATCATTGATTTAGTTTATCTTAAGATATCGAAAAACAAATAACACAGTATAATATAAACTTTTCGCTATATCTTTTTAATGTTTTCTACCTCCATCAAACTTCCAGGAAGGCAGAAGTCTATAGCACTTTCATCTACAGTGAGTCTTGCTTGGCGTTTAACGCCCTCTGTTCCCTCTAGTTTCAACAGATGTTGTCTAGAAGCTTTCCATGATCTTTCTTCTCAAATATTGCAATAATTAACCCTTTCGGGTACGAATTAATAATAATACATTTTGCATGAAATAACCGTTTATTTATTTATTTTTTGAAAAAAAAATGCTTCTTTTTATATTCCGTACATGTTTTAATGAAAATTATTTTGGTGATATGAATAGAAATATAATTCCTTGGGGAATGTCATAAAGGATTAAAAAAAATTCACAATCGCTCCAATTATCTTGATCTTCAAAGCCTGTACTACTCTTATCCAGTATGGTCATTTTTTAACACACGTTTTTTCTCTACTAAAATATATATATTAACTGATGTTCATGCTAATGTTATAAATAGTGAAATACAACTGGCCCATCATATTTAGCTGCAACTTGTAACGCTAGTTCTTAATGTAAACTGCATGTGATAATGATCTGTGACATTTTCGCTAGTATTAAAAGGGAATACAATACTATGTTATCAGGTTCGAATAAGTAAAAGTTTTTAAATAAATTATTTTTATCATATTCAACTGATACTTAAGTGGCATGACGATTGTAGCTCGTCATTGTGCGATACGGCATGAAACCCGATGACGAAGATATACTTATCATTTAACCGTAAAGGGTTCATATCAATCAGAGCTCCATATTGTTTTAATTTGATGGATTTTGTCCACTTAGTATATACGTAACTCATAATTAGAAAGTAATTATGCTGATATATTCCGTGTATAATATTAAACATAATATTTACTCACTCCAATAGCACGCAGTAAAATAGCATGCGATATCGTCTTTTAGATAATTAATGCGCTATTATATGCAATAATATGCCGTTAATGAAGTTTAATATCGCACTGGATATTAGTTACGAAATGAAATGGTAATTTTCCCACATCCATATATTAAAGATTATCTGACTGTTGCTTAGAGAGATTGACACTCAGAATAATACCAAAGATTGATGCTCGCCGACTACTGATATAAATCTTAAATACCATGTCGCCCCTCTTTTGTGCAGCCAAGAGTTCTTCATTCTTGGGAATAAGGAGAACAGAAGCGTGTTCTTTTCAGTATGACTTCTCACTTGTAAGAAAACAGGAGGGTTATGCAAAACTTGTTGCATCGGACAGGAATTATCGTTGATGTGGATTGAAAGCTTTATGTGCACTAAATTTTTTTTATCATATTTACCCAGATTTCAGTGTTATGAAAGTCTCATAGAACTATGCATAGCGCACATATTTTTGAACGAAAGGGATATTTGCTGTCAGATCTAACTTTTATCTTCGGACTGATATTGCCTGATTTTAATTCTATTCTAGGCGATAAAATCCCCACTTTTATAAAGAAATAACTCCCACTACCACATTTAAACAACTACATTAATATTACAGTAGTTGGTATTGTAACATATATATGGGATGAAACTGTTAAATTACTTTATTTTCAAATCTTCTGCAATGAGGCCAAATTCATACTACCCGACTTCCGCTCGTATAAACTACAACTTTCACTCATAGAACTTTTTACAAGAGTCCATATGATGTCAGTGGCTGATTTTCGTAAATACTTGTATTTCGTTCGCCATTTCCGTTTTCGACTCTTTCCAGCTTTTCTAGCATGCGTAAGGTTTCCAAGTTCGCTAGATAGAGTTTGTATTATAAGATGTCTCAAACTTAAATAAACAATATTCCATGGATAAACACCTGAAGCTTATCTAAAGGAAACTACTACATATAAGTAATTTTCTTCCACAACCATATATATATATATATATATATATATATATATATATAGAGAGAGAGAGAGAGAGAGAGAGAGAGAAATTGGATCTTATCAAAATGACATGAAGACAAATAGAAATATTGAGGCGACTTTTTACGATAATTACTCGCAGAACTTAATAGAATTGTTGAAGTATAGAAATTATAGTGCTAAAAGATGCTAACCATGCATCATGATAGATGCAGAATAGAGAGATGAAAAATCCCAGTTTACTTTCTGCAAAACTAACAACTGTATTTATATGTTGAAATGTAGAATATGTGAAAATAAATATATAGTTAAAGCATCTAATTATATTAATATTAGAATGAATCAACATAGATCAGATTCAAAGAGATACCAAAGTGAAAAACAATTTAGTAAATTGAAATCGTGCTTTTTAATATGCATGGATTTGATAACATTCATTTGTATAGGATTCTTTTAAGACCACTTACCTGTATGGTTTAAATATAATATATTATGACAGAACTTTGCTTCAGTTAATGAAACGAAAAGATATGGAATGTGTTTATACCGAAGACAAATATAAAAATAAAAATGTAAGAAATAATAGAGGTAAACGTAAAAAAGGGAAACATATGGACTTAAATATCATCAGGAATAACATTATAGAATTAGAAAAAGATTTTGAAAAGAACTTCAACATTAAAAAGATTAAATATTTCATATCCGGATTGAAGAAGGCCGAAATGACGAGTTGCTAGGGGGATACTAGGAGAGCTACCGGGTGAACAAGGTTATCAAATGAAAGATTTAATTATAATTCTGGAGTGGATTCGGAAGTGTTGGGGCAATGTGCGCATGCGTGTGATCGGTATGGTAACTATATGGATGAATATCATGATCACGTGGTCACTGAGGATTTTGATTTAATTAATTATGGAAAATTAAGAAATACTACGAAGAAAGGTACAGGCTACAGATTATTAATAACAGAGAATAATTATGTTGCTAAAATTGAAATATGTAAGGATTTTGATAGTTTTATTCTCAAAATAGCTATCAAATATAGTATGCCCAATGGGGCCTTTAAAGAATTTAAAAATAGAGTTTTCAATGATCAAAAAAGTGTTTATTATATATTCAAAAATGGAATAAATTCAGAGATATTAGACCTTCTCTAGAAAATCTATAAGAAAAATTATAATAGTATATGTAGATAAAGTTCCTGGAAACTTTGCAGTTATTTGTAGGCATTTTTACTTTAAAAAGATGGATGAACATTTTCAAAATAATGAAGCTTTTGTTCTTTGAAGACATGAAAACGAGAAATTACTAATAGGTTAGCTGTATTTCATAATAAATAAATAAATAAATAAAAAAAACTTGGTTTACAGTTCAGTAATCGAAAATTCACTCATGTTTTCTTAATTCCTAAATTCCATAAGGACCCAATTAAATTCAGAACTATAACAAATGGATATAATACGTACGTAATTAAATCTGGTAAAATCTTTCAGAATGTTTTGAATATTATTTTGGAAAAACTTGAAGAAACCACTATTATTAAAAATAGTATAGAATTAATTAACTCCATAGGCAATACATAGTCATGATTTTCAAGATCTGTTTCATTCCATTGATATAGAGGATATGATTAGGGTTTTGATGATACTCTATAATAAATATAACATTCAAAATGCGATAAAACTGAACAAATTTAAAACCCTTTATGCGATTAGGACAGCAGGAAAATTATATAATTTTCAATAAGAAAATATATAGACAGATAAAGGGCTTGCCTCAAGGATGACCAGCTAGCAACATTCTAGCTAATCTGTACTTATATTTCTATGAATCGAATCCTTTGAACAACTCTTTTTATGTTTTACTTAGATATATAGACGACCTAATAATTTTTAGTAAATGTAAAGATTTTAAGCCGAACATTGATTTTTATCCAAATTATTTGATTTATTGCAGACAAATTTAGTACAAGTAAGGCTGAATATTTAGACACAGAACTACAGCTGAAGGATTACACCATTTAACTACTGTAATTTATTTGATAAAAGAGATGCATTTAAGTTTAGGGTAATTAAAATGCCTTACTGTGAAAGTAATATTCATTTGTCCACTTACAGAAATATTATTTTAAACTTTTTGTATCGTAATAAACTGCTAGCTACTCATGATAAAGACGTATTCAATAATATTAGGAAATTTATAGGAGAATGTATGGAATGTCATTATCCATTAGATTTTTTTAAAATAAATATATTCCCAATAATTTGTATGATGGTCCATTTCATATGTTTTTAAGGTTTCCCATGAGGAGTTCTTAGGGGAATCTGGAGGATATTGAAATGTGATTAAGTAAATTGGATTTGATATTCGGAAAGATTTTTTTATATTACGACATATTTCTCATTAGGATTTTTATTTTATAAATTAATTTATATGAATTTTTGATGTTTATATCTGAGGAGTGAAAGTTTATTCTAATATCTTTTGGAATTGTGACATATTATAAAATGTAGTCTTATACATAAGGGCTATTGCCTTTCAGGACTTTCATGGAATTTCAGGATCTTTCAATTCAAAGACAAATCCACCACACAACTCTAGATTTACAAAGACAGCTAGTTAGTGGTCTAGTTGTAAAGATCTCTTAAAACATTTCTACATACATTTACAAACACATACTTTATTCGATGGATTCCAAATAATTTTAACAACTAAAATTCTGGATTGTGTTTCATTGGATATGATTTCTAATCATGATTATATTCATTATGAGATTATTGTTAAATATTCTATATTTTGAAACTTTTTATACTCAACTTAAGAAAGTATTATTGATTTTCAAATTTTATCAGGAAGCAGTGCATAATATTAGACATCTTCATTTAAAAGGTTCCTTGAACTTATTGCGCTGTAATTCTCGATCACATGTCACAAGATCTTAATTTTGGGGTTTTGTATCTGTATAATTTGAATTGATACTTCTTGGGAAAACATGGATTTGGATATGTTGTTGTTTTTAAAGTTTTGGGTTAATTATACTGATTTAGTGTATTGAAATTTTTTTTAATGGATAGATTTGAACTGAAGGTTTTTTTTGTATATTTTTAGTTGGATATTTTTAATGGGAAATTTTATTGGATCGTAATTAATTGAAAAGTTTATAACTGCAAGTCCTTAGGTGGAGATTATTTTATTGGGAAATATTGGTTTTTGAAGGAAAAAAAATTGTAATTTAGATATCTTGCCTTTCATTTTCTTTCTTTTTTTCCTTGTTCCTTCCCTTTTATTTTCAATTTGCCTTTTAGAGTAATCCAATTTCTGTCTAGCAAGATGCATTGGGGGAGGATTGGTACCATACAACATGTTTAATCCCAAAATTCAGTCCCCAGTCTGAATGTGCATGTTTGGTTTTGTTGGGTATTCAAATTATTCATTTAGTTTCAAATTTCATTCAATTTTTATTCATCTATTTTACATAGTTCTAAAAATGTTTTCTTTAGTTCATTTTTGGATTTTAATTGTTCTTTTATTTTTATGTGTTTTAATAAATATTTCACGCATACACCATACACACAACACATACACACATACACTATATTAGCCCGAATAGAATGCAATACTTTTTGAGCAATTATTTCCCTTAAAAATATTCACTTCCGCTAAATTCCTTGAGTTGGGTAGATACCATGAATGTTACCTATGTTTTTAATTATTTTAAATAAATGTTTATCTGTCTGAATTATAATTTCTTTAAATTGAATGAATGATAAATTTAGTGCGATCCATTCAATTTTTTATGTAAATTGAATGGATCGCACTAAATTTATCATTCATTATCTTTAAATATTTTTCTTTATAAAAACATTTTAACATTGTGTTACATTCAGACTCTTATACTGTACACACATACATACACTCACACACGCATATATATATATATATTTATATATATATATATACAAATAATAAAAATCATTAAACTCTTAAGTAAATGTATCGTTAATAAAAAAACAAGCTAAAGAAGAGTTATAAAAATTATAAAAATAAAACATTAAACTTATAAGAAAAAGTTTTAAGCTAGAAATAATTTCGGAATAAACTAGTTAAATGAAAAAAAAATAGTGAATTGAATAATAGTAAATGAAACCAATACAAAATGAAAAGTTGGAAAACAGAGAAGAAAACTGAGAAAATTGAAAAGAATATATATAAAATAAATTAATGTTGTTACAGGCTTTAGAATGTGTAATGCATGGTTTTTTTTTTGAAAATTAATGGCCAAAATGTCCCACTCAACATTTACTCTATAAAATTTCGTTAAAACCAAAATTGAAGTGAATAAAAACGTATCAGAAGGAGAAAAAATTTAAAACCATAAATATGTAACAAAATACATCAAATGAAAAGATGAAATATAATAATTTTTCAAAAATTAACGAAAATTTGAAAAACATCAAGGGAAAAAAAACCTATTTCCCTCTGAAAAAGCTGCATGTCACATGAAAAAGGAATAGAATTAATAGGTGAGGATATTAAAAAACGAGACTGACACTACTACAGAAGAAGTAACCATGCGCCAAAGGCCAATGATCAACAAATATATATCGTGAAGCCTTCTCTTTCGATTTAAGTTCCTCTCGCTTTTGTAAGCAAATTCATATACCCACAGTTTTCAATCGCATTACAGTTATTTTTTTTTTTTGTTTCACCGGAAAAAATGATAAATGAGCAACGAACTAATGTGAAATTTCTCATGAAACTTGGAGAAACCACTACTGAAACTTTTATTGGAAGAAATGTATGGTAATGAATGTGTTTTTGATGCACGTATTTATGAGTGGTTTAAACGTTTTCAAGATGGCTGAGAAGACGTAGAAGATAATTCACGCCCAGGTCACTCTTCGATGTCAAAAACGGCTGATATTATAGAAAAAAATCGCCAATATAGTTCCATCTGACCGTCGTTTAAATATTCAGGTGATTTCTGAGACTGTAGGAATTCACAAAGAAACCGTACAAATTTTTCCACCAAGAATGCGCCAGCTCACTCTGTATTACCTGTCAAGAGGTTTCCAGCATCCCAGTGTTAGACTATCCGCCTCTTTCGTCTGATCCTGCGGCATGCGACTTCTATTTGTTTTTATAAGTTGAATTTTGTATTAAAAGAAACAAAGTTTAAGCCATCGAAGTTGTGAAATCTAAAGTGGCACGTGTCTTGAAGGAGTTGACAGAAGATGACTCCCAGCACTATTTCGAACAATGGAGGATTCGCATGGAGCATTGTAAAGATAGAGGAGCCTTGTATATTGAAGGTGATAATAAGTAAATATGTATATGTATGAGAGAGAGAGAAAGAATTATTTATTTAAACATACTTATATTTATACAAAATCGTATTAAAATACAGGTTATAATTTCAAAACGTGTGTAACTATTCAAATTTCCACAATCTCTATAAAAGAATTAACTAATCATTTAACTTCCATAGCACGCCTATATGGGAACTTGGAACCTCGACTGATTCAACGTGTAATGAAAAATATTAACTAGAATTATTGAACTAGCTCCAAATAGTTTCGCTTAAGATAAATCTGAGAAATATCCACAAAAACACCTTTTAATGGAATAAATATTTTGAAGTGGTACATTTCTCATACTTTAATCACTGAATAGAAATTAATTTTAATTTTTAAAAAATTGCTTCTGAACTTTAAATAAAAAAGTCTAATATCATTAAATGTAACATCGTTTAATTTGGTTTTTTTTTTTTTTTTTTTTTTTTTTTTTGCTTTCGTCTTCTTTCAAATGTAAGAATATATTTATTTCATCCTTGTTTAGGCATATGCAAGAGTATGAATGCACTCGTGTGAATGTGGATTCCATAATATGTCCATGCATGAGGCAACTTCTGCATGTGAACTCTAAAATATGCATACATCCACACTAAACGTAGAAATTACATTTTCTTGTATTCGCCAGTATGAACAACATATGTTTGTTGAGTTAGGCTGAGTAATTTTTTTAAAGTATCGTATTCAAAAGGATTAATACTAATTAGCTTCATACCTCTTTTCTTTTAATGTTAATGTTTATTTTCGTCTCACTGAGAAACAACACGAGATTTATTGGAAATGGACCTCGTAATTTCGAGCCTAGGTTATGTGACGAGATAAACTCTTGATCTGGCACTTCCCTCTCGTAATTTCCACAACCCATCACCGGGAGGACTTGAAGCTTCGATAGATTTATCGTGCATCAACCCCACTACTTTAGAGGCATCAGGGCTCAAACCCACAGCCTGACGAAAACCACCTGCCTTTCGCGAATTCATGACCACTTGGTTACACCGGACCTCTTTTCTTTTTTAAAACAAATATAATTTCAGTAAAAAGTCTGATCTAATTCTAGAGTTAATTTATACTAGCGTGAATTCTGAAATTAAATCTAATTTTTATCTCAGTTGTAGGTGGAAAATACTAATTTTTCCTCATTGTTATTATTTCCATTATTAAATTTTTTTTTCTTCACAAACAAAATATGATTCGAAAAAATATCATTTTGAAATGAATTTATATCGAAATTTTCTCGTAATGAAAATCATTTAATGTGTGTTTGTATATTCTCTTTAAAGCACAAATTACTATAACTTGTATAGTGATATAATATTAAATTATCATTTTGAATAAGCTTTTCGTGTTCATTATTTTGCACATAAAAGAATATACAATCGAGCCCATCGAAAAATTCCTTCCCCCTGTCTTAAATAATAAGCTCTACTCTTTCGAGCGGGGTCAGGCACTCGGAGAGAATACACTCCAGTAAAATATTCCTAATTTCATTTCTTTAACGAACACGTGCAAGTGGCGAGTCAATTACTCAACAAATGTAATTGCAAGTAGAGGCAGCGGGGAACCCGGATGAGAGACTTTCCCGCTTCTGCTCCACGTTGTTTTCACTCCACCAGGAATGCCATCGAGTTGGGAGAATGAATTATTTCCGTGATTTAATAAGATTTTTTACTTCTTATATATGTCAGAAAATGTTTCGAGAGCTTTTATGTATAAGAGAATAACGCGGGTAAAATTTTATGAAGTTTAATACAATCCTTCACAACATTATTAAAGAATAATGTGTTGAAGAATAACATTGTGAAGGCTTACGTTCGACTCTTTTTCTTCTGTGCACGAATTTTTCAGAATTAGTATCACATAAAATAATATTCGAATTAATTCTGAATTTTGTAAAATGAATTAATAGGAATTCATCCTTTCAAAGGAAGGATAAATTCGTATTTGTATCAGGGACAATTTAAATGATAAATTATTACTCGTCCTTCAACTAAATTTCAAAATACATAATCAATTCGATTAGAATTGTCATTGCAAGAAGTTAACTTAAGTTGTTTCTGATTGAACAATGCACGAGTAGTAGAATAACCAATTAAAATAAACTCAAGAGACGAGGTAACCAATTACAACTCTTGATGTGTTCAGTTTATAATTGATATCGTTCTGTACTCAGTTGATTCTAAATAAAGAGTGATGTATTTGTAGTGCAAAAGCAGTTTTGTGACTTCATAATTTTCAATAAATTAGCAGTATTCGGATTCATTAACAACCTGTAATTTGGACGAAACCGTATTATAAAATATAAACTGTAAAAAACTTTATTTCCATCAGTAATTGCACATAAGAATTACAAAATTATTTATGTTTTCATAAATGAGCAAAAATTCATTACGAACACGTAATTATAAGATGTAGTCATTAGCAAAACGTTATTCGAGACCAATTTCGATTAATTTGTTACAATTCAAGATTTTTTTTTTATTTTTGGTAATATTCTTTAAAGTATTATTCTTCACACTTTTCTTTAAACACTACTCTCTCTATAGCACTGCTTCTTGACTTTTTAAAATTCTCTAACCGTTTTAACATTCACCTTCTAAAAAGAGTCTTTTGCAGGCACTTTCAACTTATGAATTTAGAAGACTATATTAAAGAGAACTCTTAAGAAATAAATGACAATTCTATTTGTTTCATTCTTTAATGAGATGGCTCTATAATAAATAGTGAGTGAAGTTAAAAGTATTTACATTTGTGTAATACTATTCAAATTTCTCAATATCAGTATTCTCTCTCTGTGTATGTATGTATATATATAATACCAATTCTTTTTTTATACGTTAGATACATTCCTCAGAAAACCGTACAAAAAAAATTCGTGTAAAGAAATACATGCGACATATGGTAAATTTGGGAATATTTTCCACAACTTTAAAAAATTGTGTAAGATGAAAAAACTAAATATTTTCTCAAAAAACCATGAATAAAAGTAACAATGAAAATGCATATTACATATTAAAAGAAAACAAAATAATTGACTTTTATTACAAAAAAATTTTAATTAGTATACAGCGAAAACTCAGTCTATTGGTACATACAATATATAAAAATTCAAATTGAAATTAGGAGTAAAACTACCAACAACTATTCATCGTTACTTGATAACAAGCGTGCACGTTTACTACGAACTGGATCAAAAATGCTATCATTAGTAGATGTGTCAGATATGTCTAGCACAACTGTCGGCTTTCATTGAAATGTAGAATTTCGTTAGTTATTAAAGGCCTCGGTTGGTTTTTCCTTGTTACAAAGTCTTTTATTATAGGTTGGTTTCTTTTTTGGTTTCTCAAGTTGCTTGTATAATTCTTGATATCTTGCTACACAAAGATTACGTTGGAATTTTAATGCAAGCTGTATGTCGGGATTATGAGTAAGAAAATGTTCCCTTGAAGCAAATTTCAAGCCCTCGCGCATTAAACCAACTGTTAATAGCTAAACTTCACATTCGACTTCGTCCTTATCGACTTCTTTATTATCATAAACTGCCATAAATTTGGTCAAATCGTCCTCATCCAAAGGGCTTTCAAGCATCAATTCGTCGATATCAGCTATTGCATTTTGCGAAAAATTTCGCCACCAATTGCATTTGATTGATTTATAATTTCAGAACACACAGCTGATTTTTGTACTACAACACTTCTACTTTTGACAAATGCTGGCAAAAAAGATTTTTCCAACAAGTGTTAAAAATCAATTGTCGCAACTGTTTGATGTCAAAAGAAACATGTGTTTAATACAATCCCAAATCGTAAACTTTCTCTATGCTTCCTCAACAGTCAAATTTCTTTCTTTCAATGATTCTAAAATATATTTAAGATCTTTGCTTTATGTAGTACATTTTAAATGCTGCTATAATACCCTGATTGAGTGGCTGAATCAAAGAGATAGTATTAGGCGGTAAAAAAAGAATTTGAATGTTCGGAACAAAATTTTGAGGGGATTCGTGTTAGAACAAAAAAAAATAAGTGTAAAAAAGTATATTAGTGAACCATGTTATTTCAAAAATCGTGTATAAAAAAACCATGTAAAAAAAAGTTGTATATATATATAAACGATTTCTGATAGATGGCATTGCTATCCACTTCCGCATTTCAATTTCCAGCTCACTAATTTGGCGGTAAATCTGAGTGGTTTGATCTCGTACGATTTTTTTTCATTGAGCAAATTTTTTTGTTAATCTTTTTTTATCTTTATTTTCATTTTATGATTATTTTATTTCTTTCTTTCTTTTTTTTTTTTTTTTTTTTTGTTATGAGATTTATCTTGTGTATATTTTTTGATTTTCACTTGTATTAGGATTCAAAAAAAATTTCTTTTAGATTTTTAGAGTTTAAGATCTTTTGAAATTATGTTTTATAATCATTTTTTACACAACAAATTGTTGAATGGGAAAGCAATACCTGTATATCTAAGCTTACTGGGTTAACTTAGATTGCCTTAACTATCTTAAACAAGTTGCAATATTAAACATGTTAAATTCCCTTTTTTATCTTTCTCTTTGTTCGTTGCTTTTTTTTTTCAACCTGTTTTTCAATCTTTTTCATCTTATATTGACATAAACTTTCATAATTTACACTAACTTTGTTGACAGGATAATTATCCTTTTAAATTTTTAACAATAATTAAAAGTGCACTAATTAAAAAACTAATTGATAAATTTGCTTATAATTTTTGGAATTAAATTTTTATTGTTTGGCTGTTTGGTTTAAACTTTTTATTCTTCCCCCTCCCCCCCCCTTTTTTTTTTACATTTAGGCTTACCTTTTTGTTCTATCTTTATTTCGGATTTAATTTTTTTAAGTTAAATTATTTTGTTTTCCATACAGTTTTCTATCTTGTCGATAAATGGCATTGCTATCAACTTCCCTTTTCCATTTCCATCCTCTTTGTATTTGGATGTTTTTCGTACTTTTAGCGTTGTTTGATCTCATTAGTTTTTTGTATTGGGTCAGTTTTTATGTTGAATCTTTTTTTTTATCATTTTATTATTATTTTATGAATATTTTATTTTTAGTCAATGAGTTTTATCTGGTATGTATCTCTTGACTTTCATAGATAGTTTTCCTAAGCGTTTTTTGCCTTCTGATTTTTGTATCTTCGATATCTTAAATTTTTGGATCTTAAACCAATTTTTATTAAAAAAATTTATTGTATGGGGAAAGTTACACCTATAAATGTTGTTTAACTCAGCTTAAAAGTATCCAAAGTGTGTTGAAGATTTGAAAATGTTATAATTAATTTTCTTATTGGTTTTATCTTTCTCTATTCGCTTACGACTTTTCTTCAATCTTCATAACTATTTTTGTTGTTCATAATTTCGTATGACTTTATTTTACTTTTCCGGCCGTGATCTATGGGTAAGGAATTCCGCATTGTTTTCTACATGTATTGCTTTTTGTATTAACATTTTTTAAAATCTAGAAAGGTTTTACTTATCCATTTGTTATTTGAAATAAATCATACAAAAATTATATATATATATTTTCTTTTTAAATTTGATTTTGTCCTTTTAGTTTTGTTTATCGTATGGTTTCTTTTTTGTAACTTTTTCTTGTTATAATTTAATAATTTTACATTAAATTTGTTTTTCATTAAATTTAGCTATCTATATATAAACTACTTCTTTAGGTTTATTTGATTTACTATTTTTATCATATGTATATTATTATTCATAACCCAACACTTTTCACATTTAAATCTACTTTAGAGTCACGCGAATCTTCTTTGACGGTCAGTTTTTCGAGCTTTCATTAAATGCTTATTAGGAAAAATCCCTTATCCTAAGGTACCAGAGCTTCCGACTGCCGGCGAAGGTTCTTTGCTCTTTTCGTTACATGCTACTCGTCGCTTACTATATGCAGCTCTGGGTTCTGCTCGTAATGACTGCTCAGGTTGAAGCTTTGTGTTGGCTTCCATGTAATATGTGCTACATGTGATGTACCAGCAACTCAAATAACAAACGGCATTAAATTAAAAAGGAGAGACTGCACCTTATATATATATATATATATATATATATATATATATATATATATATATTAGCAATTGCATTGTTAGGAAAGTTGGTGGCGTAAAAAAGGATTTTAACTGCACAATGTTGTCCTAAGCCTGAATTAAGTACAGCATAATTAATTATGACTCCTAATTCCTAATTTTGTATTTATATTTCCTGAGTGTGTATGTGTGATTATACCATTCTATGTAAAGGCGTTTAACAGTGCTTCTTTTAAAAATTAGCTTTGATGTGGGAAATCTAGAAAACACCATGTCATTAATTTTTGAATCCTGAGTTTCCTCTCCCACTCATTCAACGACATCTATCTGAAACGGTAATTCAAGCACTTAAACCGGTTTCGTTTTGCCAACGCTACCTATGTAAGAGCTAGAGCCCAAAGAATGTTCCCTAATAAACAGTGAAACACTTCCTTGTCTTTCTATTTTTCAAATAAAATTTGTAACGAATTGGTATTGTTATTGATATTAAGAGACTTAGCCACTCAATAAATATTAGCTCCGAAGAATATTCAAGTAATTAATCGAACAAATATCATAGTTGATAATGGGGAAAGTTCACCTAATCACGCCCTTAACCAGATATTGTAATAAAGAATTCTCTTAATAACAGCAATAAGTAGAGTTGAGATTCAATTCCAATATGCATCTAGTATCAGATACCCACTCGTAGACGAACAATTGCTCACTCATATTTAGGGGGTTATCCCTTTCTTCCCTTATCTCTCTCTAATACCTCAAATCTTTTTTCACTGCTAGTGTTATACAGTAATGTTATTTCATATAAGTCATGGTTCTTTCACAAGGAGAGGCTCTTTTCAAATAAATCAGACAAGAGTACTAGAGGTTAATTTTGGGGAAATACGAGTGAGAATCCATTGCTGTCTTTGCTCCGATTGCTAACTTTTCACAAGAATTGGAACTTTAATTTTTTTTAATTGGTAAGAATCTAAATTTAACTTATAAAAACTACAAATCCGTCTTTTTCACATTTATTCTCTCCATTCCAACTACTTTATCCACTGTTTCTACTAAAATTACGGCTGAATACATAATGCAATAATAATAATAATAGTTTTCAAATGCAAAATACATAATTAATAATATTATTCCCAAATGCATTATTTTAATTTGTAGCCGAAATTTTATTCATTTTCTTCACGCAAAACTAATAGCACTATTTTAATACGCGTAAACAATAATTTCTTTGCAGTGAATAGGACCACATAAAATATTACTTTTTTCCTCTTAGTTTCTTTTTAATTGACAAATTAAAAACTATTTTTGTAGATAACTGAGAAGGTTTTCAAGATTATTTACTCAATACTATTTTACAGAATACTACTTTTTTTTTTTTTTTTTTGAGGAATTAAAATTTCTCCCCTTATTTCAGAAAATATTTTTAAAGCATCAAAGCGTATAATCGAATCATTAAAAAAAACATAAAAATATTTTTTAATAGTTGAAGAAAAATATAATTCCTCAGAAACTTTCACAGTCTTTTGTTCATTCGGAGGCATTTGATTGCATTCAAATAAATAAAATAGCATAGAATTGAGGAGAAAAATAGAAAATCCATCAGATCAACATTACATACATGAAATGAAAATGGCTGATAACCGGGAGCCTTAATACTTAAGCCTCTCTTTTGAAATTATAATTTACCATCAAATGCGTTCAACCAAGTGAAAACGTTTTACGTAATTCATGGCTTTGATTCATATATAACATCTTTGTTCAATTTATCTATCCATACCTTTCACTACACAAATAATACTTTCACATTCTTCAATCATTTGGTTTGAAGATTATTTTTTTTATCAAAATTCCATCAAAAGCTTCCAAGATACTCACGTGTCTTTTTTTATTCCCCCTCCCGAACCAAATGTAGTGCCTCAGAATATGAATGACGTTTGCAAATGTTGACGTCAACTCATATCTCACTGTGTGACATCTCATTCGAGAAAATGTCTCTAAAATACAGAACAAAGATATCCGACCGTAAGATAAAAAGAATATTATACGTTGTCTGATAAAATTCGAAAAAAAAGGAACAAAAAAGGAGAACACACCGGGAAACCTATTAGGGAGAAAGAATACAATCAAGTAAGACTCCGCCCTTCGAGAAGGGGTAGGGGGTGCATAAAACGATCGTTTTTGAGATGGAATCAGGAAACAGCGGTATAAGCAGACAAAATTAAGAAGAACTGTCAATCAATTTCCTTTTCAAGTTTCAGCATTTTTTCTTCGTGTGTTTTATTGGTGTTCGGGCGTCGTCATGGTTACTATGGAACGGGAGACGGATCCAAAGAACCGTGTAAGCAAATTTCCATAGGGAGGGAGAGGGAAAGAAGGATTTTTATCCCTGATTTCATGTTCTTAAAAGTCTGATATGTTCGAACTTGCCCACTCAAGCGGAAAACTACAGTGAGATATACCAAGGAGTAACACAAGACTTTTCGGGAAATTTTTCGAACATTGTAATTGGAAAAATATGACAAAATCTTCATTTAAAACGCTGCTCCGATGATTTTTTTTGTCTCAGATTTATATAAAATGATATGGATTATAATTTTTCGCATTTTTTTCAAAGCTAATGTCTGTTTTTTTCTATCCTGTGTGAGTCTAGCTTTTATTTTAGCTGATTAGTTCAGTATGAATTAATTTTGTTCAACCACTTCTATTTTTACCAGTGAACCCTAGTTCCCTTCCCGAATTCGCTTATTCAAGTATAAGAATGGAAGTGGACTACTTATTGCAATTTTGTATTTTATGATGTTCTTCTGACAGTCGGAAAGAGGGAATAATGTTACTCGCAGGAAGGGTTATATCGGTCTTCGCGTAATGTTAAAGTAGAGGACATGAAATTGGAAATCTTTTTCCGATAACTAAAGGACTCGAATATTTATTGATATTCTGACTTCACTTGCTTTTAACAAGTAGCATATTTTACAATACTGCATATTTCTATCTGAATAATTTCATATTATCTGGTATGAAATGTGTTCCGTCTCCTATATAGTAATATAAAATTGGTTTTGAACTCACATGTTCAAGTAGAAAATGGCGCGTGAACGTTTCAAAATTTTAAAAGTATTCCATTCTAAACTTATATACGTGTTAGAACAGCATACGTTTTCATGAAGTTGAAACAATTTTCCGAATGGAAATGTGTTTCTAGTTTAGAGCGGGTTCTTTGACACTAGGCGAAGATGACCTAAATATCACACATATCTTACAACATTAAATACAGAACAAACCACCTTTGGTGGTTTAAACTTGCATCACGATAAATAAAAGAACTTAATTTTTCAAATTCGAGTGTTCTTACTTACGACTTATATATGCTTGCTATATTTGTTAATTGTTATTTGACATTTCTGAGTGTCTAAGAGAGTACCTGTTTTTCATGACTACCTAAGAGAGTACCTGTTTTTCATTGCTAATGCACATTTGTGCTACCATATTGTCCTACCATCTATTAAACGGCTTCAAAATAAATTTAATATTTATTCGAGGGTTAGTTTTTATTTGGCAACCATTTTGATTGCAGCCGCGGTGAGCAGTCGTTGTCATTTTTGATCGAGTTACCTCAATCGATGAGATATGGATTCATCAATATACACAAGAAACCAAGCAGCAATCAAAACAATGTGTTGCTTCCCTGTGGATGTACTCCAAAGACGAAGACTGAAACAGTTATGACGATGATTTTTTGGACTACAAAGGGTTTCATACTCATGGGTCTCTCAATAAAAGTGAGAAAGATCAATGGTCAGTATTGTAATGAGATACTCTAGTCTCATTTCTAGGACAGGTACTTTTTTAACTGATCTGGTGCATTCAGTGACCGAGTTCATAAGTCAAAATGCTTATATCTATGTTATATTTTTCCGAATGAAATTAATTCGTATTAGCACCTCCCCCCTCACTCACGAAATACTCCACTTTTCGATGATTATTTTATTTGTAATGAACAAATCCATTACTTCAAAGTCGTTAATGAGTACATTTCCTAGTTAATTGCACATAACCTTATTTATTCCCCTCAAGTATAAAATTATCTTCAGAGTAGATTTTCCCATCCTTTTTCTATACATAATGCTCACATTATTGTGTTCCGAATTATTGAAAAGCAAAATTAACACGTTGCGTCAAAGAATTTTCGAGACTAGTTATGTGAAAAGTAACGAAGTCAAGAAACTATTTTTTATTTCAATTTTTTATTCACAATAACCTTTCTAGGTTCAATATACTTCTTACAGTGATTTAATAATAATTTGACTGCCTGTTTGAGTTCACTTTGTGGAATCGACTCAAAGACATACGTCGAAGCTTCTTATGTGATCAAAATTTCATCAAAATAATACCCTTTTAATAACAATTTAAATTTTTGGGATAAAGATAAGCCGCAGACCTCTAAATCAAGCAAATATAGCAGATGACTCATCGCATAGGTGTTATCTTTTGCCAAAAATCTACGAACAGTGAGTATGATTGTGATCGTAATCATACAACTAACTCCAACTCTTTTCATACCGATATATTGTTCAAATGCGACGGATTGCGGCTTTCAAACGCTTTTAAATGCTTAACTAATTCTCATTAGCAATCGTTATTTCAGTTGAAATAAATTTTTTGTGGATAATTCTTACTATCGAAGAACGTAATGAGTATGATTTTAATTTTGGATAAAACTTTTTTTTTTGTTAATTTGTGGTGAGTTTTTTTTTATTTTCACTTCACACTTTGATTATCTTTTTTTGGTATCATATTGAAAACACTGTTTCGTTACTAACATCCAGTGATTTAAAGAAGTTTGGATCATTTTCAGCGTCTCAAATAATGTCTCTGAAATGTAAACTTTTAAATGAATTTTTTTTTCATTAGTTAAAATATGTGTAACAAATTTAGAACAAACTGTAGTACCTCCTAATTAGGGAAACCAAACGGATCAGATATTTTGTCCTTTAAATAGAGGTGTTTTTTAATAAGAGGTGAATTCATATATTATTCAACAAAACTGTCTCTTTTTCAGAGGTGTCCCTTAAAACAGGTATTTTTGTAATTTTGTTTTACTCAAATCCTACATAGGGGCTAGAATTATTCGTTGTTGACATTAAAGACTCCTCTGTACCATTGTCAGTGACGCGCAGTGATTGTTTGCCACGAAATCACGAATTTCTTGAACAATCTAAAGAATTCTAGATGAACATAAGATGGCAGTATGCATGTCACCTTCTAACTCATCTCTTCCATCCCAAAAAACGTTTGTGCCAAAGAAAACTTTTATCTACTTAATTGCAAATATCATTAAACTAGTTACAACAATTTGAACATTTTCAATGTACTTTTATTAAGAATATAAACAAATCCCCTGCACCTGATGGTACCCACGGGCAAATTATGTGAAATTTGGTTCAAAGAGGAAAACCAAGACTCCTTAACATTATGAATGAATCCTGGAAGACGGGAAAGCTTCCCCGTGATTGGAGGGGAGCTATTGTTATTCCTATAAGAAATCCTTCTAAGGATGCGAATTCACCGGAAAGGTTTGAACCAATTGCCTTGACATAAATAGCTTGCAAAGTTATGGAAAAAATTACTTTAAAAAGACTTATCTTTTTCTTGAATTCTCACAACCTTCTTTCGAGGGGACAGTGTGGTTTTAGAGAGGGACACAGCACAACAGACCAGGTTCTTTACTTCTGTCACAGGATCAGAGATGCTTAGAACATGATACCTACTAACCACACTGTAGCGGTCTTTCTAGATTTATCAAATGCTTTGGACAGGGTATGGTGTCAAAAACTAATTATAAAGCTGTTTAATGTCTACGGAATTTATGGAATGCCTGGATTTACGACTTTTTAAGGAACAGACTTATAAAGGAGAAATTTAACAAATCCTTATCAGAGAATTTTAGACTGCACCAGGAAGTTCCTTAGGGCTCTGTCCTGAGTCCCACCCTGTTTGCCCTTTTTTTGGTGGGGGTGGAGCAGGTTGTTTCTGAGAGTTGTGAAATTGGAACTTTTGGCGACGATATTGTAGTTTGGAAATATGGCTCTGATTTGTGGGAAAGTTGGAGAAAGACATTAATCTTGTCCTTGACGAATTATGGAACTTTGCTGAAGACCACATATTGAGTTTTAACTCCACTAAGTCTACGGTTGGGTTATTTACTACTAATAGAAAATTATATGGTTTTCATCCTAGCATCTTTTTTGAATCACCAACCTCTCACTATTAATAAGCACCCGAAATACCTCGGTGTGGTCCTGGAACTCAAGATATTGAGTAACAAACATATTGATCACCTTTTGTTGAGAGAAAGGAGGCGACTCAACATTCTAAAACATATCTCGGGACGCAACTGGGGAGCTAATGCTTCTACACTCAGAAACACCTATATTTCTCTTGTTCGACCTATTTCGGAATATGGATACCAAATTTATTGTTGTCTTCAGATTCAAACCTGCAGAAACTCAAACAAGTCCAGCTTAATGATACTCGAATCATTACTTGCCTACGGAATTCTTGCCCAAATAATATAGTATTTTACGAAGCTGATTTGCAGACTCTGGGACTTCGAAGAAGTGCTTGTCTGGTCAAATACTACAATAAACTTTACAATCTTGGTTCACGAAATCGAATATCTGCTTTCTTTAGAATTAGGAGCAACAATCAAAGACTCAAAAGAAATAGTCCAATCAGTCAAGTGCTCACTACCAATATTATCTCTGGTGCTATGGAGCAACAACACTTGACATAGTATTTGGATCCTTCTGAAATCGGTTTGGAAAAATACACAATACTGGTGTATTTTTCCATACCAACCTTCCTGTTCAAGAGAATAAACAAAATGATCTTCCAATTTATTTAAAGTAACTCACGAGAAAATTTATCTTATACCAGGGGACGCAGTTTAGATGTTTACGGATAATGATAGTGACTGTTCTTGCAGGGGAATATATATCAAATATAGAGATCAGAAGATAAAATTCCAGAGGAGAAATCTCGACTTCTGTTCTGTTTTTCTCAGTGAGCTTATTGCCATTAAGGAAGGACTGGAATTGCTCAAATCACTATCCCATAATAATGAAATCTGGATACTATCCGATAGTAGTTCCACTTCAGTGTTGAAATGGAAATACTCAACAACCTAAAACATCTTTACACGTCTCATCAGATTCATATACAATGAATACCCTCCCATGTTTAGCGTTGATGGTAATGAGATTGTGGACACTGGCTAAGGTGGGAGCTAGTGTGAGGTCTCTGTGCCTACTGAACCTCTTCCCTATCTTGAAATTTTCTCAAGAGCTAAGATTCAAAATAAAACAACTTGGCTTGTTGTACCTGTTCACCCCTAGTATTGCAGATGTCATGCAGGGGGATCTCTGGCTCTTGATTGCAGTAGACAGGATCAAACAACTCTGACCCGCTTTCTTAGCGGACATCGTAGAACAATGAAATATTCTGAGCGTTCAAAGCATTTTGATACCTGCACTAAATGCGTTTCGGAAGAGGCTTCAACTGAACTCATCCTTACTTGTCTGAGTCTCTCTAGGCAGGACATTACTGAGAATCCTATGTTGGCCTTGGACTTCTGCAGGGTGCACAGATTAATGGGCTTGATATAGCTCAGCTATTCTCAGGAATGGGCAATATCAACATTATATGATAATGGAGTCACCCGAGTTCAACTCTTCGAATTTTACTGATAGACACTTGGTTGCGAAAAATCTCAGTGAATTCACAAACAGCAGAGTCCCATTATTCCGCACCATATCCTTTAGGTAGAATAGTGATCTTTTATTGTAGAATTATTGAACCAGTAGAGTGATTGTGTAAATTGTATAAAGAAAGACTCTTCATTCGTTGTAAATGACTGAAAACTAATGATGGAAAATCAGTGCATTAAAAATAGATTATGGAAACACGTCTGGAGTCTGAGACACCATTCAATTGTCAGTCTCCGAAAAAGAAAAATACTCATCTTTTAGAGGTAAATGGTGTCGCTTAGCATTTAAGAAATCATGAAAGTTGATGATGATGATACTATCGTTATGGTTAAAATGTTTTTTTTTTTATATTTTTAAAGCATGTTAAAGACTTTTAATGAAGAATTCTTTGATCCATACATGAATATACGGAGTTTAACTTTTTGTTTCCACCTAACGTAGCAAGAAAATGTTTAAATTAGTGAATTCTTGAGCAGAGCAATATTATAACTTTACGTGATGTTCTTTAAGAAGGTGATTGTAACATTTTCGATATTATTACACAGTGAAATCAGTATAGTGATTATGCACGCTGAGCTTCACTACAGAAAAATTCTGAATTTATTATGAACGAGTAAAAGTAGTGATGAAAAAGGAAAGAAATAATAGAAGAATTAAATCTAACATAAAAACGCTAGTAACTGATTTTATATTTCGCATTTTTCACCATTCTAATTCTTGACATGTCGAATTGAATCACGTGTCATCCGTAAGAGAAATATTACATTAACTAAATGATATAAATTAAATGCAATTGGATTATTGTGTCTCGAAGTAATATGTGTACCCAAACTCATTGCATTTTTTCAAAAGTTGATTTTCTTTTTGTAAAACTTAATTTTATACAGCTATATATTAATGATATACATCAATAAAATGGACTCAAAATTACACGTTTTACTATATGCAAAAATTGACTCAATTTTATATAAGTGACTCAAAATCATTACATCATCCGCTACATAAAAAAGATGACCGCCATTTGAGATAGTTATTGGTTAGTTAAAGCTGTAAAATTTCGTTAGAGGTGTAATTTTTGACCATGTTCTTAGTCATTGTAATGTCATAAAAATTAATCTAATAAAATAGATGATTGTTAAGTTTATAAGCTCCAGAATTAGATCATATAAACAGAGTATGAGTATTATTCATTCTGTCTAATAAAAAATAAGGCTTCGAAAACTCTTTCTGCCCAAATTCCCAATAAAGGATATGGAAACATTGGATTTTTTTTTCCGATTAATAAATTATGAATCCCAAAGAAATTTTTGAGAATTAATTGATAAAAAATGCAGGATGGGAGAATCAGGATTATCTCCAAAGAATTTTGATTTAAGAAGCTGATTTTTAGCCTCTTGAAAACTTTTGATGAGATGGAAGAAAATAAAATTTTATTAGAAATTAAAAGGTTAAGACGTCCTCCTCAAGAAAAAAAAGTTGAAAAGGACGAAGCTAAAAATGAATTTAAAGCGAATATGTTAAAGTTTATTGCAGATATGTTATAAGAATCAATCCTTAATTTATATTTGGCACTAAAGGCCTCTTAGACACAGTGTGTGTTTCAATTCCGTCTTCCTAGAGAAGCTTTACAAAGTTGAAATTGAATAAAAGCTATCATTTCAATCAACAATGAATCAAATGCGACTTAACGGTTTGAATATCTTTCCCACAGAAAAGTCAATTGCTGAAAACATTTATTTTGATGAAGATATAAGATAGATTTTCAGAAATCAAGGCTCTTAAAAACCCATTTAACTTTTTTCTTATAAACAGAAAAGTTATAAATATTTTTAAAAGTATCAAAAAGAGTAAAGTAATGAACTTTTTTGGACATATGTGTTAACTTCCTTACTTAAAGCCTGC
This sequence comes from Nephila pilipes, assembly GCA_019974015.1. Classification (NCBI taxonomy): domain Eukaryota; kingdom Metazoa; phylum Arthropoda; class Arachnida; order Araneae; family Nephilidae; genus Nephila; species Nephila pilipes. The sequence continues at coordinate 1,194,012 of BMAW01025830.1, forward strand.
CTCTAGAGGGCGTTCATTTTGTAAAGGGAGAGAGTGTGATGTCACACGATCCCCTCAGACGGGACCTGGCCGAATCTCACAGAGGAGCTGTTGTAAACGAGCGGTAGCAAGGAATGAAAATAAATTGTTGTTGTTATACAACCCGATGTGTTTTTGTCTTAGGACAACCGTGAACTGAAATTTGAGGTGATGATGATTAGTTTTAGTAGTAGTAAATAACATATGTATGCTGGCTAAATATTATAACACATGCTATTCACTATACCTCCCTCTGACAAACATCTGGTTTTTCTTTCTGATATCATATTTAGATTCCCAGCTTCTTCCCAATCAAATGAAACGTGATGCAAATTAACTAAACTTTGAAAGTGGAGTGAATAGATATAATCTAGTCGTATAAAAGCGACAGAAAATTTAATTGAATGAGGAAGCTTACAGTAATAAGAAAGATTTAGAGTGATGTGTGCAGAAGTATTCTGGCGTGTATAGCATCTTAGGTGAGATTAAGATTCAAAGTTGTCGGAACAAGTACAATAGGTACTCGCACGATATTCTCTAAAGCGGGTTCTTTGATAGATTATAGAGCTTGTTAGATCTCGTGGATAAAGGAAGAGGTTTCTGTTGGAGAACGCTCCCCTCCTACTTATTAGAGGTATTAATAAAAATGTATATTAGATAGAATTGACTATTTTATTTGCATGATATGTGCTTGAATTTTATCTTTTGTAATGGGAATAGCATTTAATATGATAGACGAGACAAGTAACGGGATACTGTCACACTATAAGGTTTGTTCAGTCTTAATATTTTTGTTATCCAAATCATTTTAACCATTTCATTTTAATTAAATGTTAATCATCCATTTGTATTGTTATTCTGTAGGGAAAACATTACAACAAAAGTGCCCCAGAGGTATCCCCTCACACGCTGCATGTAAACTCGTTTAATGCATTTGTTTTCTTTGTTCCCAGGTGTCTTTGGTAATCGGAGAGTTGAAGCGACTCTCATGGAGATGAAGTTGAAGCAGAGAGGCGTCATTGCACCCGACACGTTCGGTCGGCTTAAGATTGCTGAGAGTTGACTTTTATTTTTTTTCCAAAGATGAGTGAATATTTTAAGAGACAATTCTAACTTTCTGACAACAAGGTGAAAACTGCCGTTAAAGCCTGGTATTGACAACAACCTCCAGAATTCTTTTCCAACGAGTTTTTCGACTAGTCACTCGGTGGAACCAGTGAGTGGAAAAAGAGATGAAGACTGTTCCGAAAAGTGAAAAGTGCGTTACATTTAGGAAACATGTAGCTTTCAGACGAAAGGAGAAATATTAAAATCGAATAAAATACAGTTATAGCAATGGAGACATTGCTTTTCCATCAAGCCTTATAGCATCGCTTACCTAATTAAAAATTATACACTTAAATTAATTTTATATCTCTACACGCATACACAAACCAGTTAATATCCAATGTTTAAAAAAATGAGACCACTAGATTCTATACCCAACATTTTAAAAAAGATTTTTATGAAACAAAAGTTAAAAAAAATACACATCTGTGTAAGTTTCTACATCAATTCAACATTCAAATTTTTCTAGGAATTAATTTAATAATTTTCTATCAGATAAAAATATACCTGTCACGTTTCCCAATTAAACTCATTTCACTAAAAAAAACATTATCTTTTAATTCTCTTTCTTTCTTTTCTTTTTTTTTTTTTTTTTTTTTTCAATTTCGAAATCATTGAAAGCTTTTCAGTTCTACTTAAAAGGGTGTGAGCCAATTAATTAGTATCAAACATAATTGCCTTCAGTATCAAAAAAGAAATGAAAAAATAAATGTTGTCAAAAAAGAAGTAATATATTAATAGATAAATTAAATACTTAAACACGAAAAAATACTTCCCATTTTTAATTAGGTAACAAAAGATTAATTACCGAATAAAGACTTTACATTCACATTAATTAAAAGCATTTGCATCACACGCATTGATTTCCCCCCAGAAAGGTTCGAAAAAAAAGAAACGGCTCCACTTAAGCCTATTTGCTTAAAGCTTCAGGGGGGGAGGTATATTTTCTAAATAAAATTAATATTCATTTAAAAGCTTCATGCGTTTTCATCATTCTACAAATAGGAACAATTAATTATACATTAGATTATTCAAATGTTTTTATCAAGCTATTTGCGATTAATTCTACAAAACATATATGTATTACACAAAGGAGGAACAACAAAGCAAAAGCTACAACACATTAAGAGAAATAAAATGAAAAACTCAAATCCGAAATAATTTTTTTTATTGATTTTTCCATCGTTGCACCAATAAATTTATGCATACATAGTCTAAATAATGTAAGCACGATGCTTGATTGAAAAGTAATGTTTCCATTGCCATAATATATATAGTTATTACTCGATTTTCACAATTCTTATTTTACATGAAAGTTGCATGTGCCACCTACGTAATGCGTTTGTGTTCTTTGTTCCCAGGTGTCGTTGGTATATTGAGAGCCGAAAAGGAGGGCGACGCATATGAATGTGAAACTCTTCCTTCGAAGCTTGGTGTAGAAAACTACCACCGCAATTCTTAGTTAAACTCTTTAGTTTTGTACATTTTATTAATCTATCTATAGTTTGGTGGTCATTTTTGTTGATAACGCCATGTTGGATACACATGAGATAATAATATTGTAAGAGGATATTTTCTTGGATTTTGAATTATTTTTCTAACGTATTTATTAATACATATTTTTGAGGTCATGGTTATTTATCTTAGTTTTAATGAATTTATTTACTTTTTTTTCTTTTAAATAATTTGAATTTCTATCTGTTTCTTTGGTTGTTTTTTTATAACTCTCAGTTCATAAATGGATAATGTAATTACTGAAGTGTGGTGGTTGGATCCGTAAATGGTTTAAATGCACATCTCCCATTCCAAAGTATGGGTGCAGTATATGTACTACATCGTTTCCATTTTTGTTTTTCGTCATTTCTTTTCTTTTCTCTTAAAATTGCTGTGTATTTGGGTGGATTCCTATTTAACTAATTTGCAATTCTTAATAAATAGATTATATATGTTTTCATTTAAATTATTATGTATTTTTGAGTTTTTAGTAAACTTTAGCTTTTTTCATTACACTATTTAGTATGTTTTTCATTTTAGAATAATCTTTTTAATTTTTTCACTTTATATGGTTTTGGGGTTAATTTGCTGCATTTCTCGTTTCATTTTGTAATATTTGTAGCTTTTTAATTTTTTTTCTCCCTTTCTGTTTTAGAGGTTGTAATCTGTATTTTAATATAATTTTGTTTAGTTAAAAAAAATTTGATTAACGTTAATAATAATAATAATAATAATAATATATATATATATATATATATATATATATATATATATATATATATATTATTATTATTATTATTATTATTATTACTACTACTACTACTGTACCAAAGTCAGTAAACCTCATGGGAAGGGAAGATCGCGAGTTTCCATCGGGGATGGATGATGCCCTTACTTATGAGAGTTGGGGTATTTGAGAACCTTCCTTTAACTCACATCTGGAGTTATTTTCTGATTTTATAATTAAATTTCCAACTGATTTCAAATCAAATGAAACTTTAGGAATCAAATAAAAATTTCAACTTAGAATACTAAGCTTTCAATACCAGTTTTTCCAGGGCTTTTCTCGTAAATTTACTCAAATAGAATGTAACTAATGAATGTATATATACAAAGAAATATTTTACTCGAGCGAGCGAGCTTGTGTGACGATTTAAAATAGAATTAGAATTTTTTTTAAAAAAGGTAAAGATACGGACTGTTTTGACGATCAAGTTACGAAATTTCGGAAGTTTTTGGTCAATCTATACACCAAAAGCCTACTTTGAGACCCCTAAATAAATGCTGCATCAATAATTTCAAATTGAAAACAAATTGTAAATAATAATTTATATACCCTATTAGAACTTCTGAAATTAAATATAGCTAAAAACAAAAAAAAGGGTCTCAATTGGCATCAGGTCTCTAACCCTCGATTCGACGAAAACAACGCCAGCTTCGATTCCATGTCCATGACCAATAGGCTACCGTGGCCACAGAGAACGCTTGATGATTCGGCGTATGAGATATATATTTCCTTCCGAATGCTCTCTGATCTGGAGCAAGTGATGAAGATTTCGCATAATTTTAAATACAAAATACTTCTTTTGTTTGTCTCCATTTTGAGATATAGGACAAAGAAAATGTACCGTTTCTTCCTGATTACTTTGAATGTAGAGATGAGTTCGTGATTACTTAATTACACATACGAAAAAAGGAAAGTATGGAAATATAATCTGTTTCGTCTTCCTTCTATTAGCATCGAAGAGTGTAATTAATCTTTTTGCAGCTACATCATTTTAAAACCAGATGATTATTTTGTAACCTCCTTGAACACTTAACTGGGAGTATCATAAACATCTAATTATTACTAACAAATAATCGAGATGTTAGGATAAAATTTATTTTGTATATTAATTGATCCCTTACGCATAGAATGTTGTAAATTATAGCCAATCGTTTTGATTTGTTTGATTTCAGGAAGTCGAAGATTAAAATAACCCGCAGTACGGAGAAGCTGGAGTTCAAAATGTGTTGAGTTCTACCATGACGGCCTTCGAAAGTTTTAAGAAAAGCCGGAAAAATGAAAAACTCTGGATGGGGATTATGTACAGAAGTCTTAAAAATAAAAAATAAAATTAAATTTCTATCTAATTTATTTTTACTAATTAAATATAATAATATTTACTAATAATAATATTTTAATAATAATATAATATTTTAATAATTCTGGAATAATAATTTAAACTTTCCGATACCACTTTAATCAATAGTTTTCTGAAAATAAATAAATCATTAATAGGTATATTTATTTATTGATTGTTCATTAATGTCACACTTAGAAACAACTCGACGAGCATTGCCAGTGACTTTTTGAATTTGAACCTCGTTTAAGCGACGAGAAGGAAATCTGATCTGGTATATCCCTCTCCAAATTTCCCCACCATACCAAAGGGAGGATGTGGAACGTCAACAAATTTAAATTGCATCAGTTCCGCTATATGCGTGTCTTCATTATCTTCAGGAGACGAACATACAACCCGCTGGAAATAAGGTCGGCCGTGAGTTCCTGCCCCAGCAGTTAACGCGGGCATTATTAATAATGGTACTTTACAACATTATGTGCATAAGAAAAAACTACTGCAAGGAATAATTTTTACAGATATGTCGGTTATTTCTTAGTTTTTATTCAAACTTTACGTTACACCCTCGTACGCAACAATTGCGCATCTGTTGTAAGCTGCGTATCTACAGCAGCCAGAAATGTTTACATCCCATTATCCAGAAACTACTCCTTTACGGGTTACACCCTATTGCTTCTAACCAGTTTCAATAATAATAGTTGATGTGGTTGGGATTCCCTTTGCCGCCGCGCAGCGAGAGAAATCTCTGAATCAGCGGTGGCGCTGAATGAATTCTCTTTCGCACGGGATCAATGCACTACAATTTAATTACCGGGTTTCCTGCGCGTGCTAATGAATATTCATCAGCTACAAGTACGAGATGGAATGACGTAGAACTCATTTAGCAAAACTTGCAAAAACTTATATCATTCATCATCGGCCGAAGGAAAGTTTGTTGTTTCCTCCATTGATCTTTTCTCTTCTGTTTCTCATTTTGAATATATAGGGAGTCAATTCTCTCAACACAGCACGTAAAATGCTATCGAATGCTATGAATATTAAGTTATATACTATGAAATATTAAGAATGCTATAAAATATTAAGCTACAGGAAATGGAATAATAGAAAATAGTATAAGTTTTGAAAATGCTTCTCTCTGATTTATTAAAATTTATTCTCCATGAGTGGTTGCAGAACCTTGGTGGCCAAGGATGCTTCGGATCAAATACTGACATTCTTAATGAAAATTGTGCTTTTATTAATAATACATGGGGTGGTTATGAAATGGTCAATTTGTTTTAATTTAATATGTCTCAAAAAGTATTACAAATATGAAATTGAACAATACTTCACAAAAAAAGGAAACTTTTGCATTTTGATTACAAATGTTCTTTGTATCCTTCTTTTGTTACAAGACAAGTATCTAGTATCTATCTACCGCGGTAGCTTAGTAGACGTGGTCGCGGACTCACAGTCAACGTTGTTTATGTCGTGTCATCTGTTCGGGCCCTGATGCCATTAAGTACCAGCCGTGTAACGGAGCTGATACACATTAAATCTGGTCGCGGTCCCAAGTTCTGTCATTGGCGTGGTGGGGAAGTTTGGAGAGGGAGGTGCTAACTTGCCTTCGTCAGTTGACCGAAGCTCAAAATTACGAAGTCCATCTCAAATAGCCCTCGTGCCCCTTCAAGTACGACTTTAATAAACAATCACCCTCTACAAATAAAATATTAGTCCGAACCGTTTATCAAACTGTTACTATGCGATACTTATTCTGTCTTGATCTTTAACGTATCTGCAATCAAGTTTGAAATAACAATTAAATCAATCGTTTACCACTAACTCGGATCCGAGAGGATGTAATCCCATAATCAGGTGATTCGAGTGAATTGACCCATGTTCACTCACGCTGAAAATTTTCTTTTGAAAGATCAATCAGTTGTAGTTGCGGTTTCTCACACGTCAACTATGAATACTGGCAATTAATTTCCAGTCCTCTAACCAAAGTTTTCAACGTTTTACTTCCTATACTTATAGTAAATTGACTTCGCTCACATATATATACGTTTCTACTACTCAATTCAATACATTTTTCTTTAGATCTTCTAATTGGCGTAAATCAGTATCGTTCAGTTGTGTGTGTGTGTGGAAAGAGGTTTTATTTTTCATGCTATTCAGTTTTGGAAAAATCTCCAGGATTTGTGAAAAATAGCAAAAAACCTTATGTTACAAAATATCACGCAAGCAAGAGTCAATCAGCAAGCAAAAGAAAGAGACAGTCTTTAAATTAATTTTATTCTTATTTTCAGAACAATCTAAAATTAGTTTGAAAGTTATGAAAGTGGAACAGAGTTCTTCCCGTGTCCGTACCAAAAAATTAATATTATAAAATTTTGTTTGTATTACAAATGGCTTGTTGGAACCGAGTCAGTAATAAAATTTGTATCCCAAATCAAATTAAATATTCTTTCTCAGATGACTAAACGTCGAGTTATATAGCTCTATTTCATCTAGGCGGATGAACATATTCAAAATCGCATTTCAAATCTTCTGACCTCTTTCTCTCTCTCTCTCTCTCTCTGCTCATATTATTCATACAATATCCTGTCTCCAATTCACTACTCTTCAATCAGCAAGTTAATTTGAGTGAGAGAAACTTGAGTCTTTTAAGGGGAAAGAGCCAAATCAGGCTGAGTTGTGCCAAACAATGTATGCATGATCTAGACAACAGAAATTTTGGATGGAAAGGACAAAATTGTTTGACAAGGGTGGTAAGTAAAGAAAGATCATTAGCGTATCATCGTGTTTATTACAAAAACAGTAAATCCTGAGAGTAAGAAAAAGATCATGAGGGTTACTTGGTAATCATGATGCATGTGCTTACCTGAAGAAAATAAACCCTTGAGAGTTTATATATGACAAAATCCATTTACATTATTCACAAGTAGAGACTCTCGAATCAATATCATAGAAATGCGCTTAAGGGAAACGTGCGTGCAGATCACGTTATAACATCTTCGACATGGAAAAAGATTCTTTATGCGAAGTTTAAATAATTGTGACTTTTTTTTAAAATTAAAAGCAATGGATGTCATATTTAAACATTAAGGTACATGTATACATATGTGTTTATATATCTAAAGAAAATCATACATATACATAAATGATTATGTATGAGGAATTAATAAACATAGCTGTAGTTACATATGTAAGTCATGTATTTACCGTTAGAAATATCTTTCATAAATTTCACTGCATTTATAAATTTAAAATGTGCAGAGAGCATATATTCTACACACTGAACATAATTATGCTTACATAGTGTTTAAAATTTTAAATGTTATGTCTCATAAATTTCTCTTAATTTTCATTCAAATATTGCGCAATGCCTGAAATTCGTGAGAATTTATCGGGAAACAATAATGTTCACTGTTTTCAAACATAACCTTGTTTTAAAGCATGGAAATTTTTTTCCGAATAAATTAGATTTTAAGGAAAGTGTACTAAATCCTAAAACGCTAAAACTTAAAAAATATTTTCAGATATACACATTTTTCTTTACGGCATGGCACACACGTTTGCTTACAATTTAAAAATTCAATTTTCTAGAGTTATAACTGTTAAATTCTCCTCAACAAAAATATAGGGAATGAGGAATATTTCACTCAATGTATATTTTATCAGCAATATCAATCATACAAAATTATAAACATTTAAAGAACTCTTTTACACTTAGTCAGCAGGCATTTAAAAGCTTCCTATTAGCTTAATTGTTTTGTTTTAGATTTGAATTGATTAATATCACATAATATATAAAAATCTGCTACAGAATTATTGATTTTTTGAGCCGTGGTGAAACAGCAAGAGAGCCAACTGAGATGGGATACCTTTCAATTTCTACACCAATGAATCTAAAAACTTTTTTCACTCTTGAACTCTCCCTCCCACATTTAAAAATATCACCTCCTCCCTCTCAACTGAAGCATGCGAGAAAAAATATGTTGTTTGATTTCTAATTTAATTTAAAAATTAATAGTTGAATAAATTTAAAAATTGTAATTTATTAATATTTTAAATAAAAAAAATTTGTCAAATTAAGATGAAAAATCCACAGTTTTATTATTAACAGATTAAGTTTTGTATTAAATTTACATTTTACAGAAAAAAATTGCTTTAACCAGTTTTTGTAGCATCTCTGAAAAAAATGTACAATTGAAAAAATGCGTATTCATACGTACAAAAAAATGAGAAAGTAGTTTTAGAACTTGTATCAAGTGTACAAAAATTAGTGAAAGGTAATTACGCTATAATGAAACAGTTTTGCTTGTTAAAACGTTTTTCTGAATTTCACTCAGTATTACGATTTTATAATTTCACCCCATAGAAATTATTAAATTAAAGATAATAATAGACAGCGACTAATATTTCCCTAAATCGATGCATCAAAATTAAGTTTTCTTGAACATTTCAATTGGTGACCCTATTTGGGATCGTCTCCCACAGTTTAAGAAACGCTGTTCTACGCTACGACCTCAGTAGATCTCAATAGACGAGTGGTGAGGATTTCAAGTCATGATGCTTACGATTCTAACTTAATTACAAACTACTTCTTACTGCAAACGAACCATTTTCAATGCTATAAGCACCATCCCTTGAACTTTCTAAGGACGTATTGAACGTAGATCCCACGTTTCTCTAGTGTAATTAATAAAAATCAAAATTTACAATTTTCCATTGCAAGGGAGAACTTAGAAGCTTTGATCTATTCAACATGTATCAGCAGTTTCCAATATTCCATGCGAAGGGCTTAGGTGGAGCCAGGATTATAACCTATGACGCAACTGGGCACCTCCGGTCACGAATTATGATGACTGGATTACCACTGCTCAAATTCTGTCAGAGAATGTACAGACAATTTGACGCAAGACAACACATCAAGATGTGATGTACAAACGTGAAGAACGAAAATATTTTTGTTTATCATACAAATGGTGGAAAGAATAATAATAATATAAGAATTGTAAAACCATTCAATTTACAAATATATATTTTAACAAATATAGATTTAACGAGCATCTGCCTCGCTACATGGTGAGTTCTTAGTGGCATTTGGACTGGAAACCAATACTCTATGTCAACAAAGCCGGTCACGATCATGACCCCTCTGCTACAGTCGCCTCGACGAACTTCCACAAAACCATAGAAAGGAGAAGCCAAACACGACCTAATAGCAATCATTCTAAAATAGAGACGAATCATGGAGGTTCGAAGATTGAAAGGAAACTAATGAACCATGCATGATGCCTTTCCAGTCTGATCAACAAACTCACTTTATGCTCTTTGAAAAACCGACCGGAGATTAATTTCCAAGCGTGATTCGAGAGCAGTTCCTTCGACACTTAAAGATACGAACCTATTAGCGAGCTGAACCTTTCGCAAATGGTTCGACGGACAAATGTTCCTTATATATATGCTCCTTAACGCGTCTCGTAACCATTCACATGCCACTCATTGAACAATGTCTGAAATTCTTACATATAGCCTCCATCACTTTTATGATATTTATTTATTATTTTATGGTCAAAATTTGTTCAATTTTTCCCCTACTAAACATTTAAATGCTTTTGCGGGATGCGGAATTGGGCAAAACTGAGCCGCGTTTTTCGTGAAGGAATTAGAGAAAACGGAAACAAAATTATAGACCTTTTTTTTCCAAATTATTCCTATATTTTTAACTAGTGGGGGTGACATTTTACTAATTAAAACGTGAATAACTTTTATGAAAATTGAAAATCATTATTTTCAGGATTGATTTTTTTTTAAATCTAAAACTCATTGGTTTAGTTTTGAATTACAGAAAAATGCTCAACTGAGCAACGCGTAAAAATTATACTAAGCAAATAAAGGTGCCTTTGTTCTCACTCAGAAAACATATATAACTACGTCATTTTCAATTCAGTAAGAATTTTTCCAGTTCTTCGATGTTGACAGTCTTCGTGCTTCCGGCAGTAGAGAATGTGGAATGGGGTGGCACCATGTCGGACCACATCGCGTTCAGACAGAATACTTGCGAGTACTGATGACAATTTTTAGAGAAAGATTCATCTCTGGGGCTTAAAATTTTCTTGATCACCACGTTTTCCTGATATCAAAGGAACATTCATTTTCTTTGGGGGTATCTTAAAGATCGTGTTTTCCCCAATAAACCTAAAACTATTTCTTAGCACAAAACCAATATTCTGCAAGAAATTCAAGATATATAGAGAGAGATATTTCAAGCTGTTCCAAAAACTTCCGTATTTACTAATAGGATAAGTATGCTTGTCAAAGAGATTATTTTCCATATCTAGTTTAAAAAACATTTCATATAGTGTATAATGTCATACATATTGAAGGAATTCATCTTCAAGTTTCGCACAGTTTTTAGTAGAGTTAAATGGTGAAAAAAATATTAGGAAGTTCTTCCATAAGAAACTTATTTATGTAAACAGGACCGAATATAACTGGATACATGAATTTATTTCCTGTAAATTAAGAAGGAATAAATACATTATAAGAAAGGAAACGCGTTATCACAATACCTATATCAAAACGTTAACTCTTTTAACAATCTAATATTCTCCCTTTTTAAAGTCACACTTCGGTTGCTTTCATTAAATGAAGCTGTGTTGTCAGCTGCAAACGTAAGACGTGATAAAGGTTACACAACACGAAAATTTGCATTGCCACTTTTCAACATTTATAAATAAATGCCATCTCTTGTAAAACGTCAAAAATTATATTCTTTTAAGACTATATGATGATTTTTGATTCACCCTGTATACCAGATATGAACATAAAAGGTATTTCTCAGATTGACTATTTTGAAACCTTAAGAGCTTTATTAATGAAATTATGTGGCCTTGGTAGCTGTGTCAACTCAACCCTTCATCCCACTGGGGTTGACCAATGAGTACTAAATTAACTTGAGAAGGTAACTAGAGGTCCAGAGTCGAGATAGCCAATCGGCTTTGACACTATCTAATAATTAGGGCCCAAAGGCTATATATAGAAACGGAGAGGAGTACCGCCTGATGGGCATCCCGGGCAGACTTCAACTCAACTAACTAATAATGCTGTAATTGAGTAATATTCAACTGCACTTAATTTAACCAAATGTTATTTGAATTATAAGGTTATTCTCTTATTTAAAGAAACAACTTAAACAGAAATCATTAATATAACATGAAATAACTAAAGAATTGTTGAAGTGACTTGAAAATAAAATAAATGAAATTGCTGATATCCTAACAGAACTGAATATATTTGTGATATAAAGATATAAACACGATCTGGAAATTAAAAAAAACGAATTTATGTATGAGGAAAGGAAGAAATTAGTCTTTGTGTCCAGTGTTGCAGTCTGAGCAAATATGTTCAGAATGGTCCAAAAAGTAAATATCTATTTTGTCTTACAACTGAACCCCTTTATTCTAGTATGCTAGTCCTTTTGGCAGAAACTGTATCCCTTTCCCCCGACATAATTTCTTTTACTGCTTCTACGCTTTGTTCTGGTTTTCTTTTCAATTCTAAATTTTAGCTTACTTTGCAGAGAGGTAAGCACTCTTTTGTCGACATTTTCTTTCACAAGGGCATCTGCAAGCTGTCGCATTTATTTCTTTCAAAGTGGTTTATCTTTGTTGTGATTGTAAGTAATTTTAGAAGTAAAACAAAAAAAAAAAAAAAAACATTTATGAACAGTCGGACCGCGGTAGCCTTGTAGTTATGGTTGCACACTCGCGGCCGGCGGTTTTCGTCAAGACGTAGGTTCGAACCCTGATGCTACTAAAGACCCACCGTGTGGCAGCTGCTGACATATGTTAAATATGTCGAGGTACCAAGTCCTCCCATAGGTATGGTGTGAAAGTTTGGAGAGGGACGTGCCAGCTCAGGTGTCGTCCTCGTCACTTGACCAAGGCTCAAAATTACGAGGTCCATCGCCAATAGCTCTTGTGTTGTTTATAGAGTGACGTTAATAAAACCAGACTATATGAACCGTCGAGTGTTCTCTAAAATACAAATGGTGGAAATGTGGAGCCTTAAAATCGCATCAAATTTCAAACTATGACTAAAAGTAGGTCAAAGTGATGAGATTTTATAGCCTAATGCGGACTTTTATATCGCCTTCTAGCATAAAGTTACTAAGCCGAATGCAACTCGAGTGTCTCTCACAACGCGCGACTGCTAGAAAGTTAATAAGATTTTATTAGATTGAATAATTCGATTGCTGGTGCATGAAATCATCACTTGAGACTAAATATGCAACTGCAAGTGCTGAGAAATATTTCAGAACGAAAATATTAAGACTTACTTCGATTTAATAACCATTAAGTCACACATTTGATCTAAAATTCAAATTAAAATTATTTCGAAACAAACGCAAGCATTCCTTCTATTGTTCTTCAATGGCTTTTTGAATCACCACTTAGTCCCTAATCGCACTCATGCATCTCTCAACAATTGAATTCCTTTCTCATAGCATAGAGTGTTAAGAGTGCGGTTTCATAAGAGTTCCTCTTCCATTAACATCACACGCTCGTTGTTTCATCAAAATTCTTGAGTAAGTAAAAATTGACGATGAGGGGGAGAAAAAAAGGAACTATGGTAGTTCAGTCTCATGAGCATTAAATGAAGTTTGAAATACCTCAGAGAAAACAGTTTAATAATTAGAGCATTCAGATGAATATTTTTGCATGATTAATACTTGTATATATACACGGTTAATGTATCAATCGAGTATATCATAAAATCATGTTCTTTTTCGCTAAGTAACCACTAAAATTGATTCTATATAAGACATGCGTATCATTGTCGGTTGATATGTTTTCCTTTTTTATTGAGAAGTCTATCAGTATAAGTGTCCTTAGCATCTCATAGCCAGTTGGTATTATTCTGTAATGGGCGAATACCGAGGTACCGCAATATTCTACTTTTTCTTTCGTATTATAAAATTTAAATTTATAAGATATAAGTTACGAACTGGCGTCTTGTCTTAAGTCTGGCATTCAGTCTTAAATAAATATCAGTACAATTAATAATGTGGAACTTTCATCTATCGTGTTCTTAACCAAAGATTATGACTGAGAATTCTGATTAGATTAACATGAGCAAATTGTAGCAAAGGTAAACTGAGTTCAATTCCAATTCTGCTTGTAACTGGATATGAGTCAGGTATCCTCTCTCAGAATATCACTTCACATTTGCTCACAACTTTATAGTGTATTCACTAATCTAGCTATTTCCTCTATTTCCTTTAATCTCTAATTTCTCTAGTACCTTCCATCCCTCTATATTCCCTCACCTCTAATCTCTCTTTTCTTCTAATCTCTGGTTCACTATACCTCTTATATAGTAATGATAATTTACAAAAGTCACTGTTCTTTCAAAAAAGAAGGTTCTGAATTCAGTTAAGAAAATATAGTTACCCCAAAGAGTAAGGAAAGGAAAACTCTCGGGAGAACCCGTTACAAGCTCCTTATAAATACATTCGAAAATAAATGCATCAATGTAGAACCTAATAAAAATCTTATATGTTTACCATAACAAAAATACATCTTAATTTTGTATATAAATTACTGCTATCACACCCTTTCACGGAAAATCCCTCCATTCCAAAAAGTGCTAGCCCGTTCCAATCGAAGAAGCAATTTGCGCTCTTCCCTTCGTAAAAATAGCGCACTCTTCTTATAAGAACGAAGAGAAAATATTATTCGCTCATTTAAATTTCTATCGCATACTTAAAGTTCCGCGCATCCCTGTCTGAGATGAAGTCATTTGAATAACGCTTATAAATACTTTTTATCTAATGGGAAGGAAAAGATTTTTTCCTGCCTTTCAACCCTCTTATTAGCTCGTCTTGATGATCTGCGACGCCAGGGAAAATGAAAGAGGGAATTTTTTTTTACACTCTCCTTTTCCTCCCTCCTTTCTGATTATCTGCCTAATGAAATATGTTCGTTATTAGTAGCTCTTGCAAGGGAAGATAGTGTTCATTTAAATAGGAGTGTTTTTCAGATGCTGTTCTGATTAATTGAGGGATGTTTTGCAGTTGTAATTTTGGAAAATAGACATCTTTGTTTGTGTTATCGACCTTTTTTTACTTGAGTTTGAATTTATTAGATGGAAGAGAAGCTTTCTTTCCATATTTACAAACCTAAAATTTGCTTTAGAAACTATTGACTTCTTGTTGTTCGATGCTTGGGTTGATAAACTTCCGTCCAAAAGGTATTCTGAATTCGTGAACATAATATTGATGTTTATACTTACGCCTCTAATTTATATTATCGTAATTATTTGAAACTTTTAAAATCTAGACAATCGTAATTAGTTGAATTTTTTCAAATCTAGATTATTGTAATTATTAGATAAAACTAGACCATTATATTTATATTTAAAAAAATACATATCATCCTACTTATTCGAAACTTCTAAAATCTGTACTATTATACTTTATTTGAACATCCATCAATGCCAGCGTCTACCTTCACGTCCCTGCTGACTACACACACCTGTTCATGGCCATAAGGTTTCGTGATAATGGCTATTTCTAGCAGAGTAATTCATCCAGCTACAGGTCTAAAATTATCTCAGATAGGTTTGAGGAGCAAGGTTCAGATTCTAAATTGCTTCAATGGTTTCTTCGGTCTCCCTATCACAACCCGATTGAGCAATTGTGGGACGAGATTGAAAGTTCTGTTAAAAACTCGGCAACACCATCTTCTATTATGAGGGATGTAAGATTTCCATTTTCTTTCTTGGGCTAATATTCCTACACGTCGGTTACAGAAACTTGTAGAGTTTTCACGCCTAAATGAATATCTGCTGTCATGAAAATTGGAGGATATCCCACATGGTATTTCTTGACTGCTGAGTGTATATTAAAAGAAAAAGGCAAAAGATTTCATTCCAAATTTTCCATCACAAGCATTTTACATTAAACGGAGAGACAAATCACTTCCTTCATAACTATTGGCTGAAATGAGTTTATGTATTTTTAGTGATGCGTATACATATTTTAGTACTTAATACTCGGAAATTCAAACTACATTTTTAAGAAAGTAAGGATTAAAAGTCGCAATTTGTTACACGTATTTAATTTTTAATCAAACAAATACATATTTAAACCATACGTATTTATAAAATCAATAATTCAATACTTGAAATGATTGTAATATTACTGTCATTTAGACTAAACATACCAGGACTGTCACTTCATAGTTTAAAGCAGAACGAATATTTTTTCCAATTCTATCAAAACTATTGGGAAATGCACATTTCTGTGAAATGAAATAGCTCCGCTCAAAGTTTCCTACAGTTATTAACCAATAGTTGGCGTTGAAGCAAGCAAGAATAGAAATAGTCTCTCGAAATAAATGATGCAAATACAATTCATCTGTACATTTACGTTTCTCAAATAACATGGAGTCTTCACATTTAACTTCTCATTAGAAAATTAAAATTTATAAATATCGCATGTAATTAGTGCTATCTATTATTAATACATTCGTAATTCTACGAAACATTTAATATTTATAGAAAGCATTTTTTAACTTAATTAGCTAGCATAATTTCATAAAAACAGTACCAATATTAAAACTTACAAACATGATCGTTGCCAAAGAAAATTGTCTTTTTTCCTTCAATAAATACAAATAGAACTTCGTTTTATTTAAATTCATTAAAACATCGCAAAGAATTGATAAATATCATAAGATTGGAAAATACATCTGTGCATCAAAAGAATCTAAATTGTTTAAAGAGATGTATTCTTGATTTAAATCATTCCTTAAAGGTAGTTCATTCGTTCATTGTTGAAAATCTTCTTAAAAAAATTCTCAAACATTTGTTTGTAAACAAATGTTTGAGAATCTGAACATTGAAAAAATTTTAACATTTTTTTTTAAATCTCAGAATTTTTTTAAGTTTAAAATGCCTCGAAGACTTCGAATTTGCATGAATTAAATCCTCTACTATTATTATCTATAATGTTAATTATAACAATGATAATAGTAATATTAATACTACATTAATAGTAATAATAATAACAGTGGAAGAGATCAAATGGTTTGGTAATTAAAACTCACTGGTTAGTGATAAATACTCGTACAAATAATATATAAATTAAAAAGCACACGAATAAAGGAATTTCAGAGTTAAGATATTAACCCCATTTATCTCATAAAAATTATGAGGATGGCTTAAAAAGTACATCCTTTTCGTGTCACATAGCAATACTAAAACAAGTTGGTGAAACGATTGTGGGCTGTCATCAGTTATACTCCTCCCCCCGCGAGCAATCTGACTCTGATTTGGAGGTTAGTTTTAATTGGTGCCGCAGGGAACTGTCTGTAAAACCTAGATTTGTAATTATACACCGGAAACGAAGCAACAATCAGAACAATGAGTTGCTTCAAGTGAATAAACTCCAAAGAAGGCGAAGATGGCCGGAGAAGTTTTGGTAAGGCTTTGTCAATACGAAGAGCGTCATACTGAGGGACTTTTTAGAGGAAGATATACAGACAACAATAGAGTTACTCCTTTCATATATTTCTAACAAGGGTACTTCTTAAAACCACTACCGTATTCTAACTTATTTCATCAGTAGGGAATTTCAGGTCCTAGGAATAATAGGGAAAGGGGAGCGTGCAACATAAAATAAACTTCACTTTAAGTTATTTTTACATTTATTTGTGTAATATATGTGTCACAAACATGCCCAAAGAAGTATGATTGTTTATTAGCATTCGTCCTGAGAAGCTACACGACCGTTATTGGCCACGGACATTGTGATCCCCCTTCAAATGACAAGGACGACACCTGGACTGACTCCTCCCTCTCCAACCTTCCACATCACACTTACAGAAAGATTTGGGACCTCGACTAAATTTAACGGGCATCAGGTCCTCTACATGCGGAGCTTTCGTGGTATCAAGACTTGAACTTACGACTTGACGAAAGCAATGTCGGCCACGAATCTTCGCGACTGTGACCTCTAGGCTGCCACGGTCTACGCGTATTGAAATGTGAAGTTTATTTTTATGAAGATTTTGGCTTTTCTTTCATCAACATAAGATTTTTAATTTTCTTATAAGTAAGAAATAATGTAAATATTTTGTATGTGTGTGATTGGTCCAAGCGAAGAGAACTACCGGCCCTATTGCCTCATCTGATTTATATAAGCAAATGTAAATGTGTATATTTAGCATAATATGTATGTACATTACATACTTATAAAAATATTTATCATACATAACAAAATATATATGCTCCAAAGTATTATCAAATTGCTTAGCATACATTATTCACACCATTCATTTTTCTTCTCTGTTTATAATCTTTTCGATACTGGTTCAAGTAATGAATTAATATTTTTGTGCCGTGCCCACAAATTCAGCTATATAAAACCAAGAGTTAAAGAGCAATTTGGTCTATCGGCACGACATTAATTTATAATAAAATTAATAAGAAACATGGTGCATGGCAAGAAAGTACAAAATGAAATTTAGCAAAATAAAATGGCTGCATTTTATCGAATCACCCTTCATCGAGGAAGCCCTAAACTAGGTCTTTCTGTATATATTTTTGATTTCAGTCATCTATTACACAAACATTGAGATCAAATGTGAGCAAACGGAATGACTAAATGGCTTCGAAATTTTCCTCTCTCAAATGATTTTCAGAAAAATAGTTCCTTATTTTATTTGAAATAAACGTTATTAACAGCCTTAAAATTCCTTCAATCAGAAAGTGGAATCATCTTTAAGATAAATCGGGGATACTATAGATTGAATTTCATAATTTGTTTCAATTTAATTTCTTTTTTTATTTTTGCTTAGCTATTTTTTTATTACTAACAAAAATAAAAAGGATTAATAATTTTTAAAAATCGTTGCAAATTAAATTAAAACTAAAACAAATTTTAAAATATTTTTAAAAAATAATCATATTAAAAGTATTTTAAAAATTATAAAATAAAAATATATTTAAAAATTATATAATTAAAAATATTTAACTTAAATATGTCTTCAGAAATTCAGGAGACAATGTAATTCTGCAGATCCATCATTATTTTTATGCTCTTACAGATGCATTTTTTTCATTCAAGTAGATAGAAGTGTTTAAATGTGAAGAGGAAAGTAGATGTGATTTCATACATTTACGTTTACGATGTCAAAATAACCGATAGACGGGAGCCTTAAATACTGTACACATGTTTTAAATTTACATTCAATCATGGGAATTACGTCGAAGGATTCCATTCTTTATTTTGATTCTAATTTTATAATTATTAATATAATACATAATTCTAATAAATTTTATAAAAAACTTAACCTAGCTATCTCTTACGACCCCTTTTTTTTATTCCATCCCTGAGTAATACTAATTTCCATGATGCAATGAGATGAAAGAGTTTTCTAGGGTTCGGCATGTTTTTAATACCAACATTTCCGAATGTACCAATACAAAATAGCTTAGGGAGTCCTCCCCACAAAGCCAAACCCGAATCTTTTTTCGACTTTGCTCTGACAAAAATAATGTTGCAGTCCCAGATTTCCTCAACGGAAACGATATCGCTTTTATAGTGTAATATTATTTTTATAAATAATGGTATAGATCAGTATTTCTCAACCTTTTTCACTTGCGTGCTGGAGGAAATAGAATGATTATTTCGCGGACCGGCTTCAGCCAAAGGCGAAAAATATATAAATAGGTATTTAATTTATTAAATCTAATGTAATACAAATATAACTTTATGTAAGCTCTGTACTTTCAATCTCTTATTTTTTTGACAAATTTGATATACATGTTTGTGTTTGTACGAAGTGCTGTATTAACGTTCAATTGATTTTTTTTTTTTTTTTTTTGGTTTTTATTACTGATCTAGTTGAAAAAGTTTTGTGTTTCATAAATAGGAAGTCGAAAAAGGAACAACAATTTGATAGCTATATAACTGAGGGATGATATTCTTTAAAGAAAAAACTTCTAGAATTAAAGCAATGATTGCAT
Source organism: Nephila pilipes (assembly GCA_019974015.1). Lineage (NCBI taxonomy): Eukaryota > Metazoa > Arthropoda > Arachnida > Araneae > Nephilidae > Nephila > Nephila pilipes. The sequence continues at coordinate 1,213,778 of BMAW01025830.1, forward strand.
TTTATATCTGTATGCAGGAATACCATCAGAAGACACAATTCTGTTAGTTTTTCCCAGTCACAAAAATCATGTGAGTAAAAATTTACATGTTCTATAAAATTATTCATCCAAATGTTACCTTTATGTGAATGTTATATTCCAGGATATAATGATTAAAATTTTCAGTTAATGCCCAAATATTTCTTTTTCCTTTTTCTTCTACGACTACAGCGCTTGAACTTCGGGCCAGTACCAATTTTCTCTGGAATATTACCTTTAAATGAATTTTTAAAAAATATATTAAAAAGTTTTGCTGATTGACATCTTTTTTTCCTTCCTTTTTATGAATTTCAAACTTTATCAATAACAAATTTTCTTAAAACAAAACTACGAAAAAAGATACGCACGAGCGCCATGAAATAAAACCACTGACAACGTGCCGTCAGGAAAGCTCAAGTAATAATAACAAAAAAAAAAAGAGATGGCTCGGAATTCGAATTCATTCAATTTTCAGGGCTTGCACATTTTGCCATATTCAGAGCCCGAACTCATTCGAATGTGGTAGCAGCTCAGTGCTGGGATTCATTGAAAGAATTGTAGAATCGAGAACATGTGCAAAATATTTAATTATTTCAAAGTATAAGATTCATAATATATTCTCCTTTGATGTATACACATTGTTTATGTATTTAAGTATATTTTTGGAAAAATGATTCAGTAATTTAAAAATTTTAGAAAGGATATTAGATTTTTTTTTTCGCGGACCATCAGCAACGTCCCGCAGACCGGCGCTAGATTTCGGATCAGTGGTTGGGAAACACTGGTATAGATAACAACTACCAAAAAGAGTATGTACTTTTATGTATAAAAAGTTACAAACACCTTTCGTAAAGTTATGTACATATTTCTTGTCTTTCTGTGTTTTTTCAAATTGCACTTATAGTTTGATGCGCCCATTTTATCGATTCTTTTAAATTCGATGTTATTATATTCTTACGAGTATTTATTCAATGAAGCAGCTTTCCCCTGCGCACCCTCCTTACTAGGTGTTTGCAGTAGAATTTATTCCAAACGAACTAAAATAAAAGGGAGTAAGATAGGAATCCTTGGAATTGGTGGCTGCTGCCATCGTCAGACATCAAGATCAACCTCAAAAAGAGTGAAGAAGAAGAGGGGGAAAAAAAGGAAAGATTCAATACTTCCTCCTTTGTCTACGATCACGTTCGTAAAACATGGCGGAAAAGAACATGGGAATCCTCTCTCTACCCCCTGGCACTTGTCACGCTTCTTCTTCTCGTCGTCTTCTTCCCCCTTCTAACAAAAGGGGAGAAAGACCCCGTCCTTCCTCAAGACCTTCGTTGCCATGGGGACTCCCAGTCTCTCAGACGAGCGTCTTGGAAGAGGGAAGAGGGGCAGAAACAACCATCTTCCCCTCTTCGTGAAAGCACGTGGGATGGCAGGGAGGAAATTTTTAATCTGGAAGTCGCGTGAATGGATGTAGAGCCAGAATGGAATAGAATCTGTGAGGAAAAGGAGAGAGAGAATTCTATGAGGATGAGCCTACATCGATCGTGGTGGTTCAAATGCGAAGGGAAAGACCCTCAAGTTCAGACAGATCATCGTTTAAATGTTCATAAAATGTCTTGTCAGATGTTGGAATGCTATGAGGAATGTTACGTTCAATCATGAATCAAGATCGATGGACTCTGTTTGGGGATAGATATCCGTTTTGATAGGTTCATTGCCAAATAAAGGTTTGAGGCAGATTAAACCTTTTTATCCAGAAATTTCTAGCTTCGTTTTGTAAAATGAATTTGTTTTTTTAAAGAAAATGCTTCAAATTTGTTGTGTCAGAAAGTAAGAAAAAACAGGCTATCAATTTTCCAAATTGGGATTATGACTAAGATTATTTTGAAGCAACCTAACAAAAGTGTGCTTACTTTATTAAAGTATATCAGTTGACAATGTCTATCAATTCCTTTTAATTTAAACTATCAGCTTAAGATTTATATAATTAAGTTCAGCTTAAGATTTATAAAATTAAGTAACTTCTACTCGGAAGA
>BMAW01025830.1:1215829-1338302 GCA_019974015.1 Nephila pilipes
TGCTTACTTTATTAAAGTATATCAGTTGACAATGTCTATCAATTCCTTTTAATTTAAACTATCAGCTTAAGATTTATATAATTAAGTTCAGCTTAAGATTTATAAAATTAAGTAACTTCTACTCGGAAGAAATAATATTCAACTGAAGAGGAAATTTAATTGCAAAAATTGTCACTAAAAGGATAATATTTCAATCCTAATTTCAGATTTAATGCATCCTAATTCAAACAGAGTGAAATATTATAAGATGAAGTGTATTTACTCGTCTCCAGATCGTTGAATAAATTAATTTTATTTCCTATTATTTCCTTCCAATTGCTTCCGAAAGAAGCATTAAGTGGGTGGTTCAAAAAGTACCTGTTTCTCATGTTACAGAACGTTTTTAAGGAAAGATGATGCAACGGTTGTTCACTGGCATTTGTTAAACGGTGCCAAAACAAATTTGACACCAACACTCTGGTTAGTTTTAATTACTGTCGGGCGAGTTGTCTTGATGTTATGACGAGTTGAAAGCGTCGATTACCCTGGATTCCTCATTATACACCAGAATCAAGAAACAATCAAAGCAATGAATTGCTTCTTATAAATTTACTGCATAAAAGGCGAAGATGATCCATTCGACAAAAAGGATTATGACGACAATTTTTTGGCAATGTACTCGTGGAAAGTGGAAAACAGACCAATAAACAATATTACAATATGAGAGACTCCATTCCCATTTTTAACACAGATATATTTTGAATCGTATGTTTATATACAAAATTAGAAGATGTAGCTCACTTCATGTATTGATCTATTTAACTGATCAATATTTTGAAATGTAAATAGTCTATCGAGCTTATCACATACTTTTCTACTGTTCTCAGTATTAACCTGTTCTTATCTCAAAATATTAATATCTGTTTTCGCCAGCGGCTGCGATAAATATTATATACCAAACAAGAAAATGCAATTCACTCTACCATTTTCATCATATTTTCAAAAGTCAATTCCTGAAAATTAACGTAAGCTCATAGGAACAAGAGTTGATAGAATAGAATAATATACTTAGTTAAAAGGTAATACGGCATTATGGCTGGAAAACGGCACGTTAGGTTACCACATTTTGCAATACGGGCAAACGTAGTCATTGTACGAAGAAGGCTCAAAAATACTCGTGTTAGGATGAAGATAACTGATTGCAGTATTACCCGTTGGTTGTTTTCATTTTTCCTGATAAGTTCTTCAGTGCGACATCCATTCGAATCCCCAAACAATCACCGACATAACTTTTCCAGTCGATGAGATCCTCCTCTCCTTATTTGGAGTAGATTCACATGAAACAATTTATTGTTTTGGTTGTCACTTGGCTTCCGATGAGTAATAAACACACATCGAAAATCCAAGTATTATCAACGATAACAACTTGACGCAAAATGACGACGGTATTTGTACGCAACAATTATCAAATTTTGATCTGGTATCAAATGGCTACCAAATCAAAATTAACGTTTGAATTAGAATCAAATCGTTTTCGTGCCGTTTAACAAATGGCAGTAAACAGTGGTAACAACAACTTGCCTCATCAACGTCATTTATTGTCAAAAACATGTACTTTTTGAACTACCCTTATTTAATTAAACCCAAAGGACATTCACTAGCTAGGAGTTTGAGCGTGCTTTCTGGTTCCCGGTCTTCCACGTAATTTTGAACCACGGTCGATGACACCTGACCCCCATTCTCCATATCAACACTATTCCTACGTGAAAAAGTTCAACTGAATTAAACTCAAAGCAATTGAACTGTGTCTTACAGCATTCTTAAGTGAAATTAGGACTTGAACTGAAACTTTCCTCTGAAAAACGCAGGCTGCGAACAACATTACCTTAGCGACCAATCCAGTCTTGCACTTCTAATGCAATCGTATAAAGACGAAGCTCCCAAGAAGAGATTCTATGTAGCAGTGGTTCCCGAGTTGATTGTGTTATCGAGCTCGTAACCAGAGTCCAGCCATGTGTTCAATAAAATATTTTGTTTCCAATAAAACCCGTCGTGTAGAGGGTGTTAAATCTGTTGCTATTTAAAATCTTCACATTGTCATAGTGGGGAAGGGGGGGGGTAAGGCAGTTCAGGTATCGATTTTGTCGCTTCAACGCTGTTCAAAATCACCAGGTTCTTCGCCAATAGTTCTCGAGTTGCTTCTAAAAGCGTCGTTAAAAGCATAAAATAATCAACTGTCATTTACAGGTCACGTACTCTTGACCATAAACACTCGCAACCACGTTTTATTCAGTACATTAAGGTTGTTTTGTTTAGAGAGAATTTGATGTCAATAGTTATTTGTGCGGTACTACTGTAACATTAATTAAAATACAAGAAATTCCTTATTTACTAAATACCTTACCTAGACTTATTTACTCTACTGAATCCTCAAAAGCATAGCACCCGACCTTAACCCTCGAGCTGCCTCCGATTCAATCGATTATCAAATCGAAACGAATTGTAGAATGTGCTGTTCGATTTGTTTACTTCGATCGTTCCATTTGCCATTTGGTCCTTCATCGAATTTTAAACAGAAATATGATGAAGTCATCGATTATAAAGTAATGTAGTTAAATATCGTTAGGTAAATCGAAGATACGCAAAACAATTCGGATAATTTATTACGTCTTTTTAATTGATCGGCCTTTACTTATTTGGTGATACATGAGCTGGCAGCCAGCCCGTGATTGAGGATGTTTTACTCTAGTAGCATATTCAAATCTTGATTTCTCAAAAGAATCTCGGGATATAGGACTTTAAATCTGACGGGGTTTAAAGTGTTTACGTTGACGGTGCTTGGAGATGCTGAATGGTGAGTGAGTAAGTTGCAATTACAAGAGCCGAATTTGACTAAGCTGCATCAAACACATGTTTTAATTGCTGTCTATACAGAAAAAAAAGAAGGGGGGGTGATCCCCAGATGGAAGGTTGAAAATAAAGAAAGATCAGTAGGGTATCCCGGGGACGCGTTTTTCGTAATTACTAAATTTAGTAAATTCCAAGGTTACAGGGTTATGAATCCCGTACTTAAAGAAAATGGAAAATGTACTTTTTAAAGGAGAGTAGCAGAGTGAGGTGCCTGCTATATATATAAGTGTGTATTGTGTCATCTGACCATGACTCATAATTACTATGCGGTATTGGCTGTGGATCGGGCAGAAACAGACAGAAGGAAAACGTCAGTAAATAAATAAACAAAAGATTCAATTCTTAATAAATTTTTCCGCTTTATTTTTATTCATTTGTTCCAAATAAAGATACAATATATCAAATTTGGAAACAACAATTGCCAGGCTTAGTCCCACTTTCGATTATTTATTTATATCTCATTTAAGAAACAAACTCCATCTAAATAAGATCAAAGTTCCAATTCACTAATTTTCAGAAACCAATCACATTAAATTGAAAGAATTACAATTCATTTACTATTTTTTCAGTATTCCCATTAGATTGTAACTGCAAATCGTTTATTTAGAAGAGCTAAATATTCGACAATTAATGCAAAGGATTTAAGTAAAAAGAGGTTAACTTGCGAAATAACAGTCAAAGGTTTTAGGCAAATTAAAATTACAATGGGAAATTTTCACTTTATCCCGAAGAATACTTTAGCAAAACCTTAAGATTCTTTTTCCAACAAATTGCTGAGGCAAACAAAGGAACAATATCCCACTTTGTATTCATTAAGAGATTTAAGGCCTTTAGGTGTGTGTGCGCAAGATAATTAACGAGATTAGCGACTGAGCGGGAGGGAAAAAAGAAGGAAGAAATTGTGGAAAGTAAAGGTGGCGGAAGTTAATTAAGCTATTAATACGAAGTTGAAGAGACTTCGCATGAAATTTTAAACTCTGGTAACGAACTCTGTGTTGCTGGGAAATCAAAACGATTTTTCTAGGAAGTAAACCAATCTCTATAATTCTCTTACAGTAATTTAAATTCTTTGAGAAAATTTGGAACTTCATTAAAAAGAAGAAAAAAATTATTTCTCATATTTTGAAGTACAAAGTCATTTTATTGTGAAATATCGTGATATATTCTTTTTTTTTTTTTTTTTTTTTTTTGTTACTCTGAATAAAAGCCAAAGCAATGAAATTTAATGAAGCGTCGGCTGGTGATGCTTTTTGTGCTATATCGGGGGATGTTTTTCGTCCCCATGGCGGGAAAAACTCTTGACTTAGAATGCCAAATTAACGTTTCGAACCCTCTACCACTGGGTCCGAAGAAAACTTGTCCGCTCACTTTTGCTGCAATCTTATCAACCAGATCAAAAGGCATTCCTCTATCGGACTAGTTATTAAGGTTTTTTCATTTCTGTCAAATACAATGAATCCAGCTGCCGCATACTGCCCCTCCAGTATCATCGTGATAGTACTTAAAAAAACATTCTGGCCTATATTGAAGAGAAGGTCGTTTTTCCAGTTATTACTGCAATTGATATACACCCCCTCCCTGTTATATTGGGTTTCGCTTTGAACAGTTTCCATTTGACGCCATTGGCAGTCTCTAGATGAGTTGGCGAATCTATTTGACCTGTTTGTCATAGCTATTTCTAGTTGTGCTTTGTGTGCCGTTATCTTGTTAAACACACAGAAGCAAGTTCTTTGTGTTGGGAGTACTTCAACCAGTAGTTCTAGGCTGTGCTGTAATCTAGTGTTCAAGTCCTGTGACACCACTTGGGAGGGGCATGGTTTTTCTACCATATAGAGGGATGTTTTTCGTCCATATAGCCAAGGAAACTTTGAGTACCGGCGATGTTCCGAACCCTCGACTTTTGAGTCCAAAGAAAACGTTTCCGGTCGCTTTTGCAGCCCCCTCATCTACTAGACCAAACGGGAATACCCCCAATTATTAAGACATTTTAACTCCGATCGTCGTTGAAGCCAGCTTTGGGTGGTCCAGAAATTGAAGAGGACCATATACAGACCTTAAATCCCGCGTTCTAAGGCCCTCAAAGCAACGTAGCTATTACTAAGTTGTTTTAAGCAACGAGGATCTTGAAATTAGGGCGTAACAAATAAGATGTACCTTACAAGAGATTAAGAAGAAACAAAATGCCAGTAAAAAATCAATCATCCACTAAGAATTGGTTGATAAAACTGTGATGTTGGGCTATTCGATATTTTCTCTTCACTAGTATCAGGGACTTTATTGTAATCTGAATTTCATAAAATTATAGTGTCTTTCCAACCGAAATGAACCTTGATTAGCTAAATTATATGAAGTGCAGATAATTAAAACAGAGATAGTGATACATAAATGAAGTAAAAATGAAAGGAGGCAGATAGATGATAACGGCAGGCTCATAGTAATTGATAAATTAGATTGAATCATCGTAATTAATCTTTTGGATTAGTCTAAGTGCTAAGGTACGAAACTACAGTTAGAGGCAAGTATAAGAATCATAACGAGTGATTTAGTAAGCTAAGACTTCATTTTAAAATCATATTCTAGATTGACGAGTTAAATGGGAAATTCGAGTGAGAGTGACTTTATCTATCCCTTACAGTATTTTGTTTTTCTCTTACGTATCCTCATTTAGAGTCTAGTAATTATTGATGATTTATCTTGACTGAAAGATGTCAGTAGAATGAAATAACGAATAAAGAGCGTCACAAAACAATGAATTCAATTTTCTTTAAACATATTAAGAATTCTTATAATTATTAAATATTTTTGTTACAGATAACTAACTTATATATTACTTATAGTATGTAAAAATAGCTCGCATGGTCACAAATTTATTTTCTCGAATTAAACCAGTTACTTTGAAATTCAACGCGAATGTTGGTCACGCAGGAAATTCATATTGCTGGAATTTATATCATCGCTATATTTATATTAATACTGTAACTCGCGGCTCGTTTAACAGGTAGTTTAGTGACCATGGATCCCTACTACAGCGTGTTAACTCAGTACGACAATATACAAGAAAAGTTAATCATTTATATAATTTCTATTCTAATTTCTAACTCAAAGAATCAAAATGCATGTACTTGATGTTAAATTAAAGAAAAAAAATTAAGACTCGTAAGTAAACATATAAATACCTTCTTTGTCAAGGAAATCATAATTTCAACAGTTGAAATTTGCATTTATGTATGCTTCTTTAGAATTGAATGAGTAAGTGGTTTTCCCCGAATGTTAATGTCTGTTGCTATAGAAATATCAAAATAATGCAGAAACAAAACAGACCTTCATTCTGACGAGTTTACAGAAATAAGTCTAATATATCTTAACAAAACTGATACAAAAATTTCAATTTCTCTTCTGAGCAATCAGTGTGAACAATAGCTTCAATACATTTTTTTAAAGATATTTTAAGCATATATAAAAGGAAAAAAAATTATGTTTTCCAAAAAGTTTTAATTAAACATTTTTGTTAGTTACGAATACATAAATTATGAAGGTCAAAATAGATTTTTATGGAATTCAATTTTTTAACAGACAAGCGTAATTATTACACCTCCTTCATTTTTTCCGCAGATTGTAAGCCTAATCAATTCTATTACCTTAAAAAATTTATTTGTAAAATAAAGAACAAATATGAGGTAAATTCAAATAAATTACGAAACAACTTCAAATAAATAATGTTATGATGGCGTCTTTATGTGTGGTTCCATTATTTTTAGGCGAAATTTTTTCATGATTAAATTTTTGCATAAACACATTTTGATGAAGATATTTTTCTTTGTATACGAAGTGTTTCAAAAAATGCCTGCTTTTGACAACATATGGTGTTGAAAGACAAGTTTGGATTTTCCATTTTGTGCTACCGTCTATTAAATGGCGCCAAAACAATTTTGGCACCAATTCATCAGTTAGTATTGATTGCTGAAATGTCGTTATTTTGCGTTGAGGTGCCATCGTCGATTAGACATAGAAACATCATTATGCACTGGATAGCAAACATCACTCAAAACAATGGGTTGCTTCAGGTGAATATGCTCCAAAGAAGGCGAGAAGGGTTTCATTGGATAGAAAAGTTATAGCAGTGATTTTTCAGGGTGTGAAAGCATCATACTCATGAATTCCTTAGAAAAACGAATGCGAGACAATAATACACTGAGTTATCTCTCTCTCCATTCCTATTTACTATTCCCATTTGGAATTAAAAGGTAATATTATGAAACCATGAGAATTTTTTCAGCTCATAAGAAAACAAAAACAAAAAATATCCAGAACTAGTAACAAGGGAAAATAAGTTTCAATATGTAGTGTGAATTTAATGCATCATATATGAAATAATAATGTGCTGAATTATGATTTATAAGTTTAATAAATTAATAATGATTTAAGTTTTTTACATACTGAACCATAGAAAATTGATATATCTTAATCTGTTAGAATATTTTTAGCTTTGCCTAAGTTATCATAATTTTCTTTCAAATGTGCACTTTTATTACTTGGATTATTGAAAATAAAAGAATTTGAAATGTATTAAAATTTGTTTGTATAACAGAATTTTAAATACACCTCTAATTTAGTTAAGCTGTTGGTTTGAATCGGAATAATTTTAAAAACATTAGATGATAACAGTCTGATTTAGTGATATATCATGCATGTATGTCATTCAATTAATCAATGAGAATTAATGCTAGTACTTTATTGCGTAAGACATAGTTGAAAATGATGTTTCATTCAAAATTGTTCAAGCTCGTTCGTACTTTTGAAATTCCTTATTCGCAATGTATCAAAATTCTGTTTGCAATGAATGATTTATTTACAGAGAGAAATTTGAACACCGGGTCACTCTAATTTCAAAGTGATTGGAATTTGTTTGAAGTGAATAGTTTGTCGAAGACAGGGGATTAACAATAGTGTTAGCTAACCATACATTAACCAACATATTTCAATCAAAATATGTTATATATTCCATTATGTATAATGAGATAAAATGACTTAATACTAGGCTTTTACGCCCATCACTCCATTTGAAGTGTTTGCTAATTCATATTGCTTAAGTCATTGTTTCATAACATCGAACTAGAATAAATGCGAGGATAATGATTGACCAGGTTGTTTGAACCATGGTCAGATGGCGAGGAAAACACCTTAGCTGGCCCTCCATATTCCCGCCTTGTCAGGAGTTCCGAACATGCAACATTCCCACTACATGATGAAGGACCTTATTGTTTCGGGTCCAGTATGTAACCAACAAAGAAGTTTTGGCTCTTTTAATATGAATTAATTTAATTGAACTAACAATTGGATTTATTAATGAATACCTTCATCTAGATTACATCATCCAATCATTTTTACAAGCTAAAGACTGTTTTTGAATATAGTTTGCTGTCAGTTTTATAAAGCTTTAAAAAACCTTTTTTTTCTGAAGAAAAGTGTATTTTTAAGAGAAAAAAATTCTTATGAATTTTTTTTCACGTTTTTCAAGTATATATCTCATTTTACGTCCCTATTTTTAAAATTGCTTTATCATGCTCATTCAATTCTTTCTATTCATAATTCAATCAATCTTTCCCTAATTGATTCTTCTATCCATACTTCATTCTCTTATTCTTAATGCATTAATTAATCCATAATACATTAATTAAATAATTCCGAATTCTCTCATTAGTTCTCTTCATTAATAATTTATAATTTGTTCATTAATTAATAGTTCGGGATTCATTCAATAACTCATAACTCATTCTTTTATTCATTCATTCGGAATTTTTACTCCGTTAATTAATCATTCATAATTCGTTCATTTATTCTTTAATTCATAATTCATGAATTTATTAAATAATTCTTTCTTTCATAATCCATTCATTGCTTCAAAATTCCTGCTTACATTCATAATTCTTGAATTCCTAATTAATTCATTTTCCTCATATTTATTTTCTGTAGTATGCAGCTAAATATTGATATTTGCTCTCATTTTGTGTTTTCCGGTCTTTTACATTCATATTTGACTTATTTTAATCCTGGATATATAGGTAATTTTAAAAAAAATTGGACTATAAGCAACTATACTGCATATCCTCTAAAGCGGAAACTTATGAGCACCATCTCCTACGAAAAGAAGCTCTTAAGCAAATGGAAGTAACTTTCCGCGTCCATTAGGAACCGATCCCTGATGCCCAGAGTAATCCATCCTCCGTGCCAATAATGGAATAACAGGGTATTAGTTGCGGACTGCAGAAGAAACCAATAAGGGGGTAACGCTTCAATCAATTATTCCCGGACAGAAGAGGTGACGGGAGATCTTCCAATTAGACGTTCGAGACCCAATTAAAGAGAGTTTTCGCGAGGATTTCAGCGTCGCTTATTAGCTGCTCACAAATGAGGAGATGAAACTTGAGACCGAGAAGTCACTGGAGGATCCGAGAGTTACCTTTTGCATGTACCAACGGAATGTAAAGTAAAAGTAATTAGCAATGATGTTAATTAATGATGCATTACATTATATCAGAAAGGATCAACATTTTAAAGCTCCCAGCTAGTGGGGAGCCTACAGTTATCGAAGCCCAGAGATGAAACCTCCCTGAGCAACTCCCACCCTTTCCTCTCCCTTTATTCGAATGATCATCATACAAAATGACAACATATATATAATTAGCGTTTATTTCATCAAAAATAAATATTTAAAAGGCAAAAAAAATCTTCAGAGTAAAGAAAAAACTTACATCTTTTAGACAAATATTATTAAAAGTCTTATTAAACGTATATTTGTCCTCTTAGTCTTTACTTATTAAAAAAGAAGACATAACATATCACACTGGTACTTTCTAACAATATCTTTTTAAATTAAAATTAGAAGGAATGATTTATTGTAAACCTTATGAGTCCAGAGACAAATTGCTAATGCATTTGATACATATAGTATAACCTTTTATTCCATTTCATTTTTATACATTTACTTACCAATATATGATACTTTAGGAAGGATTTTAAAATAATTAATATAACATATAATGTAACAGATCTAAGAGCAAATACAACATTTTTTTTTAGTTCTTTCATTTATTTTATTGACCTTCAAAACCTTAATCTACTTTTTTCTCCGCTTTCTTGATGTGGTCACGTATTTAAAACCCTAAGTGTTTTTTTTTTTGTTTGTTTGTTTGTTTTCTAATCAATATAAAGCTTTGAAAAACAGAATTTGTATCAATATTTGTGTTTGAAAAATATATTTCATGATTTGCTTAGTGAAAAAAAAAGATTCTTAAGCGTTAAACATTGTAGTTCAGAGAATTCGGAAAGCGAAAATATAAAATTTTTGATATCGTACGTGTGGTTCAAAAAATACCTTTGTTGGAATTATAAAATGGGGTACCGAGAATGGGAAATGTGAGAAGGTAGTAACTCACACTAGTGATGTTCAATGATCGTTTCTCTTTGAAGTTCAGAAGAAGTTTGACGCCCTGCTTATCCCCCAAACCCTTCGCCATAACTGTTCCAGCCGATGATACCATCTTCACCTTCCTTGGAGCAGATTAATGAAAGCGACTTATTGCTTTGCTTGTTATTAGAATTCTGGTGTGTAATGATGAATCCAGGTCTCATCGACAATGAAACACAATTCAAATTTTAATCAACAATGAAATTCTGATTTGGCAACAAATAGCAAATAACTTATGAATTAGTGTCAAGTTTGTTTTGGTGCCGTTTAACCGATCACATCTTACAATGGTAACACCAATTTGTCTTAGCAACTTGAAATGTCGTCAAAAACAGGAATTTTTGAGCCATCCTCATATGTTTTAGTATGTAAAAAACACTTAAAGGATATATATATATATATATATATATAAATCCTTTAAGTGTTTTTTAAAACTTTTTCTCTTTGAAATTTCAAATATTTAAAACGGATTTGATTCAAACGATACCTAAGTATGTATTTTATTTTTGCCTTTAAAGCCATTATCCGCAAAAAAACAATTTTTTTTTTCATACGAACAGAAAACATTTTTCTGTTCAAATGAAATAAGGTAACACAAGTAATTCTATGTGGGATTTTGTAATGAAATTTACTCATAAATGCATTGTAGGTAAATAGCATTACTGTCGAACATTTTTGTTTCCTTACATCTAGATTATGTAACAATTACAACGATATTTTAACTAAACAAACAGAAAGCAGTGAAGAGTTAAACTAAATGAATATTTTCCATATCTAACATGTAGGAAAGAAAAGCATTGCCTCATAAACATTAAAAAACTAATTTTCTTAAACTCTTAACAAATTCGTAAATATTAAGTGAAACGTACACCATCAAATTTTAATGCAACAGAAATACAAACGATACAAATCCTTTATTTAAAAAAATATTTTAGAAAGGGATTATTTAAAACAAAATCTTTGTTTCGAGTATTAAAGTTCTCTTACTAATGTTTAGCTTTGCTGAAAAGAACAAAGTTTATGAATAAGTTAAATACCACTTCCAGGAAAAAAATATAAATAAATTCGAAAGAGAATTCAGTATCACGAGAGCTCTTTTCCCATTTTGTTCCTTTCCACAGGTTGTGCTGACATTCGGAATCAAATTACGAACAGCACGATGTTTACTGAACCGCGAATTTTTCTTCCCTCTTTTCACTCCAGTTCGCTTTTTCCAGAGCAAACGACTTTTATTTATTTTGTGCGTTGAGAATAAATAATGCTAGAAAGACATTCGCCTGCTAAATGAAATAATCTCGATACAATACGGTTTTTTCTGTGTGTTGCCAGATATTGGAAGTGAAGGAGAAATATCAAAAAGTTTTCTGTTGGGTTAAAACTTTTTCCGGTCTTTACTGCTTCTTCAGGTTTATGATTTTTTTTATTTTTCGTGGTAGAATAATCATGCATGATTACTTGAAATACATTTTTTGTTGTTTGATTTTTGACTATTATTTACAAAATTATTTTCTGGCAATCTAAAAGTAGTGCAACAAATGATTTACGCATTCATCTCAATCCATTTTTAAATAGTTTTTGGTTTAAGTCTAAATTTTTATTGATAATGTCTATACATCCTTTTATAAAATGTAATCATCACATCTGGTAAAAAACTTGAAAAATATTTATTAACATAGAAATCAGTAACATTATTTAAGAGTTTATTTGATTTTTCAAAAAAAAGAAAGTTGAATAGACACATTACATTTATTTGATATTAAAGACATACTATTAATTGATTTACTAATGAAACATATAAAGACGAGGCCAAAAAATGTGCTCCTAAATATTCAGATGAACTTATTAGTTAGTTACAAGCATATTTAGTTTATTTAATTTTTTAAAAAAAATTACGAATTTTGGTTATATTAGTGACAATTATATTAAAATTAATATTATAATATATATACATGTGTGTGGTGTGTGTTTTCATTTCTTTTGTGTTATATTATTAACACAAATCTTGTGACCCTAAAATTTTGTCGGTGACAGTAATTCACTCTGGATACAAAAGCAAAAATGATAAATGATTTTCCACACCTGACTATTTCATATTATTTCAAAATAACTACATGAGAATTTAATTTTCCCTTTATAGTATAAAAATATAGTAAAATTTACTTTAAAAAAAACTTTAATGTGAGATACATAAAACTAAATTATTCCTTACCTTGAGCAATACAGATTCGCTAAGTTTTTCTCTGTTGATGATTTTGACAGCTACTTTCTTTCCCGTTACACAATGTACTCCAAGTTTAACCAAGCCTAGAAAAAAATTATTTTTTAAGACGTTACTTCAAAATGCAAAACTATTTTACATTAATATTAGTATGCATCTTATAAATAACAAGAAACATTTCAAATATATTAACAAATTCTAACTTGAAATCTTATATATTGTAAATAAAGTTTTACCTAATAAAATATTTGTTTGCTCATCTTTAATCTTGTGAGCACTTTTTTTATATAAAGATACCACATTTTTATTATTTTCGTTTAGTATATTTATGTTACTATTTAGAAAATGATTTAAAAGTAAATATAAGTATTTTTGTTATCTATCATTCTTTTTCAGGTTGAAAAATTTTTCTTCGAAAATCTCTTTCTTTCATTTAACACTGCCGCGAGAACTGTACTTTTACTGCATGAGGTCATACAAAATTTCCATCTAAGGAACTAGACCCGTCGAACCTAATGAATACTTTGTCTTAGACATCGTTATTGTCAGTGGGGTAGTAATAATAAGGCAAATGTATACTAATCATTATATCGAAGCATAAGTCATAACATTTACGTAAAATTACTTCATGTTTCACATAAGATTAAATACAGTTCAATATATAATCCAACATTAGATTATTCAGTATTTTAATGAAACTCTGTTTAGCTCGTCACATCGTTTTTTTTTCTTTGTTGTTGGTTTGTTTGAAAACCCTCATTGTTCTTGATAAGCCGTGGTGAGATTAATTACGAATCAGGTTCATGCTTAGCGTGTATTTTAGTAAAATAACAATAACCCTGAAAGTTTCTTTAGCTACGTAGAATCAATCTGACTCAGTGACATCTATGATGAGCTATACTTATTAAACGACATCATTTCTTTCTTTGTCCACAAGTCTACTTTCAAGTTGAGTCCCGTTAAACAATTAAAGTGGATTAGTTTGAGTTTATCTTACAAAAGTCAAGTGTTGTGTTTTCCTAAAATTGGTTGATGAGTCAATTTCATCTCATAACTCAGTTAACGTGGGATTTTTGTTATATTGTCGACTCCTCTGAAGAGTTTAAATTGTCTGATTCAAATTATTTGGAATTAAACATGTGCTTTCATAAAACAATGAACTTTTATTAAGTGATGATAACTATGACAGAGATCTATCATTTGAACTAGAAAGCTTACACAAAACAGATTCTTCTGAACCAGATGTTGACGAATCTCAACTGGAGCATCGAGAAACCACACCTTTATTGTATTTAATGAAAAAGGATAACCGAAGGAAACTTCAATACACCAACGGATATTTAACTAAGATGACGTGGTATGAGTTTCAAAGTATCAAAAAAACCAACGAAAATACAAACCAAAAATTAACAAAATACAAATTGTGTAAAAACAATCAATCAATTCTTCCATTCACAAAAAGGCATCTTACTTGACAACAAGGCGAAGAAAGAACCACTATTACGAAAAATGCTGCTAAACCATGCAGAAATATTTTTTCAGTTTATTATGAATTTTTCAGTGTATTGTTAATGTATTGTATGTTTTCACTGGCTTAAAATTATTTTCCTTAAAAAAATAATAAATTAGAGGTTTTTTTGTGTAATTTATATTAAGCAAGGTTTTAAGGATACATTTTACACACTTAATAGTAAAAGTAATTATGTAATTAAAGAGTGTTTTACGTTGTCCTTTATAACTAATGGATTAATTTGATCCAACATTCCCGTGACGTGGGTATGTTTCACATTCCTACTGGAGGCTTAGTGATATTCGCACTTGAAAGAACCTACGCTAATCATACTCAATTGTTAAAAGGTATTATAAATTCCAATTTACATCCAATTAATATTCTAAAACAACATCATTTTGCCATTTCAGATTAATAATAAATCAAAAATAATTCATTTAAAACGTTAATACCCTATTCAATTCTGACTAAGAACAGACCTACTCATTACGAATAAAAGTAATCGATTCATTTCACTCGGATCATCCATCTTTTCGACAATTTTTGCCTCCGTTAAAACTATTGATACACAACAGATGCATATTAATTAAACAGTTGCTCTGCAGCCTCTTTAATTTGTAACTGAGTTGTCATTTTCACGGGGCCAATTAAATAAGCAGAAGGGCCATGTGTTCCGTTACCCCAACGGATCATTTTATTGGATCCTTATCAGCTATGTCGTTAAATTAATTAAGCGAGCTCTCTCAACGGCGCAGTGTTAACGCTCCACCGTAATTAGATCCAAGTAGAATGCATACAAGAAATGTTTCCATGTGCTTAATTCCTTTCCTGTATCTCATTACAGATCTGTACAGAAAGAAAACACATTGGGTCCTTATAAAAGTCACGTTTTTTTGTTGGTGATTGATTAATTGCTTGGTTAAGCAGTGGAATATCATATGATTAAACATTGTAACTTAAAACCTCAAGTCTTCCTCGGCTTTATTTTGACTCGTAATTATAAAGATATTAATTTTTCTATAAAATTACTCCTACTAGTTTGTTACTATCCATCTTAAATCTTGACTGTTATATTTAGCGGAGTACAATAAATTGTACCCAAAAGAGTAAAAAAATGTGTCTCCTATCTGTTTACTTTTTTCATTTATTGAATGCGATAAAAAAAAAACATTAATGAAAATCCAAATTTATTTGAATGCAACAAAATCTATCCGGAAGGGTAAAAACAATTATTCTTATTTGTTTGATTTCTCTTTCATTTTCGGTATGCAATAAAATGTAAATGTATCAAAGAAATATTTATTTATTACGGTGCAATAAAACGTAACCGGTGGAGAAAAATAATATTAAAAGATTTTTATGCATACATTTTCTTTCTATTTTTGTAATTTAATAAAATGCTAATGTACCAATGCAATTGCAAATTTATTGTAACGATTATATTATAAAATGTATGTGAAATGAGAAACGATTTCTTAAAGATTTCTCTCTATTTACTTTTTTCAACTATTTTTGATAACATTTTGATAACTTTTAGCGAGGCGTCTGTGAAACATCTGATTTTTGAAAAATATTTAAAAATACGTTCAAAAATCGGATGAAAAAGTAATCATTTAAAACACCTTTCCTTATTTTTTCCCTTTCTGAATAAACCTATCGTAAAAAAAAAAAACCTTTAGTAGTCTACATTTGAGAAGGTAATTAGAATTTTCATAGGATTACCATTATGGTTACAAATTCGAAAGAGCTGGTTAACGATAATAAAAACGAATGAATTTGAATTACACTAAGAAATAATGTATCAAACTGTACACTGGTGACTCAAAAAGTACTTGTGCTGAACGACAGATGATGGTTTTTAAGCCAAGTTGGTGTTACCATTGCCGTGCTATTATCTTTTAAACGGTAGCAAAACAAATATATCACTGATTCAGTAGTTAGTTTTCATTGCTTCCCTATTGAATTTAATTTAGTTGAACTCATTTATGTTGAAGTAATATGGATGTGGAGAAGAGAATGCCACCTCAGGTGTCAATCACGTCATCGAGCGTGGAACGAAATTATAAGGCGGGAAAGAACATCTCAAGCCTTGGTTGGTGAATGGTGACTTTTTGGATTCAATAATATGTTTTATTGATTGTTTATTAAAGTCGCATTCACATAAGCAATTCGAGGGACATTACCGGCGACCTCGCAATTTTGAACTCATTAGATTTAATGCACACTAACCTCCGCTACACGGCAACTATCTAGCAGGGCTCGAACCCATGATTCGACGAAGACTAAGCCGGCAGCAAGTTCATGGACACAATTTAATATTACAGTCGGGGTTCAAATTGTACCTATTTTTGACTGCAAATGACATTACTGAGACACGTTGTGTGTTGTTATTTATTAAGAGGCGCCGTAACAAATTTGACAAAGATCACAGATTAGTTTAATTCGACAGCCATTTGCCATTAAATCAAAATTCGATTGCTGAAGCAGTGAGTTGTTAACAACACTGATGACACATAGATTCCTCAATATATCAAACCAAGCAACAATCAAGCAATAGGATGAATTCGGTGAATTTGCGAACTTGGCAGGAGGGCAGATTTTGTGGAATACGAAAGACATCATATTCATGGACTTCTTAGAAAAAAGGTTTGGGGGGGGACAATCAATGGTATTTATTATAGTAAGTTACCTATTTCCCCATTCCTAACACTGGTATTTTTTGAACCAGTCTCTTTCGTATTTGTTTCATAAAACTATAACACTGATAGTGCTTAGGCTGTTCAAGAAAAACATTTTCTGCTCACTCAAAGAGATGTTCGTGACTTAGCACGTTGCCACTGTTCTAAAATCAAATATAAAAACAACTTTTGAAATTTCATACGTCGTAAAATATACAGAAATACTTTAAAATGATTGAACCCATTCAGAATTGAATTTTTTTTATTTGAATCACGCCGGAGTTTCGAGAGCTCACCCGCCTTACAATGAACATAAAAATTTCTCTAGACTTAGAATTATCTGATTAGAGAAATCATCACAGCTATATGTTGAATCAGACGTGACTTAATAAAACTCCCTAGGTGCTAAAAATAATTCTATGAATAATTTCAGAAGAATAAGCAGAGTTGAAATACAATGACTCTTCTTCACACTTTAAGAAGGAATATAAAAGTAACAACTACCAACGAAACAATGCTTTGACTGCATTATGATAAATTCATTTCAGGTATCTCTTACTTTTCGCTATTTTAGTTATTCTTATCCATGTTCTAGGGTAGAGAAGAAACTTTTTAATCCCGCACTGAGTTAATCCCGCAATCTCCGTTCGCTTTTGGAGCTTTCGGATTTTTCGAAATTACTGACTAGATTGAAGGGGACAAAAATGTGTCAGTTGTCTAAGGACAGAAATTGTCTAAAAAGAGGTGGTATTGTTTGAATGCAAATTTACATTTTAATTGAATGCAAATTTTGCGACTTTGTTTGAACGCAAACTTTGCATTTTGTTTGAATAAAAATTTCATAATTTTGCTTGAATGTAGATTTTTCATTTTTATTTGAATGAAAAAAAAAATAGATGAAAGTTAAAAAGCTTACATTTTTGTTCGAATAGAAGCTCTCTCTTTTCCCTTTTATTTGAATGTAAAAATTTTATTTGAATTCCAATTTTGCATTTTTGTTTGAATGCAATGTTTGAATTTAATTCAAACATTGGACTAAAGTAATTGATTCTTCGGAAAGCGCACAACACTTGAGTTTTTAGTCAACAAAAAATTTAGTTAGATTTAAAAATCTTTACTTTTTTATTTATTACGATAATAAACAGTAGTTTTATTTGATTTATTACTCGTCGAAGAAAACTTTTTTTTTCTTTTTATTTCCTTTTTTACTCTTTTGCCTCATAGAAGCGTTTTTTTAGACATATTATTTTCTACTTTTAGGTCTTTATTTAAAAAAAAAATTAGCAATATTTTACAACCTTTTTTTAGGTTCTTTTTTTTTTGTTAGTTTTGTAATTGAATATTGTAATGTCATCCGAAGTGAGCGAGTTCGTGTATAAAATTTGCAGAAAGGAAGTGTATAAAAAATTGATGAAATAAATAAAATTTGTGCAAGATAATAAAAATTGTGTAAGGGGGTAGAGATAGGCGAAGTGGTTAAGCAAACTCTATGACCATCATTGTTCGTGTCGGGTCTCACGTTCAAGTCCTTATTTCATTTCAGACCCATTCGTGGGGAAGTAGTGATGTTTACTAGACTAAATGATTCACTGTCATTTGACGTCAATTTAAGATTCAACATCAAGGCTATTGACGACGGATGTCGTAATTTTAAGTCACGGTCAAGTGAAGAGGGTGACATTTGTGTGAGCAGGAACCATACTTACCTATCTTCCACACCAGCCCAACGTGAGGAATTTGAGCTCCAAATATTTTACATGAATCAGCTCAACTACGCGTTGGATCTTGCAAGCTTATTTTTATTCATTATCATTAATTTTAACTTTTTGAACTTCTGATTTTTTGATATATAAATCAAATGTTACATTTAACGGGGGGGAACATCGGCAAACACATTAAATATGGAAAAAAGTATGTATATTAAGTAAAAATTATGGAACAAGATTATCATGCATATTTCGAGAACTTTTTCCAAGTAATACGATTTACGTTTAAAAAGGAAATAAGATATATCATAGTGTTTCAGTTTTGTAATTCGTGACATGGATCTTAAATAAAAAGTAGGTAAAAATGTATTACTAGTTATATTTTAAGCGTTTTTTAAAAATATAATGATTTTAACAATAAATTTATCAGCCTTAGTGACAGGTCAGCCATCTCACTTACAGGCATGCTTATATGCAGTAAAAATTAAACGTTCTACATTATGATTTTATGTGCTTTGCCTTGTGTACGTTATTTCAAAGGGAAAACAACATTTACAGATTTCTGAAATTGACCCGAATGTAAAAAATGATAAAAATGATATTGAAAGTATCAAAACTTTAAGTTCAAATCAATCGACATGCCACAAAATGTGAAAAATGTCTAAGGTTGACCACAACGATAATAAGACTGAGTTTCTAACTCAATATCCAACTTCCACACCACTCCAGTAATGAATTTTGAACTTTGTCTAGAGATTGTAAGCATTAATTCTAAAAAGGTGATTTTGGAATTGAAAATCGATACGAGCTTAAATCTAGTCAAGAAGTTAACAATTTTGTTCTAAACATGAACTCCCACGTCGTACTAACGATGCACTATGGCTTGTACGATAAATTTTATACAAAAATTAGACAAAAATAGTTTGTAATAAAATTGCATTTTTTCGTACTTCCAAGATAGAACATTTATATACGAGAGTGTAATAAGAAATAAGGTAACAAGAGCTCTTACAGATGCAGAAATTTCCCATGAGAATTTAATTCTTTGTCCAAACAGGAAGAAAAAAAAACGATCACATTTGAACGTTTCCGGTGGTTGGAGGTAGTTGTGATT
Organism: Nephila pilipes; assembly: GCA_019974015.1. Classification (NCBI taxonomy): domain Eukaryota; kingdom Metazoa; phylum Arthropoda; class Arachnida; order Araneae; family Nephilidae; genus Nephila; species Nephila pilipes. Next base: position 1,235,413 of record BMAW01025830.1, read on the forward strand.
GCGAATCGAAATCTTAGAAAATGGAAACAGAAATGTAATCGATGAATGAAGTATAGAAAGTGATAAGGACTAATCGTTTGAAGAAAATTTCCCCAGTTGAAATTAATCAACACCTGGTGGAAGTATAGAGAGAAGTGGCCGTGATAGTCTAGTGGTCAAGGTCACTGACTCGCTGCGGTCGCTTTTCATCGCGTCGTGGATTCGTCCCCTGATGTTTTTAAAGAACCATCGTGTAGCGGGGCAAATGCACCTTAAATCTGGTCGAGGTCCAAAGTCCTCTTGTTGGCATGAAAGCAGGAGTGTTTCTGGTTCTTGGAACTCAATAAATACAGAATAGGCGGGGGAGATGAGTATAGATCAGTTATTGGTTTATTTTTCTTAGAGCCTGGAACTTGCACCAAGTAAATTTATCTCTTCCGATAGTTGAAGGGGCACCTGAGAAGTTGGCTTTTCAGAACTGGTGCCGAAGTTCAATAAGGCGGCTTGATGTGGTACCATGACACTTATTTTTTCTAGGTCAATTTCGATACGTCGGTGTGCTGATGGGACAAATGCTTCCACAGATATGGGGATTATATGAATAAGTAATATGTAGCCAATGATTATTATAACGCATCTTTCTCATTATTTAACTCTTCAGACAATGTAAAGTTTAATTAAATAATCAATAAAGTCACAATTCTAAAGCTTTGGTAGTCTAATGGTATCGGATTCGTGGCTGGCAGTTTTCATCGAATCGTAGGTTCGAACCATGATGCCGCTAATGATCCGCCGCGTAGCCAAGGCTGATACAAGTTAAATATGTCATGGGTCAAAGTCTTTCCGTTTGCGTGGTGTGAAAGGTAGGAGAGAGGGGTGCCAGCTCAAGTGTAGTCCTTGTCACTTGACCGAGATTCAAAATTACGAGGTCCATCACCAATAGCCCCCAAGTTGCTTCCAGTGCGACGTTAATATAAAACCAACCAAACAAAATTCCAATTGAAGAAACGTCAAAAAATACAAATAATGTTTATTAACTTTATTCACATATTATGTGAAATAGCTGTCTCTCAAATAATCCTCAATGAGTCTGTGTGAATCCCAACTTAGAATTACTCAAAAAGTATCTAGTTTTCTACCTCAACTGTATTGAATGAGTCATTTGAACACTCAAGGTCGACTTCTCTTGTTAATTACTGGATCACAGAACCACTACTAATCGGTTTTAATCACAAATGATTTAATAATGTAATTCACTCGCCCTCTGGGACGTATCTTCTTCATGTGCATACGTACATCACTCACCCGAAGTATCATAGTCATCTTTTTCTTTCCCATGGGGTGAACTGTTTGTAAGAAACACAGGCGACGCATCTTCGGAATATCCTAACGATCCTTCCTTATTTTCAACGCTCTTTCTTATCAACCAATTTTTTATCTTTTTTTCTCCATTTTTTTTTTTCAAATTCACTATCAGACCTTATTTGGTGCAGTATAACTATATTCGGCACTTGCTCCATTAAGCTCCATTATCACTCCTACTTATTTCTCGTGAATCAAATTGTACTTTTCCTCGTTTTCCTAAGCTTAATTCACTGATAGACATTGTTCAGCGGAGAGTAAACATGTTTATCTCTTGCGCCATAAACTTCTACTTTTTTTCACTCTCTACCATTCACTTCAAATCCTAACATTTATGACTACTCACTTTCAGCTCAACTCTTTCACTTTCAATTCTATTTCGCTTATGTGGCTACTGTAGCCTAGCTGTCATGGTGGCGGACTCGCAGCCGGAGGTTTCGTGGATTTGAGCACTGATGCTATTAAAGACCAACCGTATAGAGCGCTGATGCTTATCAAATCTGGTCAGAGTCCTCTCGTTGGCGACAAGTAGAAGTTTGGAGAGGGGTGTGCCAGATCAGGTACCGTCTTCATCATCTGACAGGGTCTCGAAATCACAGGTCCATCGCCAGTAGTTCTCGAGTTGCTTCTAGCGCGACGTTTATAAGCAATCACCCTCAAACTACTTCTCTAAAGTAACATTATTTTCGAATCTATTCATTCCACTTCTTTTAATCACCTAATTTGCTTAATCAGGTTTCCTTTTATTTGAAAGGAGTTAGAAATTAAATATAAAATCACGAAGTAATACCAGATGTTGATTATGGGAAAGTCGCGAATGGCTCAACATAACATTATTTTGTTGTGTATCTTTTAAATTTTTGGTAAAAAATATTTCTCAGAGGGCTTCTCGCCTTATTTTTTGCATTATCATCGTATATAGATTTGTTCTTTGAAGTATCATTTGTTCTTTTTTTCTCTATTGATGTATCCTTACAAAAATCTCCCGAGTATCACCATTCGTATGCGAATGATAGATGAGAGTCTTCGGTATACATCATTTAACTGATGGAATATTATTTTTGAGTACACAAGGACGAACAATTACCGCGGTTTGAACATTTTTGAAGTTACATTAAATACTTTAGTACACCACTTCACCAGTTCATAAAATTATCTAATTCATTCCTTTAAAAACTTGAGTGTCATAAGATTTACTTTCTTGGTGCGAAAAATCTACTTAAAATTGGGATGTCTGAAGGTAACAGTAAAGTATGCGTTTATAGCAGAGGTATCGGTAAAGTTTAATTTTCACTAAGGATCTGGATAAAATTTGCTCTGCAAATGTACAAAATGTTGCAAACAGCAGCTGTTGATGCTGATTTGTTTGGTTTCAAAAAGCTGTAGATTGAATAATCCGAAAGTATGCAGGTGATAGAGTTCAGTTTGCCGAATTCTACAATGTCGGCTTTCGAAAGGTCAAGAAACAGTAAGAGAAACGCAGAACATTGGAGAAATTTTTAAGAATAAAAAATAAATTTAAGCTTCTATCTCTAACATTTCAGAAATAATTAAAAATTTACGATACTGCGATTATTTCAATCAACAACTACCTGAAACCAAAGAAATCTACATTAATACCTATAATTTATGACATTAAGTATATTAGAATCGAGTATTATGCAGAATAAATATTTTCCATATGTCTCGGTTCTTTCTTAATAATAATTGAAACGTCACGATACCTCCTCGTATCATCAAATGTGATTGTTTACCAACGTCGTGCTTAGAATCAACACGAGGAGTACAGGAGACGATTAATTTTGAGTTTGGCCCAGGAAAACACATGAACTGACACCTTTCTCTCTAAATTTCCACATTCCGCCAATGGGAAGTTTTAGAGCTGCAACAGATTTAACGTCCATCAGCCCTGTTATACGGCAAGTGTTTAGTGACAACAGTGTCCGAACCTACGACTCGACGAAAACATCACCAGCCGTGAGTCTGGAACCATGAGCACTAGACTTCCGCAGCCAACTCGTATCATTAAAGCTATTAGAGAAGTTACAATACCGACGCATGCGTTAAATCGAATAAGTTGCTGTTCTTAATCTAGTTAGTTTGCTAAACATCATGAAATATGAATTTCTACAAATCGAGTTTTAAATTTGAAATGCATCTTGTCGTCCGTTGAATCATAAGGTTCAAAAAATACAGTAATATGAAAAAACAAAAATAATTATCTTTAAAACAGAAATTTTTATAACAAAAACCCCACTTTCTAGGAACTTTGTATGGATGGATTTTAATGTCATAAATTTCGTATTGTATTTCACTTGTTCTAAACAAAGAGTTTACTTACACTATGAAAAAGGAAACAGGAAAAACTCTAAAGGTATATGTATAAAATAAAACAGAGAAGAGACCACATATTCCCTTTATTCATAAATAATTTTCTAACAACTTGTATTGTATGGAAACGAAGCTCCGCTTTTTCCATCTTCAAATCAACAGTAAAAAGAAAATAAGCTGATCCCTACACAAACTCATTCCTGTCTCTAAAATCCCTTCTCTTATACATCACAGGTGAGGCCGGCAGTAAGTGACAATCATCACATTCTTTTTCCCGCGTCCCCCTTTTTTGCAAAATATAATGATCACAGCAGAACATTTACCGACGCTATTTTCTCTTCTTCGTCCCAAAATGAGAAGAAAAAAATGATCTCCATCATTGCCTTCAACCGTCAACAACGGGGGGGGGGAGGTTTTCTCAAAATCGAAAGCAGGGGAGGAGTGCATTTCTGCGGGCGAGAGAAGTATTTAGAGCCCAAAAGCCTCAGGAATAGGGGATATGTGGGGTTCCAGCGTCTTTATCTTCTGCGAGACAGGAGGACGTTAACACCCCGGAAGATCCTCCCCCATCTAGCCCGCAGTGTTGATTTTCCCACGAATACAAACACCCCCTTCCTTCCCAGATAATTGCTCGCCTCGTTCTAAACCCCCTGCCCAAGACGAAATTGGAAATTCTTGGCATATGCGAAGTGTCCTTTGCCAATTCTGGCGCAATGCTTAGTTATAATGGATTTGCGGTGGAAATGAAGGTTTGTGGATTTCTAACGTTTGTCGAGACGAATATAATGAACATTTCAGATCGAAATTACTAACTTTAAAGTAAGTGTGTTTCAATGAATACTAGTGCATAAAAATCTCTTGAAAACTTGAGTTCCTTATACTGCCAAATAAAAGGAGTTAAATCACTGTGATGACTGATTCCTTTTTTATCTTGCAAATATTCTTCACGTGTCGTTATATTCGGAGGCAGTTATCACATGCGAGAAAAAAATTATTATCTCGATAAAAAGGGAGTTTTTCCTCGACTTTCAAGACCAGTTTTGAAGTGTGTATTAAATTCGAAATGTACAAAATTAGAGCCTTCTACATAAAGGTTTTTTCATATGTGTTTAATGAGATATACTAAAATGTAAATAAATGACGCTGTATTAGTACAGCTAAAGCTCTATGTATTGAACTTGATGGCTCTCAGGAAAAAAATCGATACATAGAAATTTCAAAATATGCTTTAAAAAGTTTTCATCATTTTCTTTACTAAACACAGTTGTTTGTTGTTTATTTTAAGGGATAAACAGTAAACAATCATAAACTTTTCTTAAAAATGTACGAATATGTATGTAATTTACAATATTTCTAGTAATGTACTGAAACTTTAATATCTGTATACAAAAAAAAACGAACTGGAACGCTTACTTACTTTTAAGCAAAGTATTCCCAAATGCATTTTTGAGCACAATCTTTTGCTGGAATCATTTCAGAGTAATGCGCTCACTTTTGCTCAAAGAGGTAAGCATTTCTACAGGAACGTTTGGAATAAATTTCAATAAGTGTTTGATGGTTTGGAATAATCTTGATCAAAGCAGTCATCTATCATATCTTAATTGGTTGGGTGATCAACCTTCTCGCACAAGTGTCAAAATTGCTCGAATATAATACCATTATTAACTGCAAGAGGTAAGCAATTTCTTTTTTTTTTTTTTTTTGCAAAACCTTTTGTTAAATATATAAAAAGAAATTTTGTTCTACATACAGAAATGGTTTTATAGCGAAAGTTCAAGGCTCATGAAAAAAGTTCGACTTTTGGAAATTCGAAATATAGATGTTTGAAAAATTAATTTATATATATATTCTTTCTAGCTTTTATTTAACTTACTTGTATGCATGTCTTTCCTGTTCTAAATTTGTGCTAGAATTGTAACCTACTTCTTATCGAGCTGAAATTTGGCAAGAACGTTTATTTTCGATGACAATATAATACTATGATATGCTCAAGCAATGGCAGACATTGGATGGGGAGGGCCGGGTCTTGCATTTAACTACGTTCAATTGAATTGAAATTTGGCTCACACGTAGAGCTCACGTAAGGGCTGTTTTTAATTTTAAACTTACATGCTAAAAAGAATTAAATAAATATAAGTAAAAAAAATTTGCAGTTAGACTTTTATTCAAATATGGACCAAAAGGTATACAAAAAAATTTCATGTGAAATATTCTTTAATTTACAAGTACTTGAGGCGTTAATACTTTTGATCTCCTATATTAACTATTGTACTTAATGTATCGGTAATGACCTAGGTATTTAAGTTAAGTGTCTCAAGCTCTAATAAATTATATACCATTTAACATTTTAAAAAATAATTTCAATACCTTTAAGTACAGCTTTAAAATCTTGATTGTTTTACTTATATTTATTTGCTTTAAATTTATTGTGCTTTTATTTTTCTCTTTTTTCGATTAAAAGTTCTGAAACATGCTTTTACTCTTTCCACTACCTTTTATGAAGAGAAATACGATCTCCAATAAAAGAAAAAAGGAGGAAATCTTCATTAGAATCACATTCTTTTATGATGGAGAAATATTTTGTAGATGCTTGTATTTTATTGATTGTTTATTAACGTCCCAATTAGAAGCAACGCAAGAATTATTGGTGACGGTTGTCGTGGTTTTGAACCTCGGCCGAATGATGAGGACGACACTTGAGCTTGCAACCCCCTCAAACTTCCATACTTCAAGATGCATGAGAGTTGCATTCATATCCTTGATTGTCAAAGTCTTGATAATTACAATGCAAAACTTATCAGTAAGAATCTATCATTTAAAAGAAGTACAAAATATAGATTAGAAATAGCGATAACCACATGTACACATTTTTAGAAAATTTCACTTATTTTTCATTAATTTCAAAGAGTTTCTATAAAAACTTTTGCGAGTTTTTACCTTAATTTTTCTAAAAAAAATAAGGGTAAAAGTTAATATGCCAAAGATTAAAAATAATTGAATGAGATTTGCAACTTATTTTCTCTCATTAATGTTACAGTTTAAAAACCATTTCTATATAATTAAACTAAATCCTGCAATTTTTTTATCGCAAGAAATTAAGCAAACATGTCAAATAAGAAAAAAAACCTATTTTTGTATTCTAATTTTTGATTAATTGATGATTAATCGGAGACAAGTTCCTCCTTAAAACTGTTTACATAAAATGTGTATGCTGACGCTAATGTGCGAGCTTATGTACTCTACACAAATATAACTACTAATAAAATTTTAAATATATAAATAAAAAAATTTTAAATAATATTAAATTTTACATTATGACTGCTCATTAAATTACATTATGACTCATTATATTCCTCAAAACAAAAATAAATTATTAATGTTGAATTCTAAAAGGTTTTCCGTTAGCCTTATAAGTTTAGCAATATCCTTACCCTTAAGTTAACTCTGACTTTAATTGTTAACTGAAATAATTAAAATAAATTTATTATTTCTACGAATTTCCCTTTATTGCTTATTACATCATCTTCATGTAGTTACAATCAAAATATACGTGTTTCTAAAATGCTGAAACGATTTCATTTTTTCATAATAAAAAATATTAAAGCCAATAATTTTGAGATAAAAATCAAATTAAGTATTAAAATGAAAGCAAATGATAAAATATTAAACTAAGACAACAATATTCTGTTCAGATATTAAAATGAAAGTTAAATATAAAATATTTATTGAATTATATCATCAGAGAAATGAAATTGTTGTTGCTATAGGATGATAATATAAAATAAATCTTTACATATTTACAATAAAATTTGCATAAAATAAAAAAACTATGGAATATATTTATTAAAGTAAAAAAAATATATATTATTCTTAACAATTAAAAAATTCTCTATTTTAGACGGACTTTAAAGCTGTATATTACTTAGAATTTCTATTGTTCTTAAGTATACTTTGTATTTCCTCAAAGCATTTTTCTCCATAAATTAAAGATTAGAAAGTTCTTTACAAAAATTGAAAAGGTCTCATCTTGTTTGAGATTTCCTCCTAACCGTTTTATTAGATTAATATTTCCGTAATACACTTCATATAAATAAAAAAAAAATGAAAACAAATCGTAGATTTATGATTACTGTATTTTTATGATCAAAAGACGTATTTTTAGAAAAGCATATTTTATCGTGTCTGGAAAATTTACTATTTCCTTTATAAAAGAAAAAAAATGGAGAGATAGGAGATTCCAAAAAATAAATTCAACAAAATTATTTAAAGAATATTCATCACCTTTTGACGTTAATATTCTAACAAGTGTTACACTAATAATAATTACTAGAACAATATTATTTTATCAACTAAGGGGCTATTGTTTTAGGTGGGCGATTTGACGTACTAGATCACATTTCAATTTTTTATCGTTTGCTTCAATTTTAATTACATTTAGCTTAAATACATTATAACTTAATAAGTCATAGTTTGCTTTAATTTTAATTAAGTCTAGCTGATATAATATTCAATTTAATAATTTAAAGTTTGCTTTACTTTTAATTACATTTACCTTAAATATATTCAATTTAATAATTTATCGCTTGCTTTACTTTTAATTACATTTACCTTAAATATATTCAATTTAATAATTTATCGTTTCCTTTAATTTTAATATAGGAAAAGTTTACTATTGTCCATTTCTCGATATTTCCTCATTTACTTTAATTATTGTATTTAATTGAATTATTTAATAACAATAATAAAAAACCACGAACCTTGGTTGGCTAAATCTGTGCTTTGCAAAACTTTGCATAGAACTTTTTTTTGTTTTATTATTAATGTTGTTTTCACCTATTGAGACTTAATCCTAATTTTAAAGCAATTTTTCTATGCAAATAGTTCGTTATATGGGACTAAAAATACATCACACATATCAATTTCTGAGATATTTCTGTAAGACGAAAGTACATTATCGATTTTAATAATACAAACGCTTTCTCCCATTACTTTTAGATTAAGTACTTTTCCCGTTCACTTAATCAAAATTCCCACGTTACAAAGAGCAATATACGAATCATTCGAGTTTTTACCAACGACATCACTGTCTCTCCCGGTTACAGCACATTTATTGAGTATAGCACTTTATGAACACGCTGTACTTATGGAGTTAAAGGTCAAAAACTAGTACTTTAGCATCTCCGTAAGCGAATTCACCCATCCAAGTTATAGAGAAAGACGCTAATAAAAATCAACAAGGACAGAGATCGTTTCTCAGTAACAGTTTATGAAACCTCGGCACATCGCTGCCGATCACAGGGGATCAAAGCGTTCGTTCTTTTTCACGCCCTCTTATCAGGGGCGTTGCTTATTAAGCGCCCCGTCACCTTGTAAAAAGCAGAGGGAGACGCTTTTACGGCGCACTAAAAGAAGCGAGGGACTCGCTCGTAAAGATACTCCTCTTCTTTTGTGAGATGCTTTTTATGGGAACTCAAAGAGAAACTTTGGAAAAAATCTACCAGGTTTAAGACTTCTTTTGGGGCAGGAGGAACTCGTCGATTTGTTGAACCTGGAATTTTTTTATCTTCTGCGCTGGCACTCACGCTTTAATTCTGCAGTGGGAACTTTTAGTCAAATTCAAACGTTAGGCTATCCGTGATTTTCTCATCACTAACCTTGAAGTATTTTTCACCAAGCATAAAATAAAGCATCTACTCAACCAAATGAAATGTTATCTATAAAAATGATTGAATTCAATAATCGTAATTAATTAAACAGAAGGAACATGTATATTAGCAAGCCCGGTTGTGTTTATTGCGACGAAGTGAAAAGTAAGAAATTGGAAGTTAGTTGACAGAGATTAATTATTCGTAAGCGTAAGTGACATGAGTGCACTGCATACATTGTTATCGAACAAGGTCCCAGGATTTCTAGGAAGGAGTTATGTGACATTGGGTTATTCGCAATTTACTCTTTACCATTGCTTTATGATCACTTGAATTGCATAAAATTACAATTTCTTCACGACCAAAAGGAAACGTTATTAGGTAAATTACAATAACATAGTAGTGAAGCAAATTAAATTAGAGTTAATGATATATAAATGAAATAGTATTGAAGGAAATGAGAGGAGATAGAGGATGAAGACTTGTTGATAGAGATTCATAAGTTGGATTGAAGCACCATAATTAGTTTCGTGGATTGAAACGAATTCAGGTTAAAGTATTAAGATAAGAATCGGCTATTAGTGAGAAATGATTGGATAAGAACGAGTGATTTTATTTTTGGTAAGTTAAGATTTCATATTTAAATCATAACCTAGGATTGTTCAGTTAATTGGGATTTGAGAGAGAATTATCTTATATATATATATATATATATATACAATATTGCTCTTACGTATCTTCAATTGGAGTTTAGTACTTGGAGATTTTAAGTCGGCTGAAAGAGAGATGGCTGTAGAGTTGAGTAAAAATGAACAGGCATCACAGTTAGAGCTAAACACACCGTTCAAAATCCTAATCATCGCAAGTTAACTTACTCGTACCCGAGTGTGCTAGTAGGATTTATCTTTAATATTAACGATAGACTCGATACAAATCCGTTAAGATAGAATTGACTATGGAAGAGACAAGAAGAAATATCAATAAACTCGTAAGGGCATTTGTCTCCTCATTATTCGAAAGCTTAGACTTAAACTTAGTGACTATTTATCTAGTAAATAAGGACCATGAAAACAAATAACAGTTTTAGTTTTTTAGTTTAATTTTTATTAACGTCGCACTAGAAGCAACACGAGGGCTATTGGCGATGGACCTCGTAATTTTGAACCTCGATCAAGTGACGAAAATGACAGCTGAGCAGGCACTTCCCTCTCTAAACTTTTGCTCCACGCAAACGAGAGAACTTAAAATCTCGACTAGATTTAACTTGCGTCGTCCCCATCGCACGGCGGGGTTTGGGTGGTATCCGAGCCGAACTTACGGCATTACGAAAGCAACACCAGCTTCAAGTCCGCGACCGTGTCCACTAGACAATCGCGGCCCCCCGAAGCTGATTTATTAACATGTTTGATTCGAGACTCTCGACAAATGAAAAAAAAACGTGATACAGCAAATTATCCGTACTATGTTAGAAATGCAGTAAATGAGGAGGAAGGAGAGTAAAAAAAAACTCTACAAATAATAGAGAAACTATAAGAAGGTAGACAGAGTTCAACCCCTTGAATCGGACCCTGGGGTTAGAAATCTACTTGAATCAAACCCATTAAGCCTACTATTAGAATGTGCAAGATAAGTACACACCTTTATTTTATAGCTTAATTGAGCAGAGTAAAATAACTGCTCCACATTCATTTAATTTATTTTGATATAAGATTATTTAAATACTGGAATTTACTTGTTAAACACTTTTAGCTGACCTTTATTGAGTAATTATGTCTAATACGCGTATCGACGCTATTTCATCAGAAATTATCTTAGACTAATAAATAAAAACTAAAGAAAAAACGGAATCACGTAAAAATATCTTAATTGTAATATTATTTAGTGACCAAATATTTCTGCTCTGCTTAAGCAAGCGTAGAGGAAAAAATTTTCAATAATAATTCAACCTACTATTTTTTCAGGCAATGCAAGGGTCTATTTCTTACAAACTTTTATTTAATTTACTGTGTTCGTATGCGCTCAGTTCTTTCCAGTTCAAAATTTGTACAACCCTCTTCCTATCATTCGATAGTGCTGAAATGTTGCTCACACGTCTCATTCCAATGACAATCCAATACCATGTTGTACTCGAGCAGTTATGGGGAGGGGGAGATTTCGGAATTTGATCCTTTCACTTAACGTTCATTCCAGTTGAAATTTGGCTCCCACGTATAGCTCACGTAACTGCTATTATTATTATTTTTTAATTTTAAATTTTAAGTTTCAGGATTAAGAACTATATAAATATTAGTAAAATAATTTTTTTAAATCAAATCTTTGTTTAATGATGGGTTGAAAGGTATAAAATAATTTTAAATGTAAAATATGTAAGTATATATAAAAAATACGTATATTAACGTGACACGCTTTTTGTAAAATATTACATAATTTACAAAAGCTGGCTACTTTTTATCTCATGTATAAGTAGCTATATGGTTCTTTACGCATCGGTAATTTCTTGGGTATCTTAGTGGACTTCCTCAAGTTTTCATAAATTATATATATTTTTTAGATTTAAAAAGGTATTTTTATACCTTTTACTCCCCCTTTAAATAAAAACTTGATTACAATTTTTTTTATTTTAATTTAATTTTCTTAAAAACTTCTAGATCACAGTTACGCATCTTGTTTCGCGCAGCATAGACACATCAGGCTCTCGCGACATCTCTCTAAGAGTTAAATTTATTTATTTTTAATTATATTCATTTGAAGTCTGATTGATTGAATTTTGGAGATTTGAATTTCTCTAATTTTTATTCTTGTCGTCATGCCTCCTTAACTGAATACCTGTTGTAGTGGTTCGAATCGGTAAACTTTCTTTGGTATGCATTTTTCGATAACATAAGAAAGGTTCCAATTTAGTTTCTTGATGCTCGAGTTTAGCTTCATCACTTTCTTAGGCAGAATTTATATTATGTATTCTCTCAAGCTCACAATAGATTAAATCTAATATATCATATCATCAACACCTGATAAACATTCATTATTTTCTGCAAGTTCGTGTATTGATTCCATATCTTCAGAAACAGATAAATTTTAAGAAACTTTTCACATGAATCGGTCCGATTGCAAAATTGTCACTTTAATGAACGGAACTTTTTAATACAAATAATTTTCAGAATATCACTTGTCAAAAAATATAATAACAATACGGTTTAGATTGAAAAACTGACCATTTAAAAATATAACTAATCCCTCTGTTAAGAGAGAAAAAAAACACTACATTCCGTGCAACCGAACACATTACTCAATAAATAAATAAAATTGTGTCAAACTTGTCAGACTTTGTCTCCATTTCTTTTTGTAATTGTGACCTTGGATCTCGGCCAAGTTAAAGGCGTAGTGCGACGGGCATTGAACCAACCCTAAACAAAATACATGGATGAAAATAAGAAGCGGCATGTATTAGAACATTACCAATTTATCAACCGTCTTCAAAAAAGGGTGAAAATGAAATCAATATATATATATATATATATATATATATATATATATATATACACACAATCAAGTGTCGTTTCTTTAAACTCGGAGATGGTTGCTATAGCAACCGGAGAGAACGTTCAACTGAATGACTTCCAATGTGTGAATACGACGGATTAAAGTCAGTTGAACTTAAAAAAGAATGTGAGGCTATTTTAATCAATCCGTTAAGGTCATTTTTGATGTTAGAAAATATGCCCCAAAAAGGAAACATATTTTTAAAAAAAAAAGGTATTTCAATGTTCATTAGGCTAATCACTTAAGATTTTAAGGTGTTTGTAATACAGATATTAAGGATATACAGTTATTAAATTGTGTCCTAGAGTTAATGTAGGTGATGTAATATTATGAGATTTATAACAATTAATAATAATGCAGATTCCTCTTACAGCTTAGAAATATTCTACAAATGCAAAAAAAAAAAAGCTTTTTAATTTTGTATTCAAACATATAGAAAATAAAATATAAAACATATATATAATTGAAAAATATACTTATTCGTAAAGGAATACAAAGCTATTTACAAGTTAAAAGTGACGAAGCATGATATCCATGTTAGAGCGTTTCTCTGGTTTTTGAATCCAATTCTCTATTGGGCCGCGGTAGCCTAGTGGTTACTGTCGCTGACTCGCGGGTGGCGGTTTTAATGGAGTCTGGGGTTCGAGCCTTGATGCCACAAAAGACCCGCTTGTTTCGGGGCCCAAAGTCCTCCCGTTGGAGTTATGTGGAAGTTAGGAGATGGGGTGCCATCTCAAGAATCGTACTCGTCACTTGACCTAGGTTCAAATTTGTGAGGTCCGTCTGCAATAGCCCTCGTGTTGCTTCTAGTGCGACGTTAACAAAACCAAATCAAAACAATTCTCTATTGATTAATTGTTCATTAACGTCGCAATTGGAAGCAACACAAAGACTATTGGACCAGGTAATTTTCAAGCACGCTCAAAAAATAGGTAGCACCTAAAGTGGCTCTCCAACTTCCTATCTTCCTTAATCACACCAATGTGAGTACTTAAAGCGCCTATAGATTTGACGAGCATCAGCCCCACTACACCATGTATTTTTCAGTGGTAGCTATTTCAAACGAAATAGCTAATCCTACTTGGAACAAAACTATGAAGCGGAAGATGAAAATGTAGGTGGAATTCGTGTCATGCACTTTCGTAACTAGGGATGGGAAACGAAAGAGCAATCTGTTTTTTTCAACTAGTTCATCTAAAAGAGTGAGAACATTCGAATCTGTGATCCACCAGAAATCTATTCAATGTCGCTCCGAACTAGGAGTAGGATCGCATTGGACCAATTCGGAACATCAGGAACTTTGGGGGAAACAGGAAAGACTCGAAAAGAAAGGACTGCGTTCTAATGGTAGCTCATCGATTCATTTCAAATAACGCTTTGTAGTTTTAAATCCAATTTTTTCGTGAATATTTTACTCTCGTATCTGTTTGGATTGCAATTCCTTTGAATACATTCGAGGTTTTGTTCGAGGAATCTAAGGAAAGAAGTAATCAAAGAATAGGTTAAAGAAGGTTAAGGCAAATAAAAAAATCTTATAAATAAAAAGGAACTGCAAAGAACTGTTAATCTAAAAAACGAAAATTCCTATCCTTATTTGTAATTTCGATCATTTCCTAAATTTGCTGTAACAGCGGAATATCCCTGGTCTCTGATCTAACAATGCATGGTTTTTTAACTCCCAAGAATGTGGAATGTGAAGGTACTATTCTCATTTCTTCCTCCATCCTTACTCTTCTCATAAAAACTTCTTAGAAACGTATGGTTGGACTGATATAATTCTTTGAAGAAAACAAATGAAAACTCTTATTTGTAGAAGCTGATATTGAAAGATATAAGCCTAATGCTCACTCGTTTTTCATTACATCATTTTCAGTGATTTTATTCTGCTCTGTTGATTATATTTATTCCAGCGAAACCATGTTCATTTCCTGATAACTAATTTATTAATTAAGAATGGAATAGAATTGCATTTTCTAATTCTCGTATAAAATATTCCTCGCAAAAGCAACGTTATGACATTTGAAAAGTTATGCCTATGTATAATGCAGGTTATTCACATAGATTATTGTCGGGTTTTACTTATTTCCTAGCTTTTGATTAAAGGACACGATGAAAAATATTATTACATTTTCGTAAAGTACAACCTCAAAAAAAAATCTTTAATGATATAAGCAAAGTAACACGTGCTCAAAGTTGAAGCTCAAAATATTATTAATTCAAATAACAATTATTATCAAATAATTAATGTTTGAATTTAATTGAATTTATCAAGGAGTTATTAGTGAAATATAAACACAAGTTTCCATATGGCACATAACACATGGGCACATAACACATCGAGACTAAATTCAAGTACTCTTCAAGTGTTTCCAGCATTTGCTGTGTAACACTTTGGATTGCAGCAGCTATACTGCACTTTAGTTAATGCGATAAGGACACAGGTTTTTTGAGGTCAACGTCCTTGATATATCTTTACAAAAAAAAGTTAATCGATGGGATATCTGCGAAGAAATGTTTTTTTAAAGAAATCAACATCATCCTGTGAAGTACTCTGTTTTCTTATTCCTTTTTGATGTGGGACGCTACCTGTTTCCTCGTAGTGCTTCAATGTGAGGGGTGAAGGATGGTGAAACTAAATGGTGCAATACCAGACGTGGCTATGCTGTGACAAACATGGATTGTCATTCAGACGTTTGAAAAAAAAAGGGGGGGTAAAAAGAATTGACTAGAAATACAAAGAAGAATCGCAAAAGGTTATCTCTGGTTTACCGAAGAGAGAACCCCATGGGAAAAGATCACTAAGGTGCCTCAGAGACAGGTGAGTGAGTGAATGAGTGACTGTAAGGTTTTAATGGCGCAAGAGCGCCTCCGAGACAGGATGTCCGAACCTACTTAAAGAAGGCACAATACGCACATTCCTTTCATTTGTCTTTTCATAAATTTGAAATCTCATGTCTCAGCTTTCCTTAATAGGACGTCGCAAGAGTTGCTGCATAAGTGGGCCGGATACAAACGGGAAACCCTTGTCCACGAGTTAAGTGCCACGAAAGGCTGTCATGTGGAAATTATTTAATTTTCTTTATGTTAAAAAAACACTTTTTGAGTGGTACTTAATGACTATGTAACAATATTTTTCATCATGTTCTTTAATCAAAAGTTATGTGATTAGGAAATCCCGATAAAAATTATTTTCAATATTTGAAAAAAAATGATAATTGAAGAACACGGCCTTTTTTTTTTTTTTTAATTTTCATAAAAAGCAAACATATACAACGGGTGAATTGGAAATGGAGTATTTTAAAATATGACTTTTTTTTCAAATTAAAGCAACAGATTCCCCAAAATATAAAATTCAGAGTGATATATATGGCGCAGCTGCTTAGTGGTCATGGTCACCTACTCAAAGCTGGCATTGTATTCGTCAAACCATTCGTTCGAGCCCCGATGCCACTAAAGACCTACCCCATAATGGTGCTGATACACAGATGGAAATATACATATGGAAATCACTCAGATGGAAATATACATAAACTAATTAAATTACTAGTAAACCATAGTAATATTACATTATATTTTTATTGCTTCTATATAGTATTTATAATATATACAATTTAGTAATAATATACATAAATCTTCTTTTTAAAAATTATTGGTATCCAGAAATTATTGATGAAAATTAAAATATTCATTACATATAAAATAAATATTAGTTATAACACTGTTTCTCTTAAATTACAATTAAAAACGTTTTAATAATTATCTGTAACATTTTATAAATTTTTAGCCCTTAAAGACCTTAAGAACTTTTATTAATAATTCAGTTATATAACATTCCTTCCAGAGTTATAGGTCATACATTTTTTAAAATAATTCGTGTAATATGTATAATAATTTATTTGAGGTCCTCAAAGCTACTGAAATTTATATTTGTGCACAGAATGTAACTTTACATACATCAATAAACTTTCAATCATATACCTTAACTGTAATAACTTATTTACGTATATGGAATAGATAAGCTAAACGTTACATTAATTTCTAGGACGTGTTTTATTGTTTTAAAAGTAATTTTTACTTGTATACCTTACAGTTTTTAATTAGTTGTGGTTTGTTTTCGGGCATCTTTTTTCATACTTCTTTTCTTCATCTTTTAAAACTATGCTTAATTAGAAGATAATCAATTCATATATGTATTCAATGTCACAAAAACCACATTTTACTTCTTCATTATAAAGAGGTTTTTTTTAATTTTTAGGTATAAAAAACATCTCTTTCACTACATGTACTTACTTCGTCCATTAACAGAAAAAAAATAACAAGATGCTTTCGAAATATCATAGATAGGATGAAACAAAATCCATAATTGCCACTCAAGGTTATAAATCGAAAAGTAATTAATTAAAGTTTGACGCCACACTCAATCATGATTGTTTCACCGAAAACAAAGCGTGTAAAAATATCAATAGCTTGGATAATTTTTCATTCGCGTTGACATGTTTGGGTTTTTATTTCTTTTTCCTCTTTCTTTCTTTTCTTTGTACAAAAACATTA
The DNA here is from genome assembly GCA_019974015.1 of Nephila pilipes. NCBI lineage: Eukaryota > Metazoa > Arthropoda > Arachnida > Araneae > Nephilidae > Nephila > Nephila pilipes. The sequence continues at coordinate 1,252,821 of BMAW01025830.1, forward strand.
TGAGTTCATGTTTTATTTTAAACGAAAGAAATTCAATACGATTAAATCGATCTGGATTTACAAACTGAAAAAAGCTTTCATATGTGCAGGTATGTGGTTTTGTTATTGAATTGGTCATTTTAAAATAGGTGTAACGTAAATTATTCGCGAATCTTCCATTAACTAATATCGGGGTTTACAAATTTTTTGATTTTATACTTAAATTTTCACCTCCTTTCCAACCCAATGAAACGCGATTTTGCAAATTTGATAAACTTTAGAAGGAAAGTGAATAAATGTAAGGAAATTCAGAATGTAAAGTTAATAATGAAATTAGTAGTGAGTAGTCGGAAGTTGAAGTCTAATAGATATTGTAATGTGATCATACACACAGGCTTTTTTCGAGCTCTTGCACCAAGTCAGTGACCTTCAAGTTCGTACCAGATTTCGAATGATTGAAATTTTGCTAATGAGAGAAATTAAATGCTCTGTAGTAATGGGACAAGAAAATAGTTTTCTATAGGAAGATGAAAGCAGGAACTGGTTTCCTATTGGCTGTTGGACGATAGGAGAAGTCTTGGAGGAAATTTCCTGTTTCTTGGCAAGAATGGATGTCATTCAGAAAAATCTGTTCTATTGGGTGTTGATTTGTACTGCCTTTATCGGCTTTCCCAGAGATGCGATTGAGAATAGTGCATTAACGTTGCACTGCGAAACAATACAAGGGTTATTGGCGATGGACTTTGTAATTTAGAATATTGATCAAGGGGCGAAGACAACACCTGATCTGTCACTTCCCACTTCAAACTTTCACACTTCGCTCAAGGAATGGCTTGATATCCCGAACAGATTTCACGTGCATCATCCCCTTACACTGCGGGTATTTAGTGACATCAGGGCTCGAACCCAAGACAACGTGAACAATACCTGACGTAACCATGACCATTGATTAAGAAACACAATTGTAGAGTATTAAAACAGTAAAAAAGAAAATACGAACTGAAAGTACCACTTGTCTTATTTAATTTAATTTATACTTTGATCCAAGAAGTATTTTTTCAATTAACTAGTCATGAAACGAATTGGATTCATTTTTAGTAAGAGACATCGTGACGCGACAGATAATCAGCGAAGAACCACTTTATTCTAGTTTTAGAACAAACACTTTGAAAATAAAATTAATAATGGGGAGCTCTTACTTAATCTTGTCTTCAACCAAACATTGTAATTGAGCATTTTACTAATCCAAATAACAGCAAATAGTAGAGTTGAAGAAATTGGTTCCAATTCCAATCCATCTCTCGCGACTGGATCGAATTCAGGAATATACTCATAGAATATCACCTCACACTCGTTCGAACCCATATAGTGTGCCCATAAATCTCATTAATTCCACTATTTCCCTTATCTCTCCTTTCTTTCTGATACCTCAAATCTCTTCATCTCATTTCTATACTTATTATACAATTATGCTGATTTGCGTTTGTCACGGTTCTTTCTCGAAGCAAGCTTCTCAATTCAAATAACGTTATAAAGTAGCTTAAAAGGTTTTTGTTATAGGAAAATATACATTAGAACCTGTTATAGTTGGTATTTATCTAGCAATAAGTAGTAATTCAAATTTTTCAAAACGTGAATGCTAAAAAAATTGCTTGTATCTTAACTAGAAATTTCCCTACGAAACAAGAAAATGATTTTAAAAAAAAAATAATAGGCTGAAGGCCATGATTAAGTACAAGTAAGCAAATTCGTAATAATAACTATGTAGTTCAACCATCAACTGTATCTCTTAAATAATTTTTACCTTCTTTACATATAATAACAAAAGATCCGTAAATCCAGTCTCTTTTCGCATTGTTTTGATAAAATCTCATGTATGGGCTTTTAAAAATCTTACTAAACATTTTTTCATCTTTTCATTAATTTTTCCCCGCTGTTTTGAAAGATTAAGTGTGCTCTTATACTGAAAAGAAAAGATTTACGAAACCATCTTTTTACCGTCATAAAAAAATTCTTTAATCAATAAATCAATTTAAAAACAGCTGCAGGCTCAACAATCTTATTTTGTATATACTGAAACAGCTGCATAAAAGGATAGTTTATATTTCTCCTCGTAAGTGGATACATATAAAGTTTTATTCGCTTTTAATGTTTCACAGCTTACCTTTGGATTTTTCTAACTTTCTTAAAATAAATTGGAGCTAAATTTTAAAAAAAACCCGCATTTTTGCTGAAATTGGAAAGATTTTTTTTTTCTCGAGAGAACCGAAGATTAAAATTGACTCCTTTTAAACTAAAAAAAAGTTTGCGTTGGAAATAAAAAAAAAAATTATTTGATGTAATTTGAGAGCATAGATTTAAAATAAAATTATTTTTTTTTTAATTTATTAAAACAAAATAAATTGCTTTCAAGTTTTCGTAGAAAAGGCTTTTATTTCGACCTTTTTACAACAACATGCATTTTTAATCTTCCTTGTTTTCATTATGGGCTTAAAGATCTCTATTGTGTTCTCGTACGTAAGAAATAGAAACAAAAATAAACTTAAAATCCATGTAAGAAAGTATGAAACCTAAACACAATACAAAAAAGGTAAAAAAAACTTTTTTTCAAATACGTATTTCCGAATGGAAGAAAGTTTTATTAATTCATTTTCAACAAATAATAATTCATATTAGAGTCTCAATTTCAGTATGATAAAATATTACAGGTCTTTATAATTCAATTATGTAATTAGTCCTTTATATCATATTAATATTTCAGTTCTTCATTCCAAAACTTTTTATTTACCTTGCATTGTATATCTCATTTTGGCGCAAATATTTTCTTCAATTTTTCACCCACTAGCTGATAAGTTAAAATTTTGAAATTTTGTACACAAACTAAGTTTTAGTTAACACAAATTAAACTAAGTTAATACAAATTTAGTAACAATTAAGTATTCAACTATGAAACTGAAAATTCTAAAAAAATTTAAAAATGAATAAAAATGTCGAAAAACTTTTTTTTGAAAAAAAAAATCTAAGTAGAAACACAAATTAAGAGGGGGGGGGGGGGTTTTAACAACCAACACTTTTATGTGGGAAAAGTGTAAAAGAACTAAACAGTAAAAAATAACTTTTTCTTCGGCCAACAGGAATTTGAATAAAAATGTATTGAATGTATCATTCCGTACGGAATTATTCCAGCCGTTATACTTCAACTTTATCACAAAGAAGTCGAAGGTATGATGTAGTAATTAGGAAAGGGTGGTACTAACTTAGGTCCTCGACACACTTTAATGCCATTCAAAAATACTAGATTGGTTGCCAATAGTTTTCATGTAAACAGCATCACTATCTGAAATGGAGCGGCCAATCTAATAACAAATTGAAACAAGGAAAATTATAATACCTTTTAGGATAGATTTTTTTTTTCACATATAGAATAACAAGTCCTTGTTGAATTAATTTAAACAAATTATTGACTTTTTTTTTTCAGGCGTAGAATGAAATCATTCACGAGAATTTTGATATTCCTTTTTTGTAATTCTAAATAATTTAAAACGGTTTTCTTGAATGAATTTATAGGCTTACATCATTTGTTAAAAGTATAATAGAATTTTTTATTTATATCTAATACATTTCATTTTACTAAGTAATGATAATATTCATAAAAAAAAAACTTCAAAAATATTTAGAGGAATTTAATCTCTTTTTCATTAATTTCTTTAAAATTTTCTATAAAAAAAAGAAATTCAATATTCACTTGTGTAAATAATTTTATTTAAAAATTATATTAATCAATTTAGCTTTAATTTTTATTTCAAACAATAAATGTTTCATTCACTAATTCTGAAAAATATTTCTTCAATTGTTTGATAGGAAATTCAGAATGTCTCCCTTATGCTTTCACAATAAACAACCGTTGCCGTAATTTTAAAGAAAAAGAGAAAGAAAAAAAGGAAGAAAATATATTCTTTTATTTCAAATGTCGTTCTACTTTCTCGCAATAAATCATTGTCAAACGCGAGGGGGAAAGAATATCCCCACACCTGGTCTGAATGTGTCGATCTATAATCCTGGGAGATCTGAGTTCAGAAAGTATTCATTTTCCTTTGTTGCTTTCTTTGTCGAAGAATAAGATCTCTAGGGGGGGGGGAGAACAAACAATCCTCTTTGTGTCTTTGCTTTTAAGATAAAAGTAGTCCATTAGTAGTATTATACCTAGTGAACTCTCTCTAGTCAACTAGGAATTGGAACGTTTTTTCAGGTCCACAGAGTCAGCGAAATGCTACTGGCGCCATTCTAAGCCACGACCAAGTGATGAGGATGGCACTTGAGTTGGCGCTTCTCTATCCTATGTTCCACAACCCACCACAGAAGGAATTTTAACCCTGACAGATTGAAGGTACATCAACTCTGCTATACGATGGTTGAGTAAGTGACATTGGAGTTTATTAACGTCAGAGCTTAGTGTCATTCTACTATTAAATGCTATTAAGATTAGTAGAATTTTCACTATTATAACATTTAGTTCCTGACGGGATTAGGTGAACATTCCACATTAAAAATACATTTTGATTTTGATCACTCTATGATTGAATAAAACTGGTTAAAAACTAATTGTTAGCTGAAGTCTTCCCTCGCCTCGTTGGCGTGGGGTAGAAGTTTGGAGAGGGAGGTGAAAGTTTAAGTGTCGTCCTCGTCATTTGACCTAGTTTCAAAATTACGAGGTCCGTCGGCAATATCCCTCGTCTTACTTCTCAGCGCGAAGTAAATAAACAATCACACACCCTTCCCGAGCCTCAGAGAACAATCAGTCGGTTCCCATCTTCATTCCTGTAGCCTTTTGGGCTGGGGTGTAATTACTAGCTAGTGTCCAGGCCGGGTGGTTAGTCCGACGTTGGACCTCCAATTAACTTCAGATTCAAAATCTGTACTTATTTATCGATCTCGAAGGGAGGAAAGGCAGAAATGATGTAATCAACTACCCAAATTGAAATCATCGGGAATTGAACTTGAGTCGGCACTGCTCGTAGCTAACCACCATGCCACTGGCTGATTAAATGACTTTTTTATTGTGGCCATATGAAGAGTCCCTTTTTTTTCAATTTGACTTTATAAATATAAATCCGTATGAGTATAATTTTTTCTGGCCACTCCATAATTATATAAAAAAAATGCGCATAAGCAATAGACACAAGTTAAAATTGATGGTGGAGCCTTCAGGTTCGTGAAAAGTAATAAAACCAACAACGCTGACCCAATCTAAACAGTGAATTCTCTCTGGGATCGTCGAAAAACCAATATAAGATAGACAACTGTGAGTGATCCATAAGAAATTCGTTCGGCCCTTGAAAGAGGTATATATTTGCGAATCAAGCTTTTAGCGAACCTATAGCACCTTTTTTGTGTGGTTTTATTATTTGACTTATCTAGTTGGATAAAAATTGAATCAACATTAAAAGTGATAAATCCAGTGCACGGTGATAAAAATTAAGTTTTATGAGAATTACGAGGAAGGGGAAGAGAGGCCATAGAAATAAAAATGATGAGTCTTTTCCGTTTGCTTTCAAAAAAGGTAGCACAGTGAATACAGTTACTTCGAAATCAAGAATAGAATGCTAATTAATTTTTCAACTTTCCGGGGCTGAAATAAAGACTTTTCTTCGTCTCTCTTTGGCTGCTTAGAGCAAAACGAAGAAAAAACTCACGAGTTAGTTAAAAATTCTCTTCTTCCTCCCGAGAATTAAGAACTAAAAATTAAGCAACTTTAAGAATTAGCTTAGTCTGCTCTAAAGCAAACCTTTTTCTACGCGTGTCTGTTCTATACCTCAGTTTGCAGGATGATTTTAAATTAATTAGCCAGTTCTTAAGAAGAACTAATTTCGGGGGAAAATATTTTACAGGTCTTTTAAAAGTAAAAATACGAGGATTGCTACAGAGTCCATCGTTGTCAAATGTTTGTTAGGAAACATTTTTAACAATATTCGGAGATGTGGAATAACGATGAAAATTCCGAGTGTTTATTCTTTTACTTAATCAGAGATTTTTTATTTGGGGCAACATAAGTGATCACTTAATTTGAAATTTTAAATAGCCATTAAAATTATGTTGCTTCATGGGTAAGTACGTCTTCATAGCATATATGGATGAATCATTTACTTCCATCTGATGCCAACAACGCAAATGCCAAAAACTCACGACTATTCGTCTACAGCAGCCCCCTTTTTTACATTAAAACATACCAATTGTGATGCTATACTTAGCTTATATAGTCCCACCATTTCTTCCTCCTATCTTATTGGTACATGCAGGAAATGCTGAACACAAAACTTCAAAAACAAACAGTAAAAACCGAAAAAGAAAGAAAAGTTTACCACCGCACTTTCCAAAAAAGATAAAAATCGAATTCAATCCGTCGCTTTCTACCTCGATATTTATTTCGAGAGTAAATGCAAAAATCCCCGATTCCGCTTTTGATCCTATTCTATTTATTCCTCCGCCAAGTCCGCTTTCTTTGGAGGGGGTGCGTCGAAATCTCCCCTCGGGGTGAAGTGACAGAAGAGGTGATACCTGGTGTCAGCTGTCGAGATCCTTTCTGACTCCATCTGTTAGAAGAATCGTTGACTCGAGATAAAAACATCTGGGAGCCAGGTATTTTTTCCTCTTCTCAAATATTTCTCTATAAAAATGAGTTTGAACAAACACTTCTGTTGATGCCGCCGATTTAATTGATTAAGCCACGAGCTTGATTTATTTATTGCATAACATGAAGGTTAAAGAGAGTTTTCGCGTATTAAAAGGCATATCATGCTAAATATCTCATTTTATACTTTAGAGATTTGCCTTAAGTATTATAATTTTTTGGCAAAAAAATCTAACTATCGATTCAAGATTGCTGGTGGGTTTTATCGATATATTACTTCAGGAGTAGATTCCCATTCTCGTGGCTGCGGTAACCAAGTGCATAAAGCATCAGACTTGCAGCCGGCGGTTTTCGTCGAGTCATAGGTTCGAGCCTTGATGCCACAAAAGACCCACCGTTAAATCTGTCGGGACCCAAAGTTCTCCCGTAGGTGTGTTGGGGAAGTTCGGAAAAGGGTACAACTCGAGTGTCGTCCTCGTCACTTGACCTGAGTTTGAAATTGCGAGGTCCGTCACCAATAGCCCGTATTGCTTCTAGTGCGACGTTAATTAGAAACCAAAACCGAATTCCCATCCTCTACAATGTTTAATATATATGTTTTAATACATTATAACTTCTTCTGAAAGAGTTATGAGTGAGGCTCAACTAATATCCTTTTTTTCTTACAAGTCCATGAGTAGGATGCACTTCACTTCTCAAAAAATAGTCTCTTTATCATTTCCAGCCGATGAGAATGCCTTCTTCGGAGCAGATTCACCAGAAAAAACTATTTGTTTTGTTTATGTCTTGGCTTCCGGCATCTGAATCCATAATAGCGAATCCAGATCAAAAGTGAAAGCACAATGGAGCAACAACCACTGAATTGGAGTCAAATTTGTTTCGGTTTCATTAGACAGATGGCAGCACACAATGTTAACATCATTTTGTCTTAACAAAACTATATGTGGCCAACGTCGGTACTTTACTAAATACTCTCGTATACCATCTATGGTGTTTTAGAGGTTCGAAAGACAACGCATGTTTCTCTGCATAATGAAGGATAGTTTGACTCTCTTAGAAGTAACATGACTAAAATCGGTGACAATTCTCAGCCACGGCTAAATGATGAAGAATTCACTTAAGCTAGTACCTCATTCTCCGAATTTCCACTCCATCCCAACGCGATGATACTGACCTTCAACAAATTTAACGGGTATCATTCACACTACACTAATGGCATGATATGTATCTTGAACTCACGACTCGATTGAAGCAACACCAGCCTCGACTTCGTGACCATGTACACTCGAAAACCGTTTTAAAAATTTTAGGGTATTACAGTTTAGTTATAAAAGAAAACATTCAATTATAAGATAATTCTACTTTGATAAGTAATCCATCCTATCATGAGACATTCAGAAATTTAAAAAAAATAAACTAAAAGTAGATGATGCGAACGATTCTAGGGAAAAAATTCTATATTAAATAATAGTCCTCCTGTACTTTTCAATCGATCCAAGTGTACATGATATGGATCTAGTACATAACCGATCGATGCTTGCTTGGGAGGATAAGCTACGAGTACTATTTTTGTACCACTTTTTGTATGAAAAATGAAAAAATATATATGTAATGAAAAAGTGGGAAAAGTTCTATGCAAAGAACAGATTTAGCCTACCAATGTGCACTTTTTCTTTATGATTATTATGAAATTACTCAATTAAATATGAGAATTAAAGTAAAAGCTGAAATTTCGAGAAATGGACAATGGTAGACTTTTCCATTATTAAAATTAAAGGAAACGAGAAATTAGTCAATTGAATATTATATCAGCTACATGTAATTAAAATTAAAGCAAATGATAAATATTATTAAATTAAATATCATATCAATTACAAGCAATTAAAATTAATGCAAATGATTTTTTTAAAAAAAAAAAAACTTTTTAAACTACCTGAAAGACAAAAAAAATTTAATTTTCAAATAACGAAGAAATTGACTTAATTTACTAGCAACTATATTGGAATTGTACGTGTTGCTAAAAAACGGATCAATGATACGAAAATCTCATTTTTTTACTTAGAACAATTTTAATACTCCTTTTTGAATATACTCTCTTCAACGATTCCTACACTACTCCATGAGAATTTTCCATTGGATAAATCAATGTTGGAAGTCATTTTTTGTACACATGTTCGTGGTCTCCGTCGCTCCTTCTTTAACAGTTTGAAAAGTCTCAAATCTTGTTTCCATCCACTTATTGTTGTCGGTAAGCTACAAATTAGCGTACCAGATCACTTTTCAATTTTTATCGCTTGTTTCAATTTTAATTACATTTAGCTGAAATATATTCAATTTAATAATTTATCGTTTACTTTAATTTTAATTACATGCAACTTACATATATATTCAATTTAACAATTAGTCGTTTCTTTTCATTTTAATATCGGAAAAATTTACTGTTGTCCATTTCTCGATATTTCATCTTTTACTTTAATTATTATATTTAATTGAGTAATTTAATAATAATGATTTTAAAAAAAAGTGCACCTTGGATGGATAAATCTGTTCTTTTCAAAACTTTGCATTGAACATTTTTATATTAAATGTAACTTCTCAAAACTAATAATAAGTCATTTGGAACAATAAAGACCTGAAGACAAGGAAATTTCCTTTCGCACTGATTTTTCTTAAAAATTCCTTTTTAAATAATGAAAGATAGAAGGGTGTTCCAATGAAAATATCTGACAATATATTATTATAAATAGTATAAAATTTAAGGATAAAAAATAAAAGATAGACAGACAACTATCAACAAAGAACTTTACATATTAGAATGATGTGGGATGCTATCAAAAGGGGGGAAACATAAAAAGGGGACAGGAAACGACCGATTTTTGTTGCACGACAATACCCTAGAACACTGTTCTCTGATTAGAAAAAAGTATCTTGCCAAGTACAATGTTACCGCTCCGAAATACCCTCCTTACTCTCCTGACCTAGAACTAGCAGAACTTCACCTGTTTTCATTGCTGAAAATGAAACCGAAAGGAAACCTTTTTGTTAATTCAGAAAAGGTAAGAAAAAATTCGACGAAGCAGCTGAACGAACTTTCCAAAAATGGTTTCTAGGAATGTTTTGAACAGATAACTGTCCTAGAAACCATTTTGAACGGTGAACGATGGAACAAATATGTAATTTCAGGAGGACAGTACTTTGGAGGAAAATAAAGTAAAAAAAACTGTAAATAATATTAATAAGTTTAAATTGGCCAACTTCCCGTACTTTTTTATCCTAATAATCTTATCAGGTTTATTGCAAAGCCGACACGAAAGTTTGAGAATTAAAACTATTTTTTTATTGTATGTATCTAATGGCTTTCATCTGACGTCCGTAGTTTTTCATAGAAACTTCGAATTGAAGAATAGATTCATTTTTTTTTATTTCAGTATTACCTTTAACAATGCGGTGTGTAAGTTTGAAGACTGCAATCGTCATCCTCGTGTGTAATGCCACGATGCTTCATCAAATGATTATGAGTAAAATTTTAAGAGCCACTACACGGCATTGAAGGGGCATCAGTTCATGAAGAACCTCAAAGTCGTCGAACGATATTTAGAGAAATTGCTTTTTGAGAATATGCTAGCTGAAGTATCCAATTCATCAGGCTATAGATATTGAATATTATGAAATGTATAGTGTATATTCAACTCGATTATGGCTTGGATCAGAAGTGTAAGCTTCATATTAGATCAGTTTTTCCGATAACACATTAAGAAATTGAATTATTCTCATAAATTGTCAAACACTAGCCTGAAATTCATTGTGGTGGTAGCTGCGTAATTTTAATTTTTATTGATTATCAATTTAATGATTTAATAACTTCACACACATGTGTCCGAATATAGTCAATTCCATACGCTTGTCATTTCACTTCACTGTATAAACTTCCGCGAAGTAATGGAGCACAGTAATTAATTGTGTGTAATACACTGATAATCATTTTAATTTTGCTTAAATAGTATTGTATGCTCATCATTTGAATTACACGTATTTTGGTGTAGTTATTGTAGCATCCGATTAAAACTGATTCAAAATTTATTATTAATTATTCATTTATAATAATACTTCCTTGGAAAAAATTAAATATATTTTGTAAATAACTCGTGCTGAGACTATAAAAAATTCTATAAATTTTTGGAGTGGAGTCTAGATATAGTGAACATCTCCTTAACGCCCCCTCCCCAACCACTTCCTTTTAAGGAATGTAGTCAAGTGTCATAACGTATCTTATCGCCACAAGCAACAAGTCCCTTTTGCTACCATTTAATATACTAAATGAAATTGGTCTTCCCCATCTCACACAATTATGTCTCCCTGGAATAAGTCCAAACGATTTATGTCCCTATCAGAAAGGACGAAAACCTACTTCTCATTATCGAACGTCCATCGAAGAACACCGGGCAATGAATATTTATAGCCTTTCCTTACGAAACAGGAACCTCACCATTGCGGTCATAGTCAAGAAAAAGGAGTCGTCTGGCATTAAAATAGAGTCCGAATCCACCATCCATTTGTGATCGTCGATTCCTTTATAAGCCCCGCCCACGCTGTTACCTAGGTAACGGTGACAGATCTCCGTTTCCTTCCTTCCGCGTGACCTTTCGCTGAGTACTATTTTGTTGCACTCGCTTCATTTAACGGGCGTGAGGCGAGGGAGGGCGAAGGAGTGATGAGGCTGGCAATTCCGAGGAAGGATTCTAAAATAAACTAATATCGTCTGCCGTAGAATTAATTACTTGTTTCTTGGAAAACGAGTGCGGTTTGCGCTTGATTATTTTTAGAACTAAAACAATGTTGCAATTTAATCAGATCATAATTTAATATTTTATTAATGTCCTTCAAAATGAAATTCTAAAGCAATATAAATTCTCAAAAAAAATGAACAATTTTTTAAGACCTGGATTTTATTAGTAGAGAACTCAAAATTAAAAATATTTAGCAAGCATTGATTAAATGAAGTTTAAAGGGAATTTTTTAAGAAAGAATATATAAAACACAAAGAAATCTCTAAATGTTATTAAAATAGTAAAATATTTCAATTTATTGATAAAGTATGAGTATTAAATTAAAATTCAGAAAAAAATTTATGAAAATTAATTGATTTGGTTTTATGGGATATAGAGCAAAAAAGGAAATATAAAAAGTTAGTGTACGTAAAAATATGCATATCGAATTTTTAATATTCGAACACATTCAAATCCTTCAATCAATTAAGTTATTTAAAAGTTTTAATTTATCCATTAAAATTTATTTCATATTGCAGTCAAAGCTCAATTTGTATGGAAAAATGATTTGAAACTTCTAAATTGACGTTATTCAGTTTCCCTGGTAATCATTCCGCAAATAGATTTCGTTTTATGTGGTGCATGTGACATCGTTGTGGCCAAGTTACATTTTATACATGTGTAGGATTAATCTAGGTATGTTACAGTATACGATAAATTGTTAGTTTTGAAAAATAATAAACGAATGTTAAATAATTAACTTATAAAAGGGAGAAAACTGTCGTAGTCGCAACAAAAGTAGATGTCCCAACACGAAAGTAGAACATTTTTGGAATATATATATTCCAAAAGCCCCTATGTGTATTAGTTAAGATTGTGGAGTTGGTACGTGTGCTAAAGCGATAATATGGTAAGATGTTTTGGATTGCGAACTGTGCGAACTTTGAATTGGCGCTATCGTACATTTACATGTTTGTGTGCTAATTGCTTCCTCGTAAAAAAAGAATTATATTGAATTTGCTCGAGAATCTCAGAATAAAAATACAGATTTTTACGAAAGAGTCTATTGATTAATTGCGTGGAACTTTTCTGTGTTGTGAAAACCGTTTTGCCACATAACAAAATGGTAGATCTGCTGTCAAGTGAAAGAAAAAAAAGCTTTTTTCATCATTTAATAATTGTCAGGGTACAATATAATTTTCTCCATTACTAAGGCTGGTCTATAAATATTCCAGATGGATGCCTTAGGAGTTAAGTGAGAAAAATTCGCTTAATCGAATCGTTACATGCACAGCTCTGTTTTTGTTCGGAACAAAAATGCTCTTTTAGGACTAGATGATAACTGGTGGTGAAAAGTGGTTCACCTATGAAATTATTGTATGGTAAAAAGCACTCACAGGTCCCGGATAACCAGCTCCTCTAAACGACCCTGAAGGAGAGAATGCTGTATAGATTGCGGGACGTCCAATGCATTACGAGCTTTTGAAACGTAGAGCAAAACTCGATTCGGAGAGATACTATCAGCAAATATATTATTTAAACCAAGCTCTTCAAGAAAAGATGTTCACAACGAAGTACATCATAATGCATTAGGAAAGGCTAAGTGCTGTTTTGACGCCAGAAAATTGCAAGGCTAGGCAGAGAAATTCTGTCACATCCACCATATTCTCCAGAACTTGATCGTCTGTATTTGAAACTGCAAAATGTTTTGAAGAGGGGAAAATTCAAAGCTGAACCAACTTAAGTACTTGATCTCTAAAAAAAGTTATTTATATACAGATTGCTTATAGTTATTATTTAAGAATAACTAAGATATCTAGAAATAATTTATTTTGCATATTAATTTATCCTCATGTGCACAGTGTTGTAAATTACAGCTATTAATGTTGATTTGTTTGATATCAGGTGCTCTTCACAGTCACCCTCCAGAATTATACCTACATTCCTCCCAGCATTTTTCGACCTTTCGAAGGCCGTCGTGGTTGAATACAACAGATTAAAGTCTATCTTCTCCATACTGCGGCTTACTTCAATCTACGGCTTCTTGAAGCCAGACTAATGAATCTGAAGGGCTGTAATTTACAACATTATGTACATAAGGATCAAATAATATGCAGAATAAATTTTATCCAAATATCTCAGTTATTTCTCACAAGATATTGTAGAGGTCAATTAATTATGATGCGAAATGGATCAAATGGCTTACGGGCAAATTCTTCATTGGGGCAATACGCAAGTGTTAACTGAGCCCTTTGCGTAAGCAGCGGCGGTCACTTAAGGAGTTTATTGCGCAACTAATTCCAAGCTTTCATCTTCTTCCAGCAAAGTGAATGGATACATTTTATCCTATATCACTTAATATTTGTTGGCAAGTCGACAAACGAATTGTCGAATTGGCTTTTGATACAACAGTTGATCGGAGAACCAGACTTGAAAGGAATGAAGCACCCATTTTGATTTAAATAACTTACTCATTAAATCACACAAACTAAACATTGAAACCTAGTTTTACAATTTAAAATACAATGCGCAAATTCATACAATTGTCCGGAAAGGAATTGAAACCGCAACTTACTCGTATGAGCGCGATAAACGCAGACGCCTTACCCGACCCGTCACGCCTCTGCTTTCTGATAGTGCACAAGCGTGCTCAGAAGACATTTGCATACTTACAAATTGAAACGTTTGCACCTAATAGCATTAATCCGGGGGTCGACATGAACAATATGAGCCATCTTTCGTCAAAATAGGTCGAACTTTACCAAAGTACATGTTTCTTGTTAATAATAATTAAAACTTTACGATACCCACTCGTACATATATATATAAACTAGTTTAACCCCGCTTATTCGGTCCTCAGCCCGATATTGCTTTTTGACTTGCTGGGTTCCATATTTTCATTTATTTTTTCTTTCATTTTTACATTTCTTTTTGGATTTTTGTCTTTTTAAATATTTTAAATTATTCTTTCATAAATTTTCAGTATATATATATATATAAGCCTCGGGATACTCACACAAACACACATAGATACGTATGTGAATGTAAATTTAAATACCTGCACAAAATGATAAGAATAAAGTAATGAAATAAAAGGAAATTACTCCAAGAATTACGCTTCAGCCTCGAGCAAAAAATTCTTTACAAAACAATTTATACCGGAGCATCAAAATTAGTAAGATATAAATGTCAGCAATCATGAAAAATGAAAATATATAAATAAAATTTCCACTTAATCGAGGAATTTCTCGAAAGGGAAAAAAAGAGCATCGGATAGAGTCTATTGTCCTTTTTTTTTATCCCCATTATTATTGGTTTTAGGTTTTTTTCGCCATTGCTTTAATCTTATTTGTTCTTTAGTTATTATTATTATTTCGCATTCTCTTTATTCCCCCATCCCATTTTGCATTCCTTTGTGGCAATTTTCTTTTTTATTATGTAAATGCTTCAAAAATAATATTATGTAACATGGGAATGACATTTTATTTATTTGTCTACTTATTACTTCTTGACTTTTAAACACTTATTTAACATTTCTTTAGGTATTTTGCATACATTTAAAAATTATTTACCTTATCTATTTTAATTTCCAAATCCCCCAAGAATTACTTCGAAAAATTGCACGCTTAAATTTTCATTTCGTTTCATTGATTTCTCAATAAATATTTTTTTTTAAGAAAAGTAAAATTTAATTCAAAATTAATTCATTTTCAGCACCGTTATTATTAATGAAGTATTATATATATATATATATATATATAAGGTAAAAAAAGGTGTGAAAAAAGATAAGAGCCCCATCATGAATTTTTATTTTGTAATTTAATATGATGGCGTTTTATAAAAAATACCAATCTTAAGAACCGAGTACCTCACTGCAGTATTGTCCAGTGATGTTTTTTTTTCTTTTTCTATAAAGTCTATAAATGTGATGCCTTTCGCGTTCCAAAAAACTGTCGGAGTAGCTTTTCCAGTTGATGAGACCGTCTTCACCTTCTTTAGAACAGCTTGATCTGAAGCAACACATTGTTTTGATTTTCACTTTGTTTGTGGTGTATGATAATGAATCCAGGTCTCATCGACAAAGATAACTCGACCTGGCAGCAATCAAATTTAGACTCGGGAGCATATAGTTGCTAATTAACCAACAAATGAGTATCAGATCTCTTGATTAATTCATTGCTTATTGAAGTTTTAACTATTATTTTTAATTAAGAAAAAGTTATTTCACAAGTAACAATAATGTGTAACAATAATTAATTTCTTTAAGCTGCTCAAACATTTTGTCCAGTTTTAAGAGACTAATTGATTATTTGCTTATTGACGTCGAACTTAGAAGCAACACGAGAGCTGTTTGCGACGGACCTCGTAATTTTGAGCCATAGTCAAGTGATGAGGACGACACCTCGGTTGGCACCTCCCTCTCCAAACTTCCACACCATGCCACAGGAGACTTTGAACCTCGGCATAATTAACGCGCATCGGCCCCCTCTAAACGTCGGGTCGCAAGTGGCGCCTGGACTTGAACCTACGTCTCGACTAAAACAACGTCGGCCGAGAGTTCTCGACCTTGACCACTAGGCTAGCGCAACCGTCAAATCTATTTTGGCGATGTTTAACAAATGCGTCTTATCAACACCGCAAAGTTAACTGCAACGCATCATATCAATACCATCTGTCGTCAAAACATGTACTTTTTGAACTTCTCTCACAAAATTAATTTACAAGGCCAAGTGCTTAAGGTAGAATGGTAGCTTCGAAGTAGTGATGATATTCCTATTGAACCGCAGCTTCAAGAATTTATTCTTCTGAATATCAAAAAATAAGTTTTGTAGCTCGTTAAATAGAATCAAATTTCGAAATCCACAAACTTGCATAATAGGGAGTGAGTAAGTGAATGATCCAATGATGTTTAATGGCACATGAGCCAGATATGCAATCAAATTAGGTTATCTCTGATCTAGACGTTTGAAAATGTGGGGAAAAAATATCAAAACTTGTTGACAAGAAGGATAGTCTGAAAATAGAGAAAGATCAATAGGATATCCCGGGAAAGCATAACCCGTGTTTTCCAAAGACAGGTAAGCACATGGGGTAAAAAATCTCAAGGGTGCCACATATTAGAATGCCCGCACCTACCACAAGACCTGAAACTGCTTTAACTAAAGACGGATTGATATATCGGCAACGGACCTTTCAACTTTCAACCACACTCAAGCGATGAGGACAACATATGTGCTGGCATTACATTCTCCAAACTTCCACACTATCCCAAAGCGAGGACTTTGAACCTTGAAAGACTTGACATGCCTCAGTCACACAGCGTATCTTAGGGACATCAGGGCTTGAACCCACAACTGGAAGAGAACCACTAGCCACGAGTCCAAGACCATGATCTCTAAGTTACCGCGGCCACTGATAAGTGATTGGTAATTAGTTGGTTGGTTGTGCAAAATATCGGAATTTGTAAGTGAACAAAAGTGTTCAAAATGTTTCTTAAAAAGAGTAATGAAAATAATTGTAATTATAATTTTCATTATAATTATAGAATTATTATAAATTATTAAATAAAATACAGTAATTATAATTTTCACATAGCTTGTAGTAAATTATAATTGAAATGTAATTATAATAATAACTAGCTGATACCCGCCCGCTTCGCTGGGCAGACGATAATATTATATTTTGGAACCTATACATAAAATATCAAGAAAATTGGAGCATTGAAACGACCTTTGTGTTCTCCAGGTGGTTTTTTATCGGCATTAATTATAACCTCGAACTCCTTTTGGTCTTTAGGAACTGAATCAACAGCAGCTTTGAAATCGTGAATATACCTGTTATGTTCATGTAAGCTCCTTTTGTAATTGGCTAATTCTGGCTTAACACCTGGGAAAATACCACAATGAATGTTTCTTTCACGTTCATCATCACAGAGAAAGTAAAACTGAAGAAAAGAAGGTTGTTGAGGAGGCTCAGCCAATAGGCTACCTATCCTGTGGTATACCTGGCCCTGGACTTTAAATGTTGGCATAAAATTTCCTTCCTTCAATTCTTTTGCTCCGAATGACGTCATCTGAAAACATCCATTATACTTGCGAATTGTAGAAAGAAAATATTCTGAAAGCTGATCCTTATGGCTATGAAGACTATTCAAAGGTTCAGGGAAGGATCTAATAACAGGAAGCAGGAATTGACCACCACTCCAGCACATTCCTGGAGGTTCTTCTATCCTTTTAAAGCACGGCACCTCGAACAGGGCAAACGTTTTCCGATACTGACAATTTTATCATTTGAATAGTCAATATATATTTCATATTTAAAACCAGACAAATTTTTGGAAGTCCATTGAGCTAAATTAACTTTTGATCTTTTATCATTGTATTTAATTACAGCTGCCTGATTCACATGGGGGGTATTAGAAAAGTATTTTCTTACGCTCTATGTACTTCAGGATGGCTTTTAGTATATTTTGAAGCAGCTTCTCTATGTTTTTCAGGATGACTTTGAATATATTTTGTAGAAGCTGGTCTTACTTGTTTATGTCTAATTGAATTTGTGAATCTTTTTCTTAATTTCTTTTACCTTTATTTAGTTGAAGAGATATTACATCATTAATAATTGATTCACTTGAACTTGAAAAATCAATGTTAGATATTGATTGAGTCTTTGAAACTAACACAGACACATTTTCTTGAGGCTGAAACACTAAAGATGATACATTTTCTTCATTTTGTTTCACATTATCAAAACCAGGATTAACTTTACTTCTATTTATTAATCCAACTATTTAAATAAAACATCAAAATGACAACTATTACAGTTTCCCGTAAAACGTAATCTTTTTTCCCCCTGAATTGTTTCCCCAACAGAAGCTATAAGGCAGCCACCTTGATACACTTCGAACTGATAGGGAAATAGCTCTACCGCCGCCATAATTTAGCAAATAGATCCATACGTGTTTGGTTTACACATTTCGGTAAAATATAAATCGTTAGTATTATAAGGGGCGCCAGATAGCATTTGAGTGTAGCATTTAAACCGATCCCAGTTGTCAAACACGTGAGAAACAATAATATTTCTCATTTTATACGCCATCGAAATGTCACCGAACACCAGCAAAGACAGAGACGAAAATAAACATGCTCCGTCGCCAAGAATTTTAAAAACTTTGAAAGGAGTAGGTATTCCATCGATCCAAATATATTCAACATCCATTATTAAGAACTATAACTGAAAAGTAAATATGAAAAATCAATTTTTATTAACCTACAATGAAATACTTTTCAAGTTAAAAAAATATAACTGAAATTAACTTTTTTAAATCAAATTATTTTAAAATTCAACAAAAAATACTAACAAAAAAATGAAGTATAATAAAATTTTTTAGCAAAAAGTCACCCGTATTACGTGATCCTTTTTGCAAAAGGATAACTCTTACGGCAGCAGCATATCTGGAACTGCAATTGAATAGACAGAATAGCTCTTAAATATCATAGCATTAAAAATAATTCTGTATTCTGAAAACAATAAAAAATCCAGCCATTTTAAAAAATGAAAAATATTTATTTCCTAGAAAACAAAAACTAAAAATTATCAAAATACAGAAACAAAACTTTTGCATGATATTTACATTAGGTTACAATTAATGCGTACATCAAAATAAATATTTTGATAGCTACTTATTTTTTTTATTAATGACATGAATAACATACCGTTATTATTCATTTGTTAAAAGCCAACTTCAATATCTTCGTTAGATTGCGTTTAGATTTACAAATGTAGTTTATCAATCATTATGAATAATAAAATACTTTTCTCATAAATTTAAGACTCACGCCTAGGTTCCAAAACAATAAAAAATTATCGTTTGCTCAGCAAAACCGAAATCAGCTGGCGAGCGAAATCAGCTGGGGTTACCATAGTATAGCTTTTTAAACTCACAATGCAAGGTCATTGAAATGCTTCGACTTGGCGGTGGAAGATATTTGGTGATATTTTGCAAAAAATAGCCTCTTCACCAAAATCTTGCCAATCATCCATCAGCGCTTCAATATTAAATTATTTGATATTTTTCCATTTCGCACGCGCAAATCTTGCAAGTAAACTTAATTGTTAGTGATACACAGTATACATTTAAGAAAATATATTCCGTTTGGCGTTGGTCATGTAATTTTTGGCGATAAAGTCGCCAAAATGACATAACCGATTTGTAAGAAAAGATTAACCGATGATAACTACATTTTGGTTAAGAATTCCATAAAATCCGTTCTTAGTGAGCGTCTACATTGCAAAATGAGTAACTGTACCAAATTTCAAGTCAATCGGTTGTATAGTCTTAGAGATATCGTGATGAGTCAGTCAGTGGTATTTCGCTTATATATATATAGATTATAGAATATTGTAATAAAATATAATTATAATTTAAAATAGTAATTATAATTTAACTACTATTATATAACAGTAATTATATAATAATAATTAAATATAGTAATTATAATTTTGAATCATATAGTAATTATAATTTTGAATAATATAGTAATTATAATTTTGAATAATATAGTAATTATAATTTTCACATAGCTTGACCACAGACAAGCTAGTTTCGTCATCCTAGCATTGTGTGGTGGATTTGAAAATAAATCATTATTTACATAGATGCTCAATATTTAAGATATATATATTACAGGAAAAGGAGCTTATATATATATATATATATGTGTGTGTGTGTGTGTGTTCTTTTTCCTGTAAAGAATTTTAGGATTAATTTATTATTAACTATCTGTAAATCTTAATCAAGAAATCCGACTTTGTTTGAGTTTGAAGTAATTTTTAATTTGGTTGGAATATGCAACATTTGGTTTAAATTCATCATTTTTACCAAAAATAACTAAATCATCTACATAACGATAAAGTAAGTAAAATGCGTCAGCGATTTTGTCAGTTTAAGAAAAATACAGATAAAGGTTGGTAAGGCAGTTACTGGCAGCTGAGGCAAATCTCTAATTTGCTCTAAAAGATTTTTCTGAAAGAATGGAAAATTTCTTGTAAAAATAGTTTAATGAGAAAATTAAAAAAATTTCGCTTTTTTGTGTTATTAAAATGACATTTATTGTGAAGTCTATGGAATATCTATGGAATTGGAAAAAAAAGTCATTGAAATCAAAACCATGCACAGAAAAAATCTTTCTATTCTTCACGACCTTAATAATTTCGAGGCTAGTTTTAACTGTAGCAGTTTGTGTTTAAGATTATCTGTAGTATATTCAAAAGAGTAGATTGTAAAATTTTTTCCATACTTGGTTATGAAAGCACTATAGCCATTTATAGTGATTAACGTCTTATGATTACGACTTTTCACGATATTTTTGTCTTTCACAAGCATTTAATAGCAAATGCTTTGAAAGGAGATAAAGTGATATCTCAAAGAATTTATTGCAATCAGCATAAAAAAGAAGAAGAAATGAAAAATTTTCTTGTACTCACTTTAATACCAACATAAATTTTTAGTATTGAATTTTCAAAACGCTGTTTCTTAATATCTCAGAAGAGAATGAAAAGCAATTTTTAGCAGAACCGAAATAGAAACTTCTGTAGATATCGATAAAATATAGATGTAACTTTTTCTTTCTTCATGGCATCGGGCACACCATTTATTTTATTTATCGACAAGAAAAAATACAAAGTGTTTTTCTATGGATGTGACCTACCATAAATAACTCATGAAACGTGTCTTGCAATTCTAAGTCACGATTGAAAAAGAGGAAAAAAATATTGAAAACTTCTCTGAAGTATATTCGTGTTCATCTCAGATGTTTGAGGTGTATTACATGGAACATGAGTAGTATTCTTTTTCTTTCTTTTTTTTTTTACTTCCAACAAAAATGTTTTATGAAAAAACTCTTAAGCGCGAAGAAATTTTCTTACGGATTAAATAGTATCGCTTTCTCTTCCGAAATTAAATTTTCTTTTAACTCAAATGAAAATGATGTGCAATTAACAAGAACTATAAAAATAAGCATTTTGAAAGGTTTCATTTATGCATATAAAAATCCTTTTTCATTGAACGCAATCGGTATTTAGAATTTCACTTATCGAAAATGATATTAATATTGGTCAGTGCTACTATTATTTCAATGTACATTTTTAAAAAGTCAGACAGTTGGCTGTATTGACGCGCGTTATGTGGAGAGCCACTTTTCCCTTCACAATATTGTCATGATTATATAAATAAATAACCAATACGAAAGCTTACGATATTAAAAAAAAATAATATGTACTTATACATAAATAAATGTATAAATACATAATAATAATATGTATTTATAACAAAATATAAAAATTAATATAAATATAAATGGAAAAGTAATATTTACAAAATTAAACGTATTAAAAATAATGTTGTATGTATACATTCTATTTATGAGATATACAATAATATTTCATAAAACTTATTTTTGAAAAATAGTTATACCTTAAATTCTGAGTTTTCTGGATTGGTCCAATTACTCAAGGTTCAAAAACTTTTAACTCGCAAGTCTGAAATGTAGAAACTCGCTCCATTATTTTTTGAAACTGTGCGATCAAACTGAGAAGTATCGTATATAAAGCGGTAGTACAAACTGTATATCGGGACAAAACAAAGGGAAAAAGAGCTCTTAAAACAGATAAACACACAATTGCGAAACGAAAAGGATATTTGAACATATTACTAGGCCAGAAAGAATATATGAAAATATTTCGAGGTGAAAAGAATATACTCATAGCAATATATTACGTGTCAAACAATGCATATCCACAATGATAACTTGCCGTGAAGAACGAGGATATCACAAAAAGAACACTCGAGTAGATTAAGACTCCCAAAAAACATTTGGAAACATTTCGAAGTGAAAAGGTAGTAAAACATGCAAAAATGAGAGACTTCATTACGAAAAGAACAGATGAGTGGTTTGACAAGTTGTGTGATCGGCGGAGCTGTTCGAACTGGTTTCGACCACCCAAGGAAAAGAACAGAAAAAGCAGGATTGCGTGGGAATCAAGATGTTATTCCCACTCTTTCAAAACAGCAAGTAATTCTTTTGTTTCCATCCTTTCCAAGAAAATATTAGTTATTTTTATTATGACTGATTTGAATTAACGTTTCTGTAAAGTTATATGAGGACTATTAAGGACGAGTTTTGTCCTTTTGATCTCTATCTTGTTTGTGTTTCATGATGACTGTCTCCCAGTTGTAAAAACAGTTGAAACTGCTATTCCAAAACTATTATTTGACATCATGAACAAACATGTTGCAAATGGAAAAAGACGAATGTAAATTTGTCAAAAAATAACCATTACATAACAGAAATGTTTAGCGGAACTTCCTTCTGATCACGTATAATTGTAGTTCACGCGAATCAGAGAAAGATTTAAAACCAAATATCAAGAAATTTTGTTCAATACTTTTCTCTCCATTCTCTCTCCCCTCCCTTTGCATTCAAAATCGGCATTCCATTCTGCATAACAGGCACTCCCCCATTGAAATCGAACTCTGTGATCACCATATGAGAAGCAAACTTGCTCACTCATAACCCCCCCTCCCTCCATGTAATGACCCTAGAATATTCCCCTCCCCCTTTCCTATCTAATCTCATTGATTATCCATCGAGGATCACCCCCGCCTCTTCTCCCATCTTCACTGGTCACGTGACCTCCCAGCTGTCTTCGGATTAACGACCGACGAGACTGGGGTGCTCCTTGCGAGATGAGTTGAGAGGAAGGACCAGTTGATTTCGGGCAGACGAGAATGAAAGGAGGGAGTGCTCCAATTGTGGCTGGTCTTGGGGGTTGGAAAGGATCTTCCATGTCGTTTACGGATTAGCGAGAGACAGACGAACTCCTTGCGGTCTTGTTCGTTCGAATGGGAGTGCATCGCGTGACTAGATTGGCAATAGAAGGGGAAAGCAAAAAATCGTCTGGATGGGGTCGGGGAAAGGGATTGGAACGTCAATTAATAGCATCAAAGGATTTCTTCCGTTTCTCATGCTATCTTTTTTCATGCTCTTGTAGAGAATGTCTTTCGTACCAAAAGAAGCGGATAATATACGAATGGTATTTAAAAACGAAGACTTTGATTAAAATTAGCTTACAAGTGAAAAAAAATCACCCCTCCGGAATAGGAAAAAAATCCTTTTTGTTACACAGAGAAAAAAAAATTGAAATTGATTTTTGAAATCAAAAATTCGTGAGCCAAACTATACAGCATGATTAAAATGACTTGGTGATTTTAAATAAAATATAATCCGGTTATCACGTTTTTTCAGAATAGAATGAAAAGCTTTTCCTTTGAACAATTTCGCCTCATTTAAATGAATAAAATAAAATTGATTTTACTACTTATTTAAAACGACTTTAAGTTTTGGTTTAATTTAATTATCACTTAACTTAAAATTTGGTAGTAAATCCAAACTAAGATTTAAGGAGATTTTGTTCCCAAATATGAACACAATAAGTAGGATTCCCCCCCCCCTCTCTTTTTATCAAGTAATATTTTTTAAAGTCTTATCTTTCGATTGATACATTGCTTTTGTACGAATAAGATCTCGAAGTTGGAGGAAGTAAAATTGAAAAATGTAATCAAATTTTGGAACTTAATCACGATCATATAAGCCCATTTTTTTGCATGATATTCCGTGCCTTTTTTTTTTTTTTTTTTTTAATCTGCGTCTTTTCACAAATTAATTCTATTTTGTTTTAATCGTATAATTGTTGTGGATTACTTTTTTCTAATTATTTACTAATTTTGGGACTACGACTTTCATTACGATCGATTTATTGATTTTTCTTGCTATGTTTGTAGTGTATTTAACAAGAGAATTATATGATTACATTTTTGATAAATAATTTCATAATTCATGCTGTTATTTTTCATATTTTTTATGCAAAAAAAAACAATTTTGATATAATATGAAACTAAATAAAACAATTTAATGGATATATACACAGTTTTGCTGACTTAAAGAAAAGGCTGAAAGGCTGGATGATATTACCAAACAACTGGGTTCAAAGCTAAACGAAAACAGATGGAATGAAAATAAATAGTAAAAGTAATGATTCGCTTCTAATAAACCAAAGCAAAATTGAAGAGACGAACTGTTTTTCATATCTCTGAGTTACAATAAATAAATAAAAAAAAGTTATACACAGATGAAAAGATAAAAACTAGAATTGGAAAAGCCAAACATCCATTCAAAACAATGTATAAATTTTTCTGGAATGCTTCAAATATAAGAACTAAACTCAAATTACATGTAATTATTAGCTCTCCTTGTTTAAGAGAATGGGGGTTGAAAACTCCCAAAATAACAAGAACAGAAGGCCTTTCAAACTACGCGCCTCGGAATTATTCATAAAATATACTGGACAGATAAAATTTTATTAATAAATAAAACTTCTGCTAAACCTATTTCTACCCAAATTAAAAACCGACGCCGCTGGACTCGAAGTGGATATATACTTAATGTTATCAAATCATAATGATATATGTACCGGACGGAAAGATCAAGAGCCATATGACGCCCTAGGGCCGTAAGAGGGAGGAATTCATTTGATGGACGAGTTGGGACAGTGCTCGGGGGGCAGCATTGTACCGAATTAAACGGAGTGCAGCTATTGTAGCCTCTTGCACTAGTTTTGAATGACAAGAAATAATAATTACAAAAAAATTTCTTTCATTATTTTTGATGTGGTCAGATCCAATTAACACTATGAAAATGCAAGCACTCCTAAGACAAACGTGTAGCTAATGTTTTAAAATGATGTTTTAAGTCAATTGTAGCATATTATCGTTAGTTTTCAGAGTTATAAACTTTAAAGTAGTTTTTCCCAGTTTGTATTTTTTCGATACATCAATACATTTAGAATACTACTGTTTGCACAGATATTTACCGGTCACTTCTAGTTTTTTCTACGTATTTTATATAATACATGTAAGAAATTAGGGATCAATTTTGCTACTAAAGTAATGCTTTAATTTAAAAAAAAAAAAAACTTAAGTAGAGGATATCGGATTTTTTGACGAATTTTAGCGCACATATCCACATTTTATTTTCTTCCCTTCCAGAAATAAATTACTTCATGTAAAATAGATCTCTAAAGTGATTTAAAACTTCTTAGAGAATATTACAAAAAAAAATATCATATTAAAATATTGGTAAATACAGGAGAAGAAGAATTTTGTAATTTCCGAAATTTTCTTAAAAAATTCCAACTTTCAAAATTGTATGAACGATGTATCCAAGTTTTCATCTGAAATCATTATCTTGAATAGAAACAGTGTATAACGAGTTAATATATAACTTTTAAAAGCGCTTAAATAAAGTGTTCAAAGGGTATCGGATCCCTTTAATTTTTTTCAATATTTCCAAACAATTATTCAAAATATATCCCATGTTAGTTCATTCTAATAAAAACAAACACTCATCTATAAATTTAATAATCCAAAATTCAAAACATACAATATCGGAGGATATCATAACCAAAGCTTACTGCTTCTCGACACAAGAACATTAGTAATTCCCATAATTTTATCAGATTTAATTTTTTTACAAATTTTTTTTTAATTTGCGAAGCTTGTGTATTTATTTATTACACTTATGTTAACAAAAAACACTACATTGTTGTTGACAGAATAATTGACACCAAAAAGGGAACAAATTTCGATAGGTTAAATGTCTGAATAAAGCATTGTACCCGTTTTATATTTAAATGAACAATAAACCAATCTTAAATAGATATTCCCTATATGGATTAGTAACACATGAGTATGAAAAGGACAATATACACGAGTAAAGATAATGTTCCATATATTTCATTCGTCATATTTTGAACATCACGAACAAGAACAGCTGATGCAGTCAGTATACGCTCAAATTAGAATCATTTTGGGCTTTTTTTTTTTTTTTTTCCTTTTTTAGCAGCGAAGCTTTCAATACCATTATTTCACTCACGTCAATATCCATTTTAAACCTAAAGGTTATTGATATTAAATTGACGCTCTGTTGTATACTGAATCATGATTACCCAAAATTCATAATTTCATTTAAGGCTCCCTTCTATGGGCCATATTGAATTCATGAATGTAATGTTAATCCTATGGAATTTTTGCTTTTCTTTTCAAATCTAGACTATCTTATCTATTTGAAAAGAAGGGCTTAAGCACAAAAATTAATAAATGTTTCTGAGGAATCTCAAAAATTGAACAGAAAATGTAATTCTGTAGAAACCTTCACAATATTTTGCTTTTTCGAATGTACTCTTTTTGTATTCAATTGGATAAGTAGAAATTCTGCTGGATTAACGTTACATTCACGAAATACAAATGGCTGGTAGATTTTTGATTGATTGAATGTTTATTAAGGTCACACTTAGAATTAGCTTAAGGGTTATTGGCGTTAGAATTTTCAACATCGGTTAAGTGAAGAGGACAACATCTGAGATGGCACCTCTCTCTCTTCCGTGACGCGCCTTTAGGAAGTATTGGAATCTCGACAGATTTAACGTGCATCAGGTTGCTATGCAATGGGTTTTCTAGTGACATCAGGACTCAAACCTACAACATCGAGGCCACTTAGCTGGTAGACGGGAGCTATATATATACACATACGTATAAAGCGACTGCAAGTGAATGGGTGATTCGAAAAAGGATAAATTTCCAAAAGAATTTGATTGAAATTTGATCAATATCTGCACAATATGCCCGCAGAGCGAAAAAAACATTAAAATTATCTTATTTCATAGAATAATGAATACGTCTTAACGGAAAAAGAATAATATTCAAGGAATAACATTTTATTCCACTCACTGAATACAAATTACATTTTTTTTTTGTAATAACCGTACTTAAACCATTACATCTCCACTGGAAAAACATTTCACAAAAAAATTTATTATAGTAACCATAGCAACCAATCTGTTTGTTAAATGATAATGCTGAAGGCTTTTATTGCGTTAGTTAATGTTAAAACGTGAATCGATAAAATTCGATTTGCTGGAAATAATCTTTATTTTGTTTTCTACAAAACATTACGTGTGTTTTACTATTAAACAATACTTAAGCAAAGTATTCGAATTACTTAAATTGCTGAAGGCAGCAGTTTTCCTAATCGCCTGGTGTAATTTTTTAACGGAATCCTCGACGAGCTTGCATTATCCAAAAAATCATTACTGGAATTTCGAAATTTATCTCTCTTTTTTCCTCTCAATCATGGTTCTTTCGCATTAAACCATTCTAGAATGTTGCGTTGTGTTTATTTAGGTCAAGATATAAAAACATCAACAATTGCAACATGCCCTATACGACAAAAGGACACGATGAAAACATGCGACGTTAAAACATTATTTCGCAGATACATAAATACGAGTAGATTGTGTGATTCATAAGACAAACAAAAAAGGGATTATCTACTATACATTTTAGATACATGCATTTTATGACGAGATTAATAGTTATCAAAGTCTCTCTTAGAAACAACACAAAGACTAATAGTGACTAACCTCGAAATTTTTAACCACAAACAAGTGACCCATGAGCTGGTGCCCTCCTCTTGAAAATTCCACACCATGCCACGCAAGATCATTTATTTATTAATGTTGACTTTAGAAACAAAAATAATCTTTATTTTTGAAGCAATTGGTGATGGATCCCTCCATTTTGCGCTTCCATCAAGTGATGAGGACGACACCTGATCTGGCACCCCCTTACTAAACTTCCACACCACGCAAGAGTGAGGGCTTGAAGCCCCGACAGATCCAACAGGTATCTTCACCGTTACATGTTGGATATTTAGTTGAATTAGGACTCGAACCCACGATTTGACGGAAACAATGCTGGCCGTGACCCCTAGGAGACCACAGCTACTTTGTAAAGACCCAGAAAGTCCATATCAAAATAAAGAGTAAAATTTTTTAAAGCAGTTTTCAATACTTTTGTGAAAGGAAAAAAATCCTTGTAGTAGTCAGATGATTCCAAACAAGCTGTACTTAAATTTGCATAAAGAAGCGGCTACTCTAGAAACATTGCATGAAATTTCAAAACTTTTTTTAAAATTCTTCAAGTGGACCAGTACATCAGCTGTTGTTGGAATAAATAAATTTGTAATAATACATTTTATTTCCATTTTAAAACAACAATAATTACATTTAGCTTTATGCAAGAGAAAACGTCTTAATTAATATCAAAAATTATTTTGTCACTATTTAGCAAATGGCAGCCCACGTTGGTAACATTAATTTGCCTAAAATACACAATTTGATATCAAAGGCGTGCCTTTTAGAGCCCCCTACGAATACTCAAACTATAGCAAATAAAACACAAACAGAAAAACGACAATTTAAAGGATATTACAAGCTTTTAAGGCAGTAGATATGAGCATGCGTTACATCCAAACAAGACATTTATTTGTCTGAAAAATTGTTCTTCGTTAAAAACTAAATTTTTAACATTAGAGAAACATGAGCTTTAGAAAATGAAAGAAAAATTTAGTTATTTTGAAAAGGGACAATATCAGGGAGTATTCTAAATATCTTTAGATGTTGTATACAAAATGCTCCAAATATTATGTTATTATTGCCGCGAAAATACCCAATAATATTCCTTTCTAGTTCAAGAAATAAACTTTTATATAAATTCACGTACATTTATGTACTAAATTATATATTGGGTATATCTTTATTTATAATTTTTAACGCTTTTATCGATCGTAAAATCGTAAAAATATCTACAGCTTTGATTTAAAGGTTGACAAATTCAATAGCTACAGTGGGCTTTAGAATCTTTCACGTATTTGCTCAAAGTTACTAAAACATATAGCCACATTTCATTTTTATAAGAGGATTTCAAAAATGTGACGATTAAACCATAACATTTTGTATTAAAACAATGAAGTCCGATATTAGTCAACAAAAAATAAATAAAAATTCTCGAATCACTGGGAATTAAGTATTGATAATCTATAAAAAAGAAATCTGTATGGATTATTACTTATTCGCATTTGCTATTTTTTCACTTTTGAACACTTCTTGTCGATACGTAAATAAATCTAATTTTTGAAGCAATAATTTTGGGCCATTTTACTCTTAAAAATGCCCTGTCGCAAAAACATCTATATATATATATATATATATATATATATATATATATATATATATATATAGAGAGAGAGAGAGAGAGAGAGAGAGAGAGAGAGAAATAGATTATATATATAAATAAATAATTAACTACTAAATATAGTACCTAAAATTACCATGCTACCTGAAAATCTAACCGTTTTTCGCTGATAGATGGCAATGCTTTTCTTAGTTTTGAAAGGGATGAAATATTTGTTGGTAAGGGTTAAAAAAAATTTTGTTTCTATATTAGCCACTCAAGTGCTATTGTTTTCGATCGGCTAAAAATTGTTGTCCCGGACCACTTCTTGCATCTAGTCACTTTTCAATTTTTTAAAATCTAAATTAGAATTTTTATAACCATGTTCCTTTTCCTAATTTTACAGTTCTATCTCCATAGGCTCAACGTTAGATTTTTCTACATTTTTCTTAAATTATACTCAATGGTTTTGGCTCTAAAGTTAAATATAAAAGCATGGTAATTTTACTATTAACTAGAATATTATTCAAATATCTTAATTTTACGGTTCTATCCATAGGCGCAATGTTAAATTTTTCTGCATTCTCTTATATTCAGTTTAGTAATTTACCTTTCAGTTTAAGTACATTTAGCTTAGAATATATTCAGTTTATTATATTAACCGTTTCCTTTAATTTTAGTTAACATTAGCCTAAAATAAATCTAATTTAACCATACAAATCATTTGATTTAATTTTAATTACATGTAACTTATATAATATTCTGTTTTCAATAATTTATCATTTACTTTAATTTTAATTACATGTAGCTTTTATTATTTACGTCAGTCTTAGTGAAAAAATGCGACTGACTGTTTTGTACGCTCCCCCGGGAACAAACTCGGGGGAGTTGTGGAAGCAGTGTACGAGATGTTGGGTGATGAATCGTATTGATCGAATAAAAACGGTACTTGTAGGAGATTTCAATATAAACTTTGCAAATGAACAAGAGCAAGAATTTTTTGAAGATTTTAAAATTATCGATTTAGAATTACAAATCAATCCAATATATTATACTACGTGGGAATACGACTATCAAAGTTAAATTTTGTATAAAAAGTTTGAAAACTGAATCGAAATTGTAAGGAGGGTATGATAGTGTGTATTTAGTTATCACACACCGTTTATTGGAAGATTTGAATAAAAATAAATAAATTCATTTAAAAAAAAACTTTCTTAACCAGCTTGGGTGGCTAAATCTGTTTTTGCAAAAATTTGCACAGAACATTTTTTGTATGGGTTTTTATCTTTGTAAGTTTTGAATTTTTTTTTGCATTTGATTGTTTCAATTTGGGATTGTCCTTTCCTTTTTGCTTTGTTTCAAGTATGGGTTTTTCTTTTTCTACTTTTTTGATTTCTATAGTTTTGATCTTTTACTTTTTGAAATATTTTGTGGTAGTTCTCTATTTTCTGTAACCTTTTTCCTATGGGTGAATATTCAGCCCATAAAACGTGTTTAAACTTGGAAATACGTCATAAGACAGATTCAGAATTCATAAATGTTAAATTTCATCTTCTGATTTGATTTTTTTTTCTGTCATTTGTTTACAAAAAGAAAATCATTCATATATTTACTTAGAAAACAGGATTTAATTTTCGCAATAAGATCTAAATAAATTCATATCTTCACTATATCAAAGACTAACAAGACTTCAAGGTAGATAAGGTTTACTTATAAAGGTTTCCTCTCAGACGAACTTTTTTTGCTCCCTAAAACTCTCCCCAAACCCTTTGGTTCACCCTGCCATGTCGCAAGTTCCATTTTTCCGGAATCGATTACCCCGTCTGCTTGCATAAAAGAACATTCTTTATTCTTTCCTGCATCCTTTTTCGGCGTAATTACGGAGGCCGTATCCATAAAACTTCACCTCTGCCATCCAGGTAATGTCTTTGTAATTGAGTCGTTACGAGTCTCCCTCATAAAAGGCCCGGCGACCCCAAATGTGCCATTTTTAACGCCGATCACGTGATTTGTCACCTTCCTTTTACGATCCTCGCGCCATCTGGAATGCAGGAAAAAAACATGTAATGCCCAGAAATGTATTCATTGTGGCACCCTCGATTGCGAAGTTAGTAACGGTGCGGGCAATAAAAACACGTGCGGATCGTAACGATATCACCTATGGTTTCTCGACACTCCCGCCTGTTTCTGGTTTGTATATCTTCGTTTTGAGTGCAGATAAAGTACATAAAATTACATCTTATCACCGTTTGTAAGATTACGGACAATGCAAATCTCTTAGCTTGGTGAATCAAATAAACATTAATTCGAGGAGCGTAAAGTGTTGTTTGTACTGTTATTGTTTCCATTCGCTTTGCTTAAATGGAAACAATAGCATTGCAATTACAATGTGTCGTCAGAATAAAATAAACCCCCTTAAAGGCTGTTTTCCCCACATGTTAACAAAAGAACCCTAAAAGCGAAATACATTCCTAGATAAAAAAAAATTAATTAAAAATATAAATATAATATATCTATATAAAAATATTTCATTCCGATTTCAATATCAAGAGAGAGAAAGAGCATTGCGTGTACCACATGTCAAATAAACATTACTCACAAACTTTTTAAAGCAGCGTGATATATATGCATGTACGAGTACATATTTACCAAATTTGAATTAGAAATTTATTTTACTCTAGCCCACACTCACAGATCTTAAAGGAAACTCTCTCAAATGGCCTTGAATGCTGATATGTTTATCTTTCTATACTGCAGATGCTCATTTCATTGCTTCTCATATCGTTCCAATTCTAATTCTGACGCGCACGTTCTAATATCTATGCTTGTTTTCAGCCTGACTCAGAAATTGTCACCAAACTATGATTGGTGGAAACATTCTTATGTAAATATAATTCATGTGTAAATGTAATCCCCAACCCATATTTTTATTTTCATTTAAATTGATGCTGTTATGCATGCTTTCAGAAGGTACAGTATATTTAAAACATATTTTATTCCTATTATAAGCATTTTTAATAGACTGGTAGTTCATTAACATTGCACTGAGAAGCAAAACGAGGGCTATAAGTGACGGATCTCTTCAGTTTGAACCTCGATCAAGTGGCGAGGATGGCATCTGAGCTGCTACCTTCTAGCCAAACTTCTACGCCGCTAAAGGGAGAACGTGGAGCCTCGATAGATTTCACGTGCATCAACCCCGCTACAGTGTGGTTCTTTAGCATCATCAGAACTCGAACTTGCAACTGGAAGGAAGAAAGCCGGCCACGAGTTCGCAACCATGACCACTAGGCTATAGTGGTTACTTGGATGGTGTACGGGAGCCATAACATTCTACGACATCATATATATATAAATATGTGTGCGTGCGTGCGTGTGTGTGTATTCATGTATGTCTTAGAAATTGATTAATAGAATAAATAAGGAACCAAGGTTCAAATTTCATTGTTGTTTATTTCTCTTTAGCCGGTTGAGGCAGACAACACAATAACCATATAGCTGGAGTCGCAGCACCGCCATTTCAATAACAATAGACAAGAGCAGAATAGTGAAGCATAAGCGCGTGAGAACCGACAGCGACTCTCTTCAACAACAACGTCAGAGGTTAAAACGCCTTATTCACTAGCCCGACTGAGATGTCTTTGTCAGCCTGGTTGCAAAAGGTACAGTAAAAATGCGACCGGTCAACTTTTCTTCGAACTCACTGGACCAGGGTTCAAAGAAGCCATCGACACCTTTGATCAAATTCTCTCTCACCTTCCACAGGGTTAAAAAAAACCATTAACACCGAAGTGGTGACTTAGAACTTGAAAACTTGATGGCAGCACATCTTATAACTACTGATTGCACATGCCCCGACGAAAACAATTGCTTCTGTATGTTTATGTTCGACACCAGCACATAAATCTCGACTAGTGTTATTCCGGCTCTACCGCACATGTCGACGAGACCCGCCACTTAACTAGAAACAGCCAATGACTTCAAATAGAAAACTGTTCTACACAAAACACAATTCAACAAGAAGAGGATGAATATCAATTGCTGTAATGGCTGAAAAACAACCTTCTCTCAAATACCTATGTTTCTCTCCGTATCATCACGACGATACTGGAGAGGGAGTATGCGGCGACTCTCTTCACAACAATGCTAGAAGTTAAAATGTCTCACTAACTAGCGAGAGGTGTCATTTTTAGCCTAGTTGGTTAAGTCACTGAAAAAAAGAGGCCGGTCAACTTTTCTTAAGACCCATTGGTCCAGGATTCGAAACAGCCACTGACGTCCAAGGTCAACCACTCTCTTTCCCCTCCATAAGATTGAAAATCACTTAATGTCGAAAGCATAAGAGAGGGATCTGTGTAGTCGATTTTATATGTAGCGATATCTGGGGTTTTCTTTTAATCTCGTCAACTTACGTGGTACAAGATGAATAAAGGAAATTTCCTGACGTCAACCAGTGTAGAGGGATTATTTCAGACAAATTTACGATTATGGGAAAGCGGATGAAACAAATTTTTTGAGCACTTAATCTATAAATAAAAGATAATTTTGAACTGAATCAGGAAATAGAAACAAACTCTTTACTTTTCAATTAAAAAATTGAATGAATTGTTCAGTGAAATTGTAACAGATTTAAGGCGAATCATTACACACCTATATATATATATATATATAAGACAGCTCATGACTTGACCTAAGTTCAAAATTATGAGATCCGTCTCCAATAACTCTCGTGTTGCTTCTAAGTGTGACATTAAAAACAAACAGTTGATTGATCACAGTATTAATGTTTCCTATGAATTGATAATTTAACATTCGATAATGTTACCCATTGAATGAACAATCAATAAATCAATCAAAGTATTTATATGTTCCCTAAGCATCAATAATTTAACTTTCGTTATCACCTTAAATTGATTTTTGATTGATTGCTCACTAACTTCGCAATTAAAATCAACTAGAAGGCTGCTGAACCGTAATTTTTAACCTTGATCAAATGACTGGGACGACACTTGAGCGGACACTTCCTACACAAACTTCCACTTCACACCATGGGTGAAGTTAGAGCCTTGACATATAAAACGTGCTTCGGCTTCTCTACACGTAAGATCTTCAATGGCAACAAACTCGAGTTTGTTTAGTTGAGTTTTTATTAACGTCGCACTAGAAGTTACACGAGGGCTATGGGTGACGGACCTCGTAATTTTGAACCTCGGTTATGTCACGAGGACGACACCTGAGCTGGCCCCCCCCCCCCTCTCCTAACTTCCAAGCCAACAGGAGGACTTTGGGCCCCGACAAATTTAACGTGCATCAGCCCCGGTTACTCGGCGGGTCTTTAGCGACCAAGGATCGAACCCACGACAGAACGGAAACCACCTGCCACGAATCAAAATCCATGACCACTAGGCTCCCGCGGCCACGCATCAAGCTCGAACCCAGGTCTCGAGGGAAACAACGTTGAACGCGAGTTTGTGACCATGACCACTAGACTACGGCGGCCACTGATAATACTATCCAAAGTTCAACCGATGTCAAAATCAATAGTTCAATTGATAGATAATGAAAAATATCAAAAAGTACACAAATTCCTTATTTTTTTCTTTTAAAAAAGAAGTGTGTTTATTAAAATTCCCAAGACATCGATAATTATCGAGATTATTGATTGCAAATTTGTCAATTTCCAATCGATAATTTTTCCAATAATTTAATCGTATACCATTAAATTTCCGGAAACTCTTTAAACAGTGAATATAATATAAAAATTTAGAATAAAATATATTATTTAATATTCGTATACTGAGACAAAAGTACATAAAAATAAATGAAATTCTGAATATAAATAATGCAAATAAAATGCAGCAATTTTAAAACAAATCGTATAAAGTAATTCATATGTATTAACAACTTTTTACAATTAAAACAGTCATAAGATATACGAGGTGGTATCACATACCTGTAATTATTTCTAAGAAATAACCGAGATATCTCTGAATGAAATGTATTCTGTATATTACTAGATCCGAGGTACAAAGTAGATCTACCTCCACGTGGTGCATCCTGGTAACATTTATACGGCAAAGTGATCTACAACTCAGACAGATTATCAAGGATTTTTGATGCAGGCCGCCGCTCGGTTAGTCTGAGTGTATTGCAGTGGAGTTGACGATCCTTTGTCCATTGCCAACATCATAAGGCTGTTGCAAAATTCCGTCTTTTGACGGCCCCTGACTGTCCAGGAGGACACTTCCCTCGTATTAGGATTTTTAACCATCCAAACTGTCCTCTTTGTGATGAGCCGCTGAATCGGGCTCACCTCCATCGTTGCTCATCGCTCAATGGCGACACTGAGACGGCATTGTATTGGTGAGCAAGAGAACTTTTCATGAGGCAAGGACTTCGGTCATTTTTCTTGCTTTGTGTTTGTGATCATGTTGTGCATTCATCTTAGTTATTGTTTTTCCTTCTGTATTGCCTTGCCATTGGAAATTTAAAAAAAAATTACTAGATCCATATATTACATAAAGTTGTAAATGGCAACTATTAATGTTGAATTGTTAGGTTTCAGGAAACTGTAGATTGAAGTAACCCGCAATGAGGAGAATTCAAAATCTGGTGAGTTCTATCTTTTTGGCCTTTGGAAAGTTAATAAAGTCTGGAAAAATGTATAACTCTGGATTATGACTGTGTAGATAGGTTTTAAGAATAGCAAATAAAACTTAATTTTCAATCTCGATTATTTTTAGTAATAGTTAAACTTACGAACCTCTCTTACCCCGTATATCAAGAGATATTCGACATGTTTCCGTAACTGAGCTTTCGAACGTTAAAGATTAATACTGGAACACTTTTTTTTTACCCAATTTTTTTTTTCCTGAATTTGGGTTCTATTCTATAACAATTCACGGATTTCCGTATAACATTTCTTTTTTTTTTTATCCGTAATTTGTTTCTCTGTCATTGCTACCTTAAACGCAATGTCGAATAGAGAGAATAAGAGAAATGAAGAGAAATAAGCCAACAAATGCGACACCTGAAATCCAACTTTCTAAGTTGGAATTTTATGCAAAAATTAGATTACAATTAGGAGATCAAAATGTTGATATCTTGCGTGGTAATTTCTTAGAATATGCATTTATTGGTATATTTTATAACTGTGAACTGCTGTTCATGCATAAATACTATTTATAAACTGTTGTGAAATTGCTTAATTTGATTTATTATTCAATACAAAATTTATTTTCATGTACTTTCGTCACTTTATACAAGAATTAAATAAAATGCTTATCATTATGAATTTTTATTTTATGTTCATGGTTCAAAGAATATCCCGGTAATTTACTAATTCTGTTTGAAAATTTAACCAAATTATCGGTAAAAGAAAAGGCCTGTTAATTTCTAATCCATGGTACACATAAATGGTGAAGCTAGAGAATTTATATGAGAGTGGCTCAAAAAGTACATGTATTTGAAGACAGATGGCATCATTAAGGTAAATTGTTGTTACCACTGGGTGCTTTCATCTGTTAAAAGGAGCCGAAACATATGTGACATTAATTCATTAGTTTGTTCTTATTTGGTACCCATTTGCTGAAAAATTAGCATTTGATAGCTGATGCGTGGAGTCATCGATGTCAATTTGCGTCGAGTTGTCACTTTTGGTGAAACCTGGATTCATTTTTATGCACTGGAAATCCAGCAAAAACCAAACCGTCGGGTTGTTTCCGGTGAATCTTTTCCTGAAAAGGTGAAGATGATCTCATCGACCGGAAAAGTGATAACGAAGAATTTTTGACGTACGAAAGGCGTTAGCTTCACGAATACGGTTAACTGAGACTTAGACAGCTGTCTAGTAAGTCATGATGCTTTCTAAAACAAACCGTTTTCGATACTACGAACACCATCTCTTGGAATTTCTAAGGACTTATTGAATGAACAATTATTACAAAAAAAAAAAAAGAAAAAGGAAAGAAACATACCAGAAACTAGATATATAAAAGGACATGTAACAAAATAAAATGTACATAAATACTAACAAAAATCTTTACGTAAACGAAATGCTGTGAACTTTTTTTATAATAGAATGGAGGTGAAAATGGTATATATGCGGCGAAATCTTTCGCCGCGCGAATAAATGGATTTTCGCCTTAAATTTTTAAGCGGGAAAAGCAAAAAAACCTTTTTTAAGAATACGCGATATGTGTTGCTCGAATAAACAGTAGAATCTTTTTTAAAAAATGTCGGAAAGAATTCATCTGGAACGATTCCAGCTTTATAAAAGATAGAAGGGGGGGAGGGTGCTTTGCGTGTCAGGAAAATCGCAAAACTGTAGGGACTTTCCCTTGGGGAAAATTCTCTCATTCCGGGATTTCTTTCCCTTTCAGCAAAAAAGAAGCTATTATTCTTTTTTAACCACAGAATTTTTTTTCCTTTCTTTTGGTTCTATAAAAGCGAGAAATACTTCGAACATTGTTTATTGTTGTGGAAATAGAACATCATCTACGTATCAGTGTATGATTTTCAAAAAGGAAAAAAAATCGTATCAGTACCATGAGATAATCGTAAAATTGCGGTTCTTTTTTTTTTTTGATGGAATTTTGACTGAACACTAATTTTGGATCACATATAACCAAAAATTGCTCACATGAACACCAATAAACTATAAAAATGCTTTCTTTAAGAAAGAAGCGAAGAATTTTTAAAAAAATAAGCAAAGGAATACAAAAAAAAATTAAACTTAAGTAAGAAAAGAGATGTACAATCAATGCAGAAATATTTATTTTTAAGTTATTTTTATCCAAAGATAAAGATTTACCATTAAGTTCTAAAAAGTGTGCTTTCTTTCTTCTTCAACATAAAATAAATTTCCCCTTTTTTATTTTTATTTTTTCTTTAGCGACTATTTCGATTACTTACTTCATGTAATTTTTATTTCTTATAAAAATATTTTCTTTTGAAACATGTTAATTTTCATTAGAAAGTTCCGTTTCTTTACTTTTTCTCTTATTAAATCTAATTAGTTTTTCCGAAGGTAAATTCAGTTTTGATATTAATTTCAAGCCATTTCTGAAATTTAAAATATTTTCATCTGATGTAGAAAGTAGAGCGTGAGACCTACAAGCAAGATTACAAGATTATTTTCTACCGACAAGATTCTTTTCCTACAAGCAGGATATCTATTAATTCTTAAGCAATAGTGTGTGTATTTCAGAAAATGTATATTTCTTCATTGTTTTCATTATTAATTAAAAATGAACAGCAAAATGAACACGTGAAAATTAATAACTCATGTGGTTTTATACGGAGGTTTCGAAAAATAAAAATTCAATATTCACTGAAAAACAAGAGCTTATAAAACGTCCATTGCGAATTTCTTAGCGGTACAAGCTTTATTTTTCTACGTCGTAGTTGCCACCATTATCCAAATATTCTTGAGCATGACTTTTTGGACAAAAGTCTGGGTACAGGCATTTGAATACCACAATCATGAATAGGAGGACAGTCTCCACAATCGGTGAAGTTCACAGTATGCATCGACTTTATTGCCCTAGAAGACTTCAATAGACTGAATGAAAAGAACAAATGGAAACTTTTATTCATTCAAGTATTCTGAAATCTTAGGAAACATCCCCATCATTGACACAATATCCTATTGGACAAAGAGCAAAAGAAAGGAAATATTAAGCTCTCGAATCATCAGCAAAATGATCATAACTCTCGTGCTTTTGCAGAAATTCAATTGAAATAATTAAAAGTGTAGTACCTGTTACCATATCAACAATTTGAAACATATTCTTTAGATTTATAAGACATACGCTTCTCATAGGAATTACCTCTGGACTATACGCAA
Organism: Nephila pilipes; assembly: GCA_019974015.1. Classification (NCBI taxonomy): domain Eukaryota; kingdom Metazoa; phylum Arthropoda; class Arachnida; order Araneae; family Nephilidae; genus Nephila; species Nephila pilipes. The sequence goes on from BMAW01025830.1 coordinate 1,292,165, forward strand.
GATAGATCCCCAGTACAACACTTCCAAAGAACTTTTGGAAAAAGTTGCAGCTAATAAACAAATATTTCGAACCTTCTTGCAGAAGATAAAATATTTCGATATATTTATTTAATCAAAGGAGTATATTTTAAAGGAGGTAATAGCCTTTGTTGCTCTATATCTCTTAAAAACCCCAATGATTCAATCAATATACTGCAATCAGTTGGTTACTGCTTGTTATCGAAACCCCATTTTAACATCATTTTTGAACTCCTCAATGTGGAAATTTTGTACCGAAAAAATTATTTCTTAGATAAAGAATAAATGAATGTAGCTAGCTGGGTGTAAGAAGTTTAGGCTTCACAGGCTCTTCAAAACTTTCCTCTTGAAATTTTTGATCATTGCTTTCTTTTCAATCTCTGTGTGAGCCCGAGCGTTGACAGGACTTATTTACTAGAGTTACTTTCAGAACTGCAACTGCTTTTCATTCTTTCTCAAAAAAAGACACCATTTCCATGGATGCATAAGGTATAGTGTTATTTTTTTCAACTGACTTTATTAACGTCTCAGATAGAGGCAACACGAGAGTTATTAGCAACGGATCTCGTAATTTTGAGCCTCGGTGACGATACAAGAGTTGACGTCGCCCTCTCGAAACCTCCATACCATGCTAACGGGAGGACTTGGAATCTCGACAGATTTAACATGCTTTGGTTTCATTACACGGTGAGTCTTCAGTGGCAAAAGGCTACGAACCACCAACTCGATGAAAACTGCGCCAATCGCGAGTTCACGACCATGACTACCGCGTGCAGTCATTGTGAAAGTGTTTGAATAATACCATCCAATGACTTTAGGCTGAAATATTCCTCACGTTTGATAGGTATAATAGCCTTTGTTGCTGTATATCCCACATAATACCAATCAATAAATCAATTTCGTGTTTGATTTTGTCACTTTTTGCGCTATAATGTATTTACAAAGAAGTGATTGCACTCAAATGCAACTCATACAGGGTTACAATAATGAATCGCTGTACAATCAATACGTCTCTCACACTTTGAATTTCTTCGTATTTCAGTATTTTAGTCGAATTCGCCCTTTCAAGTATTTCTAATTTTTCACAGAACAGCGTCCATTGCTCTTATTTTCTTTGTTTACTACTTAGAACTCAGCAAGTCGTCATTGCTGAGATACCACATGTTACCATTTGATTTGTTGATTTTTCACTTCTCTCTCCCCTTGAAATTTTAACAATGGGTTGTTCTGTTTCTCAAAATGGGACATTTCGACGGTCCAGAGTTGTTTTTGATGGTGTAGGTAACCTTAAAATGGGATTGACCCGTTCAAAGCGGGTGTGATTGAATGTTAAGTCGCAGTGAGAAGCAGTACGGGACATCTCGATCTTCAAACTTCCAGACTACGCCAACGCGACGAAGACTTGGGACCTAAGATTTAAAATGCATCCGCCCCGCTATACGGTGGATCTTAAGCGTCATCAGGACTCGAACCCACGACACAATGAAAACAACGCCGGCCGAAACTCCAGAACTATGACTACTAGGCTGCCACGACCCCGTTCAAAGCGGAAGGTATGGTCACATGAGGTACGGCATATCTTATAGATTGTAAAGAAGCAAACATTTCCCCAATTTAAGTTTGTGTGAAGTATTATCAGTATCTCTGTCGGTATAATATTGATATGACCTTTGGAACATAACATGAAGGCAAAATTTATGATGTGTGTATATCACTTCACTTATAACAGATCTACAAAGTTAATAAAATTTGTACCAAACATAAATAAGATGAACAATTGATTGATTGGTTGGTTTTATGGGATATTACAGCAACAAAAGCCATTATTCCCTTTCAGAATGAAAAAAAAAATGCTGTGTTATTTTGTAACATTTATTTATATTCGCTACGATGATTTCTTCACTTTTACCAGAGGTTTTCAACCTTCTGTGACGGCCGTAATAGCCTAACGGTCCTGGTTGCGAGCTTACGGCTTGCGTTAGTTCCGTTAGTTTGGGTCATGATTCCATTAAAAACTCGGCGAATAACGGGGCTTACATACACTGAAACTGCAGAGGTTCCGAATCCTTCCATCATCAACTCAAGCGCCATCTTCGTCACTTGTCCGAGATTCAAAATTATTTAATTGATTCTTGACAAAAAAAAAGTGCAATTAAATTTCTTTAAAATCATTTATCTCTTTTCCTAGAGGCTTTAAACCCTCTTTATTTTTCAGTACACTTGAACTTAAATCCAAAGTTCCGCCACACATTTAAATTAGACGGTCTCTCATCGTTTCTCCTTTATTAACCCAAATAAAATTCAGTAAAGGGACAAAGAAACTAAAACAAATTCCTTTATTATAATTTATGACATACATGTTATTAAAATTCTTTAAAATCATTTATTTATATTTAAATATATTTCTCTAGCTAATCACTCGCATTTACAGGATTTAGTTTTTATTAACGTCACTCTAGAAGCAACACGAGGGCTATTGGCGACGGACCTCGCAATTTTGAACCTCGGTCAAGTGACAAGGACGACACCTGAGCTGGCACCTCTTCTCCTAACTTCCACACCACGCCAACGGGAGGATTTGGGGCCCCGACAGATTTAACGTGCATCAGCCCCAGCTACACGACGGGTCTTTGGCGGCCAAGGATCGAACCAGCGACTGAGCGAAAACCGCCGGCCACGAATCCGAAACCATGACCACTAGGCTACCGTGGCCTTGACAAATTAGAGAGTCGAAAATATAGAAAGATAAGCAAGGTATCCCGGGGTCGTGTCACCCATATTTACGAAAGACAGAAAAACCCATAGGAAAGAAAAAGATCTCGAGTGTACCTCGGGGTCGTTATGCCTGTAATTATCTAAAGAAGGAAAACACCCGAGGGGTTTAACAGACGGCAGCCCACACTGCCATATTAATTGCAATTACATCTGTCCTCCAAAACAGGTACTTTTTGAACCATCCTCGTACACATAGATAACATTATATGTCTTATTTTAGCACATTCCATCACATACTTAAAACAAAAAGGTCATTTGTTGAGAGAAAACTGAGTGCGAAATTTTTTATACTTATATATATATTTTCTGTCTAATACATCATTTATTAAAAAGCGAATTTAATTTTTTTAAGTTTCAAAGAATGTGTCAACGCGCAGGAAAATCTGATGAATAAAAGAGATAACTTTAAGCAATCATAAAAACATTTACAACCAGTTTATTGCAATGAGAACCAGTCTTTTTCTAATTTCGATGCACTTTAATTATCTGGTTATGAATTCATAAAATTTATCACACAAAGAAAAGACATAATCACATAAGATTATCCCGTTTTGAAGAAAAATTTATATGTATTTCTATTCTTAAAAATATCTTTATAGATTTAGAAAGAATTTTATATCCATTACATTTCATTCCTTTATTTTATTTCACACGTAATAAAAAAAAATACATTTACATTCAAAGTCCAATACTTTTTTATTGCCCTGCTTCGAGATTATATTGTGTCTTCTTTTTCTTCCTTGTGCAACTCATTAGTAGTCAAAATTGACTACTAATATTATGTGAAACCTTAATCAACCTAAAAAATGCACTAAATTTTAGTATTCAAAACTGTATTATTATTCAAAACTGTAGTACTGCATTCGAACTTTTATTATTCAAAATTTTGGATTAAATATTGCATTAAAACAATGGGAAAAAATGAATAATTCAAATTGAATTTTTATTTTGGATAGCTCAATTTTTTTTTTCTCGTTCCTTTAGTTTCGGGATATTCGTGTTTTACTGTGATAGATAAATGCTTTGAGTCACTGTTACAAAAAGGGTGAATCTACGCTAATCTATACTAATCTACTACTATCTATACTGATCTACGCAAATTTAGCAGTCAGTGCTTGGTTGGGTTTTTTTTAAAGTCGCACTAGAAGCAATACGACGGCTATTGGCAACGGACCTTGTAATTTTGAACCTCGGTCAAGTGACGAGGGCGACACCTGAACTGGAACCACCTGTCTCAACTTCCCCTCCACGGCATCGGGAGGACTTTGGTCCTCGATAGATTTAACATGCATGAGCACCGGAATACACTGTGGGTCTTTTGTGGCATCAAGGCTCGACACCCGACTCGACGAAGATCGCCGTATCGAGTCAGCAAACATGACCACTAGGCTACCGCGGCTATTACAAAAAGGGGAAAGGAAAGAAACTAACATTGTATAAATGGATGAAAATCCAGTATAAACTTTTGGAAGGCTTTTTACATTTTGTTTAAAAATATTCGGATTTCAAAACAAATAATCAATTAAATGGTTAATCCTTTTATTCGCTTTTTTTCAATAATTCTACTTGTGAAAAATCTAGTCATTATGCAAATTACTCCACTTAACCAGTTTATCATTTTACAGAGAGTCGATTTATGTAGAAATTTAAAGTCACAATTTAAAAGTCATTGGTGTTAGTGGTTTTCTCTTCTTTATAGGAAGAAGAAAAAAAAGAAGAATTTTAACCTCTTAATTAAAATTGCCTCTAAATTCAAATGCTGCATATAATATTTTCATACTCCCGTGGGCTGCCTCTGCCCAGTGTTCATGATCGCGAGGTCACGGTTGGCGTTGCATACGTCGAGTCGCGGTTTTGAGTTCTGATCTCACTAAAGACTCATTGTGCAACGGAGCTGCAGCACATTTAATCTGTAGAGTGATGGTACAGGAGTTTATAAGAACACGAACCAGATGTGGCTATGCTGTGCCAACATGGTTAGACTGTATTCTAACCATGTTCTAAGTTATATATATATATATATATATATATATATAACACATCAACCAATAACTCCCGAGACTAACCCAGAGATGGCGCTCGTAGTAAACCAGTAACCAGGTCTTTCCAGAGTACTAACCTTTGCTTGAAACGTGTCAAAATTTTAAGTCGATCGGACCAGAAACAGCTGAGTTATCGAGTTTGGAGTAAAGTCGTTTTGTAGTTTGTTTAAAAAATGGAAAAAACCGAGTTTCGTGTTCTGATAAAACATTGTTTTTTAATGGGTAAAAACACCGTGCAAGCGAAACAATGGATTGAAAAATGTTACCCGGACTCTTGTCCATCAAAAGCAATGATTTGTCGGTGGTTTGCCGAGTTTAAACGTGGTCGTACCGACACAAATGACGCGGAACGCTCGGGTAGACCTGTGGAAGCCGTTACACCGGAAAATGTGAGTGAAGTGACACAAATTATAATGAAAGATCGTAAAGTGAAGCTCCGTGAGATTGCTGAGATGACACGGATATCATATGGAAGTGTATTTACTGAAAAAGGTTTTTTGAAGTGAAGTGAAAAAGGTTTTTTCCAAGTGGGTGCCGCGATTGCTTTCGATGGAACAAAAACAGCAACGAGTCGATGATTCAGAAAGCTGTTTATCGCTATTTACTCGCAACAAAAAAGATTTCTTGCGAAAAAAAAAAAAAGAAGAAAAAAAAATTTTTTGTGGGGAAAAAAAAAAAAAAAAAAAGATTTGGAAAAGCGTTGGACCGATTTTATCACCCTAAAAGGTGATTAACAAAAGGTGTTATGTTGATGAATAAAAAAAAAATGTTGTTTTTAATGTTAGACTCGGGAGTAATTGATCGATGTGTTATATATATATTGCTCGAAACTTTTAATATTTTTTTCGTAATTTACCCGGCATTTGCCTGCCTTGATCTTTTTACTGTTTTATTTTATTTACTTTTTAAATTTGATTATGGAAAGATATTTTAATTATTGACTTCAACTATATCTAAATTAAGATGAGAGGGTAAATAATTTCTTAAATCAATAGGAATCATAATTTAGATCGTTGCAGTTTTCAATGCGTACTGAAATGACATTATACTAAAAACCCGAACCGAAACAAAAAAAATAGAGTAAATGCGGCTTGCGTAAGAAAGGAAAAATAAAAACTTAAAATTGGAAATTCTACCTATGTAGTAAATTCAGAGTCATGACTGCGGTAGCCTCTTGATCATGATCGTGCTCTAGAGGCCGGTGTTCGTGCCATCGAGTCATGAATTCGAGCCCTGATTTCATTAAAGAACAGCCGTGTAGAGGGTGTGATGCATGTTAAATCTGTCGAGGATCCAAGCCCTCTCGTTGGCGTGGAACGGAAGTTTGTTGAGGGATCTTTCAGCTCAGATGTTGACGTCGTCACTTGAAAGAGGTTCAGCATTACGAGGTCGTCGCTGATTTCTCTCGTATTGCTTTCAAATGCGATGTTAATAAACAATCAATCAATTAATTTTGCAGATAGAGTCATGGGAAAATTATATTATTTAAACTGAAGCAATAGAAAAAATAACAGCAAAACAAACTAATAGCACTAGATTTTTAAGAAATAACAAAACAACTTAGAAATCTTAGTGAAAAATGTATTTTTAAAGAGAAACTCAAAAACTGAATAATTTAAACGAAAAAATAGAAAAAACAGAAGGAGCATAAGCATCTCACAAAGATAATTCTCCATTCTTGTCAAGTCATAAATTCAATTTAAGACTCTTCAACCGTTTTGCGGAACAACTATTTAAATGACTCCCGGATTATCTCCTTCTCGACATCAGAGAAACCATTAAGACAAAACTGTCCATTCAGAAGTATAGGAGATGGTTAAAAAGCTATTAGCGCTGCCACGGAAAACTAACTCCCTTCCCTTTCATCCTCCTCATCTTCCCTTCACGTTTCAGTATTTTTCGGAAACTTGTCTCGTTCAGACCTGTCTGCCAGGAAGAAGCTAAACACGCACATGCTAAACAACAAGGGGAATGTGACACATATTGAATTCGGTTATTTTAAGGTTGATTATTTTTAAGGGACACAGTAGTACCCAAGCAATAACCATAATATCGGGTAAAAAGTGTTTTTGTACGCAATTGTTTAACTTTTTCTAAATATACGTAATAAATTTCATAGCTCTGGCCACAATAGGTAGCGTGTTACCCGAAATGCTCAGAAACCAATGCGGTTAAGATGAGTAAACAAAAAAAATAAGAAAACTTATATTTTTCTGTACATTAATTTTTAAAATTTTGGCTTATTAATTTGATCAGAAAAGTATGTAAAGTCTTTTTTTTAAGCGTAGGTTCTGAAACAAAATAAGATATGTTCAAGATGTGTAAATAAAAAGTAAGTATTTATAGGGAAAATGGAAGCATCTTAAAAACTTTAGGATGCTTCTATTTTTAAAAACTTTTTAGGTTATAAAGTCGTTAACAATTATAAGGTTTATAATTGAATTTTTTTTAACAGGAATTATTCTCTTATTTCTATTTTGATATTGATTACATTGTAAGCTCTTTTTAGTATTTCTCGAGACCCTTTACCAAGATACCTGCTTCCTTTTTCTACCAACTTCTTCGGTCATTTCCATTATTTGCAATAGTTTCGTTACCTGACGATGTATCAGTATCAATACGATTAACTCTCTTTCAATTAGGGCACATTTCTCTTTCGCCGTGCTCTATTACCTATGAAATTTTTCATTTATTGAAAAAATCGTTACAATAAATATATATTTTATTATTTTAAAAATCAGAGGATTTACAGTTATAAAAGAATTATTATTTAATGTTTTTATAACAATAATGTTTATTATTAAATGTTTCTTAAATGTTAACAAATATTTAATGTTTTTTGGAAGCTTATATTTTATGAGTCTTCATGTATGGTGAATATAAATTTTTTTCATATAAATATCAAATGTTTTTAAAATACTCACAGGGTACTGTATCCCCTTAAAAAGTTACTCATCTCTAAATGAGTCGTTGGTTGGTTTTATTACGACGCACTAGAAGCAATACGAGGATTATTGGTGACCGTAATTTTGAGTCTCGATCTAGACACCTAAGCTGGCACCATCCACTCCTAACTTCTACACCACGGTAACGAGAAGATTTTAGGCTTCGACAGATTTAACGTGCACGAGCACCGGCGGGTCTATAGTGACATAAAAGCTCGAACTCCCGACTCGGCGAAAACCGCCGTATCGAGTCAGCGAACATAACCACTAGGCGGCACTCTAAATGAGTGAGTGAAGTATAATAGCACAAGAGCCAGTTGTGCTATTATACTTCACTGTCATCAAACAAAGTGAAGCGATAAAACACTAAATCAATACTAGATCAACACATTGTGAAAAAAAATAAAGTTCTTTTAGGTATTTTTAAATAAAAAAAAAAGTTGCTCAAATTCCTCGAGACAAGAAGTAAAAACTGTAACGCATGAGCTATAATATTTGATTAAACCAAGTAAAAAAATCTTAAAAAGTAGCAGAAATTGTTTTGCGCAATACGTTACGCAGAATAGATTTCAGCACCAAGTTCTAGCTTTTTTTAAAATAATTATTAAAATTTTCAATTAAAGATCAGAATTAAATCAAACGATGAGGTAATGAAGTGGACAGTAATATTTTATCAGATATTAATATTAAAACAAACTATAAATTATTAAATTTAATATGTAATTATTATCTAAATGTAATTATTGTTATGCTATCGTAAAACGAATTAATTTTTATACGTGTTTTACTTCAATCTAATAAAAAAATGTAAGAAAAATTTATTATGGCATATTTTTAAAAATTGAGTCAATTACTAGTGAAAGTAGATAGATATCAAATACATATACACAAAAGCTTTGATGATAAAATTTTCATAAGTGCTCTGGTGATTATTATGACCGAAACAAAACAATTTAGTGGTTATAAAGTCAGATTAAGAATTTAACACAGGTAGGGTATCCCACAGGAGCTCGTCTTCTGTATTTACCAAAGAAATAATTCCCATGGGTAAGAAAAACATCACAGTGGTACCCCGGGGTCATGATTCTCGACCTTATCTGAAGAATGTAAGCTCTTGAGGGGATATCTAACGGAGGAAGGTAGATTGCTGGATGGCACCGAAAGCAGCACTTCACGTTCCAATAATCCACAACAGCCAACGTGAGGACTTTGAGTCCCAAAAGAATTAACGTGCATCAAACAGGCAGCTCAATGGGTCGACTCGACAAAAACAGCTCCGGTCATGAACTGACGATCACTCAGATACCCCAGCTGCATGAATATCGGAGACCATGTCGTAAAAATAACTGATTGTTTCATTGATTATTCACAAACGTCGTACTTAGAAGCAACACGATGGCCATTGGCGATGTACCTTGTAATTTTGAACCTTGCTCAAGTGATGAGGAGGATACCTGAGTTAGCACTTCCTTCTCCACCTTACATGTAACTCTAACAGGAGGACTTAGGACCTCGAGAGATTTAACGTGCATCAGCCCCATTACACAATGGATCTGTTGCATCAGGGCTCGAATCCTCAATTCGACGGAAGCAAAGCTGGCAACAAATTCGCGACCATGACTATTTGGCGACATAAGAAAGACAAAGGTTAGTAAACAGTATGAATGATGATGGAGTTCATTGCTGCAAGAGCCATATATGGTTATTCTGCGCCAAACAAGGTGTAACTGTGATCTAGACATTTGAAAAAAAAATGGAAAAATAGGTAAAATTGTTGACAAGAAGTAGGGTCGAAAATAGAGAATAATCGCTAAAGTGTTTCAGGATGTGTCACTCAAATTTGCCAAAAACAGTAAGCCCCATCAGAAAGGAAAAGCTCACCAGGCGTCCTCGGGGCCATTATTTCCATGCATACCTAAAGTAGGTAAATCTCTGAGGAGAGGGGAGGAAGGATTATTTAGCGGTCACACTACCCATCCCTACTTGCTTAAAAATGGTAAGTTTCTGGGGGGGGGGGGGACAACACCTTATTTGGTATTTTAATCACTTTACCTTCACATATAGTGAGGATTTTAAGGCAAAATTAAATTTAACATACATTTATTAATCTGAATTATTTCATTCTATATTAATTTGGGTTTTGAATTCATGGACCAAATTATTTCTCCTTGATTTGCTGATAAACACTCAACTTCAATTGATATGAGTATTCCAAAACTTTTTCCACTGTTTCTAAATCAACATTTTCTATCATTACAATTAAATGAATCACATGAAAAATAATCATGTATCATAAGAAATTTGAAGAATACTAGGCTCTTTCGAAAACAAATAAAGTTTACAATAGGGATGAATCTGAAAGAATCACTTTATTGAACGAACGTTTTTCGTATTTATCGAACGAACAAATGGAAAATATCGGAATTCTTACTTGATACAAGAGATCTTTTTAAGGCAACAAATAATGATAAAAAGAAATTGTTGTATAAAAGAAGATTTGAAGAAAGTATCGAGAAACTGGTTTCAATTTTCCAGTTTTCCTTTTTTCCTCGATAACATTTTTGTAACTTAGGAAAAAAATCGCAGATGTTAATAAAAACTGAAGTCACAAAAGAAAAGCGGATGAATCAATAAAATTTGAAGATTCTTAAGAAAAATGTTTTCATTGTTCCCCTTTCTTTTTCTTTGCTATAATTTATATTGTCGACATATTCTGTTATAGATCATTCCTTATACTTGTAATCCAAATTGTAGAGGAAAGAAAATTACTTTGTTTCAAGAATTTATTAAAATAATAACATACCGTAATTGGATATGTTCAGTTAGGGGAATAAAATGAAATACCTATGATAACTTTCCCGTTTTTCCTTGCCACTGGACAAAATTATCAATGTTATCATGCAAATTTAATTGATTAGTTAATGACAATATGAGCCTTGGACTAGACTTCAGTAGAGTATCGTGCATCTTACGGACGAGTCGAGATTTAGTCTGGGCACTGATTCTCAGTGTAACTGTATCTGGAGAGATCTTGGGACACGAAACTATTCCTCCTCCATCAGTTAAAAGAGTCATTATAGATGGTGAAGGTGTAATGGTTTGGGCACACGTTATGTCGGACAGCAGAACAAACCTGCATATGTTTGACAAAGGCTCGCTGATAGTTATGAGATATAAAGAGAAGAACTTGGAACACTATGTTCGACTCGGTTGGTCGTGGGTTCCTGTTAATGAACGACGACGCTGGGACTCAACTGGTCGACGTTTACCCGAAAAGTGAAGATATTCACTGCAATTAACGCTATACAGCCTGTTCGGGATGCTTTTGGGAGAGAAAATGCATCTCGTTATTTCTCTCTGAGCATCATCCCGGAGCTAAAAGATGCCTAGCTGCAGTAGTAGGATGAACGGCCACATGGATTCGTCAATTGTCTCTCGTGCGATCTGTCCGTCTGTGAGAATTCTAAGCAACTTATTATACTTATTTTCAGTTTGATATTCGAACGAGGATTTCGGACATCCCTCCACTATGAGATTTACTGATAATCATGCGTATGTAAAACAACTTTTGAATAATACATCTCTTTCTCTATAATATATGTATATTCATACAAAATCTAATAAAATTCTATTCATTATTTTTTCGGAAATTCGACACAATGTGCAAATTCTCTTTATTTTGCTGACGAATGGATACATATCATTTTTCTTGAAATCGTATTTTATTAGGTTATTCTGGTAAACTTTCCTCAAAATTTGTTACTTTATCTGTAATGCAGATATTTAATAGTTTCATGCACAATGGGAAATAGTTTTTTCTCTAGTACTCACAAACTTTTGACATTGCACAGTATTTATATAAACACTGGTTGAAATTTGAATAGTAAAAAAAAATTTAATTAATTTTATTAAATTTAAATTGTGAAATTATAATTATATCCATTTTATAGAATGTTACGTCTACCTATTTATTATACACATTGGTGGCACTGCCTTTCTATACTGCTAATTAAGGATCTAGAATTTGAGGCAATACCGGTAAATGGAGCAACCCTTGTTCCAGTTCAATTACCGAAGTGGGATCAGGATTTAACCTGTCTAATAATAGAGAACCTGTCTACCAAAATATTTCCAAATCGTCTCAGTCGGATTAAGATGTGCACACCATGTTGGTAATTCTCTTTAAATTCAAACCTGTATCCTCTCTAAATATACTTCGACAAGTCTAACTTTGTGTGGTTAAGAATTATCATCCATTAGGAGAAATTCATCACTATAGTACTAGCATACGGTGAGGTATCGTAAATTTAAATTTTAATTATTACTGAAGAATAGCAAAGATATTATGAGATATAGATCAAAATTTACTCTGCATAGTAATGGACCTTAATGTACATAATACATTACTTCTATTCCTGTTGATTTGTTTGGTTTCAGGAAGCCGTAGATTGAAGTAACCTAGAGTATCGTAAAATTTTTATTATCTACCTAATTTATCGTAAAGCTTTATTTATAATTAAAAAATAATCGAGATGGATATTTAACTCTTAGTTATTATTCTTCTCAACATAGTCACTCTCCAGAGTGATACATTTCTCCCCATCATTTCGCGACCATTCGTAGGCCATCATTGTAGAGCTCAGCAGATTGAATGTTTATCTTCTGGGAGTTAATTCAATTTACAGCTTCTGGAACCAAAAAAAAGGGTATTAATGCGAGAGTTGTTCTATAAGTCCTAATAAAATCCAAGAGATGGCGCTCGTAGCATCGAAAAGGGTTTGTTTTTAGCAAGCATCCTGATTCATTAGACAGCTATCTCCGTCATTTCCATCACATGGTTTCATTTTTATTGTCGACCAAAACAAGAAACTTGTGTTAATTTAGAAAAATGGAAAAAAGTGAGTTTCGAGAGGTGATTAAACACTTATATTTCCAAGGCTTAACTCCAAAAGAAATCAAAGATGAGCTGGTTGAAATTCATGGCACATCCATCCCGTGATTGCAACTGATTACAATTAAGTAAATGAGTTTAAATGAGGTCGTACATCCACAAAAGATGAACGTGGTTCGTGGCGTTTAGTGGCAGTGACTACTCTCCGAATGACTGACAAAATCCAAGATATGATTTTCAGTGATCGACGATTCAACGTGTGCGAAGTAGCTGATGACATTGGCATATCGCAAAGTACTGTATTTTCAACTTTGCACGAAAAATTGCATGTGAGGCGAAACACCTCCGCAAGATGGTTGCAGCTCTCAGTAGGAAATAAACGAAATCGTGTGGTCGACTCTGAGGCTATTTAGAAGCTTTTTGATGTCAATCCTGATGAATTTATGTGAATGAAACGCGACTACTACACTCCAGAAGCATAGGAATAGTCAAACTAGTGGTTTCTGAAGAAGAACGGACTCCGAAAAAAGCATAGATCAGGAAATCGGCAAGGTGATAGCCTTGGAAATTAGTGATTCAAGCGTAATCGCCCACATCGATCACTTTGAAAAAAGAAACTGGAGAGTACTGGAGAATATTTTGCGTCGTTATTGCACAGGAAGAGCGCAAAATTCAGAAAAAACTCATCTGAAAAAGAAAAATATCCTCTTCCATCAAGAAGAGGTGCACACCTGTGCAGTCTCGATGGCTAAAATCAAAGAATTAAATTTTGAATTGTTACAACAACACCGTATTTACCGATTTTGGCTCCCTGTGACTTTTTTTTATTTTCCAAACTTAAAAAAATGGTTCGACGGACAACGGTTCACGACGAGCGAAGAGGTCATAGCTCAAAGAGATGTCTATTTTGAGGATCTTCCGAAATCTTACATTTTAAATAGCTTTCAAAAGTTGATGAAATTCTTGTAAAAGTGCATAGAGCTTAAAGGGCATTATGCTCAAAAATAAGGGGGAAAATCTACCTAAAATAATTTGTTTTTCTATCTTTTTCTAAAGATTTATTGAACAACTCTCGTCGGTGTAATTTACAACGTTATGAAAGCATTGGGATCCATTCATAGGCAATACGTATTTCACCCAGATATCTTGGTTTTTTTCTAAGCAACAATCAATTATTTTATAGTTAAACTGTTACAATACCCTAAGTATGGTGTGACACATAAATCAAGGACCTCGACCTAATATTTCACAACAGTCCTCCATAAGCTTATAAGTCAGTGCGACCCCCCAAAGAGATTCCTTCCCAAACTATGAATCCAACTCTTGTATGACTGTCTTTCAACAATGCTGAATGATAGAAAATGATGTCTTATTCGCTTCATATCTCAGCATACCGCCTAAATCCTGAGGAAAATGGAGCAAAAAATAAGAAGCGAAGTCCGTACATGAAGTGACACTTATTTCAATTCAATTAATGGTCTTGAAGAAGTTCTTAAGCATCTATTTGTCTGCCGAGGTCGTCCCAAATTTGTTCTACCGGAGTAAGGCCGCAACTTTTATGAATCGAAACTAAAACCGAAAGTCGCTAATAACGAAAATACGAGAGTGAACTTTCCGTAGTGCTTCTTTGTTTAAATCATAATTTTAATTTGAAATAGGATCAAAAGATACTTAAACTTTATAATTAATAAATAACTAAAGATTTATTGAATACGGATTTTTTTTAAAAAAAAGACCTCAAATTGCATATCATTATTAAATGTAAGATATACCGGTATTGAAGTTTACATTTTTAATTCATTTTCTTTTATTAATTAAATTCTGGAAAATGTGTATTATACATTATTTCCGAATTTCAGAAATGCCAAATAAATTAAAATCTCTCCGCCCAATTTAGAAATCAAATGAAACGTAATGTCTTAGATTTAATTATTTTTTGAAAGAGAAGAAAACGCGAATTCATTTTTACTTTGAAAAACGTTCTTTTTCAAGAATATGAATTGTGTCAAAAATTAATTAAGCGGAATGTAAAGGACTGTCTCGAAAACTTATTTTTCATCTTATTAAAATGAAAGCTTTTAATGTTACTGAAAAAATTCCAGAGAGATATCTCGACTGACTTCATTTCATTCGAATGGTATCTAGTAATGATTCAAGTTGATAGGATACAAAAATAAAATAATTCTATTCCTTCAACAACTCCTTGAATATTTAATCCAAAAGATACTTATTTACAAACATTTCAATTGTTTTGGCGAGGAGATAATATTTGAATATAGGCATACTGTTGGTATTCATGTCACAAAACAGGTATCATGTTGGATTGCGATTTAACTTTTATTGAATTCAAAAAAATTTATTTTTTATAAAAAAATAAGGAAATACTCGGAGTGACTGCCTCCAGCAAAGCTACGCTAAGCATTTGTTGAGAACGTCACAAGGGTTGTTATTTAAATGCTAATAAGAAAAAAGTTATAAAAGGATTATTTAAAAAATAATCCTTTTTATTATTTATAAAAGTTAAAAAACAAGCTTTTTAAAAAAAAAAAAAAATGAAAGCTTAAAATCTCTAATAAAAGACACATTTTTTTTTTAAAGAAAATATGTAAAATTCCACGTTTTTCTTAAAAAAAACAAACAAGTTCAGGAGGAGGTCCCCCACAAGTTAGACAAGCTTAAAGCAGATAAAGAGTGGGATGTACGACGATGCTGATGAAATGCCGGGCAATCAATTAAAATAGGATGAACAGTGCACGGCAGGAAGGACACTCGGAAATACCCTTTCAAAACAAAAGATGTTTGTGGATAAATCGAGTATGTTCAATGCGAGGTCGAGTGAATTATGAATAATCAAAGTTCAATCCCTGGCCTACTCAATCAGTGGATATGCCCTATACACATCAGAATCTAACTTTTCATATAATAACTTAATATTACCTGTTCTGAACTAATACCGTTCAAGTAGTCAGATTAACAAATAAGGGTCCGATTCACTTATCCTTGTAAGTTCATTTCTACATTTCCTTTCTTAGCGCAAGTATAATACAGGCATCTTTCACTGATCACTTAAGCTCATTATCTCCTCCGCCAACCAACCTCATATTAAATTTTTTGTTGTTTATAAATGTATTCATCATCTATTCACTATATCTAAGTAATTCTAATTCACATGAGTCTCATTTCACCTACTGGGAGAGATCTTCAACTCAAACATCATCATTTAAAGTCTTAAAATGTTAGTAGAAGGAGAGAGAGAGAGAGAGAGAGACGCATCACTTCGGTGGGGTTTTTTACAATTTCGCCAAAACTTTGAAATCCACACATTGTCTGATTTTAGAACTCAAAATTTTAATGGTAAGAGAGGAGAATGCCAGCAAATTTTGTAAAGTATTTGTCATCGTTGTAATTATAATTAAGAGGAATAGTGCCGCAATGATAATCAACCAAGAAAACTTTAATTCATTACTTTGAATAAGTAATATCAAAACAAATTAATAAAGCAGAATAATTGATTAATCGCGTCTTGAACCAAATATAATAATGAAGAATGCTATTTATCTGGGTTACTCTAAACAATCTACTTCAAGCTACTGAATCCGATTCAAATTGATTTATAGTGAAGGATGAGTGAGTGATGATGCAGTTTAAAGGCACAAGAGCCCAATATGACTATGCTACGCCAGACACGGTATATCGGTGATCTAGACTTTTGAAAAAAAGAAATAAAAAAAAGATAAAAATTAGTTGATAAGAAGAAGGTTCGAAAATAGAGAAGGAGCGCTAGGGTATCTTGGAGGCGTGTAACCCATTTTACTTAGACAGTAGGAAAGAAAGGATCTCTAGGATGCTTCGGGTGAGTGATACACATACTTACTTGAAGAAAATACATCCTTGGGGCGCTCTACACTCTTGATATATATAATCTCATAGTTGTTTGGACTTGTTTTGTGTTCCTATGAATTGCTCTTATCCCCCTATCTTCTCCTCAATCCGATTCACTACACTTATATAGTAAAGCTAATTTACATAGATCACAGTTCTTTCAAAAGGCGATGTTCTGATATCAAACAACATGATAAAGCACGCCTTGAGGTTTGTTAAAGGGAAATGTGCTCGATAACCCGCTACAATTTACATTGCTGCCCAAAGTTAAGCATAATTCGTAAAATGCGAAAAGATGTGTTTGGTGAATCTGTCCTAAATGGCTAGTGAAGAATCATCTGTTGAATGCGAAGCTTCCTCTTTATGTAATACATTTAATATAATGGCGCAAGTCTGGATATGCTGTACCCAATCACGTGTGACTGTTATCTCGACAAAAGAAATATGTAAGATAAAGAGAAACTATTTGACAAAGTGGAAAATCGAAAATAGAGAAAAATCGTATCTTGGTATCATATAGAGGTATCTTAACTTCCTCCCTCTCCATTCTTTAAACTCGTAATCTAGCCACATCGGGAAAAGAAATTTCTTCCCTTTTTTCTTAATCATGTTGCAGTAAAGCTAATCGTAGGGAATTTCCCCCCAAATATGGAATCGTTGCGAGTGAAAACAATGATATGGGAACATTGTATGAAAGAGATTTTTACCTCGTATCAGGAATCATTAGAAATTCATTGATAATTAACTTCGAACTTAGAAGCAATATGAGTCCTACTCACAACAGGCCTCTTATTTCAGAACCACATTTCAGAGACAAGAAAGAAAATTTGAACTGGCTCCTCTCTCTCCCTTAACTTCCACGCCGAGTATTTTGAGCCTTGACAGATTTAACTTGCATCAGCATGACGATTCCTTTGGGTAATTTGGACTCTAACCCCTGACTCAATGGGAAAAAAACCACGGTAGTCGAATAGCCGCAACCATGGCCCCTCGACTATCGTGACCACTTAAGAGGATATGATTGATTATTAAGTCGCCCACGAAAACTATCGGCAACAACACGAAAACTATCGGCGACGGACCACGTATTTTGAACCTTGGTCATATGACGAGGAAAACACCAAAGTTGGTATTTCTCTCTCCAAACTTCCACAGTACGCTAACGAAAGGGCTTGGAGCATCGACAAATTTAAAATAAATCATCCCTGCAACACGAAAGATCTTAAGTTTCGTCAAGATCGAGCCCACGACTCGACAAAAACTACGTCGACCACGATTTAACGATCACGACCAATAGGATATTGCGGCCACTCAAATGGTTGTTAAAACAAAACTAATTTATGATTCAGTATCAAATTTTTTGGTAGGAGATCAATTTCCTCAATAATACCATCTGTCTTTGACAACAGATACTATTTAAACTACCTTAGTATAATATAAAAAGACACATTTAAACCAGAAGAAATATTATTTCACGTAACGATGGGAATATATCCTTAAGACTTACAAATTATAACATTCCCATAACTCGTGTTTGAGAAAATATTTTACTCGACATGCTTGTTCATAATACTTCCGTCCTATTCCTCCCAACAAATACAACCCTTCACACACATTCGGCATCCTCGCCCCGTGAGAAACATTTTCGAATGAAAATACCAGAAAACGATTCAACTTCCCCAAAAATCACTTTTAAATAGCCTCATCCCCTGCGTCCATCGACCCTAATTCCATTTCCTAGTCCATCCTCTCACACACCCTCTGTACAGAATCGTCTGACCTATTAAGAACGAATGTGCTAGAGGGAGGTGAGACTTCTCTCGGAAAAGGGAAGGGCCAGTACTTTAATGCGTCTTATGAAGTATAACATCCAAACTTCGCCCCTGGGTCTATCACGAGTCACTTAGTACTTACCCTAGTACCCATTTAGTACCTGGCAAAAGTTCTATTGATTCAGCGCGCGTCGTTGCCATGGCTACTCGGGAAGAGGAGGGGGGGGTACTCGCTCTCCCTGTCTATGCAAGAACAATGAGGGTGTTTTCCAGAGGAGGGTCTGCCTGTATCGTACCTGAAACATCCGGTAGTTGGGGATGAAGATAAATGGGGGTTTGATATGATAAAATACACTTCTGGGTTTTAAAGGAAGATACTTTTTTTGGTAAAGTACAAAAGGAACATTTTGACGCAATGCTTGCATGTATGAGTAAAAATGGTTTTGAATTTGGAATTCCATAAGCGCAGTATGATGCAAAGTGCTGTGGGGGGTTTTCGATGTGGTGCTTTTTTTTTTCCACTCCCCTTTTTTAAAAGAACACCAGGAAATGGGAAAAGTTTCCGCGTTTGGTATGCGCTCGTTTCGGCCGTTTCCGAAGCAAATTTATCAACAAGGAGATGAAAAATACGTTGAACTGAGTCAGATAAAACAAGTATGTCTTTGAGTTTGGATTCGGGAAATCAGTTAATGAAAAAAAAAGGAAAAACATGTGGCTTTAGTTTTTCTTCTCTCTCTCTTCATATTTTTATTTTGTTGAAATAAAAAATGATGTTGTATTCGTATATAAAGTACACATTTCTAATTTTTTTTAGACTTCCCCTTTCGTTCGTCGAATTCTCATATATGAAAAAAGAACAATATAATTTTCTGCAATACATTAGTTCCGTTTTGATATCGTTTTGGAGTAAGCTATTCTCAAAAAAAAAAATACTCGCAGAAGAAAATCCGATGAAAAGGTCAATCAGCGAAACGATTTTGAAACTAGGAGTTTATAAAATTAGCTCTTATTTTTAAAGTAACAAACTTCTTCGACAAGGAAAAATGATCAAATTTTATGACTAGTTAAAGTAAATCTCAATTTTATAAAATAAAAGCAACGGAATACATATTTTAACAATGTGTGATATTTTGGTCTGCTTGGGTCTGCTTGCATAAAGTAAATACCCTGACCCCAGGATTCAGTCCCATCTTTCGGAATGTTATTATTCTTAATTATCTTATTTTCAAAACTGTGAAAATTTCTCTATTGGGACGTATTTACCTTTGTTGACGATTTTCTGCTCTGTTTTCAGGGGTAGGACCTTTCTACTAATTTTCTTCGTGCTAAAGATTCCTTAAATCTTGTTTCTGACTGCTCCAAGCAATTTAATTTAAAATTTAATCCTATGAAATACAGTGTAATGATTATTAGCAAACAGAACATTCCATTTTTCTCTGGTTGTTTACTCTTGGATGATATCCCTGTAACTTCAATAGAGAAAATTAAATATTTGGAACTTGTTCTTGATAATAAATGTTTTGGAAAAAACAAACAGTTTATATTTTCAATAAATGTGATAAATTACAACAAAGATAAAATTGTATTACTCGTAATTCTTGCGGTATTAATTGCATTCTCCACGTTCTTATATACAAGCAAGGGATTGTATGTTTCATATTTTTAAACCATTGTCTTTTTCATTGCCTATGGCTGTAGAACCTAGGATCCTACTTTCAACAACACCAACTATATTCTTCTTCTGCATTCCTAGAAGCGAATTTTATTGCGTGTCATATGTGGTTATTGTACTACTATATATGAATCCATGTTTGTAACTTCTGGCTTACCTCCCATTTATATGAGGTAAGACAGAAATTATCTTCCAAATTAATGCCTTGAAAGATAATCTTTCTATGTCAAACAAGTTTCGACTGCTTAATGCCACTTTCTTGTCTTCCTCATCCATCAAAGTGGATTCTCATGTACTCAGTTAGTTACTACAGTAAGGTTGAAGATTCTCCATCTCTTTCTGCTATACCGATGGCAGCAAAATTAATAAACGTGTTGGTTTTGTTTTTGTAATTTTTAATAATGGTACTGAAACTGAATATCACCATGATGAATGTATTGTTTTTATTGTCGAACTTTTAAACACTAATCCTACTATCAAATGAATTGTGCAACATAAAGGTGATTCTAAATATTTAATCAATTCAGATTTCCTTCCTTCCTCATAAGCTCTAAAAAAAATATTTCATCTCGCGCACTAATTCACAGAACTTTACAGTTCTTAAGAATAGGGATATCTTTGTGTGATTTGCTTTCTCGGCAGTGAAGATTCTAGAGTAGGCTGCAACTAAACGAGATATTTAACTATATCTCAGTTAATGTTTCCTTTTATAAGAAAAAAAGATGAAGAAATAATCAGAACGATAGAACAATTTGTACATACAAGCAGTTCATTCTGTACCGACAAAAACGTTTTTTCCCAACCATTCCGCGTAGACTGTCAAGCCATCATTTCTATACAAGTTTTAAAATCACTTAGATATTAAAGGGTACCTCAACAGACTCAACCTGAGTCCTTCTAAATATTATGGCCACGGTAGATTAGTGGACATGATGTAATCTCGACCGACGTCGTTTTCGTCGAGTGGGTTCAAGGCCTGATGCCACTATGAACAATTAGTTTGGCGAGGCTAATGTAAGTTAAATCTAAACTGCTGTTTGTAGAAAATGCAACACCATGAAGGAATCATCAGAATCAAATGAAATTAGCAGCAAATGTCAATTATAGGATATTATGCAAATTAATAAAGTTTCAGAGCCATCGCACGTGCGCGGCGCGCGCAGCGCCCTCTGAATTGATGCTGAAAGCGTATAAATAAAGTGCTGTAGCGGGACGTTGAAAAAAGTCTATGATTATTTGTTAGTGGCAAACGTTTAGTGAGACCTGAGTATGCCTCCACGACGGAAGAATAAGAAATTCAAGCAACTTACGGAGTTTGAACGAGGGAGGATAATCGGCCTTCGAGAAGGAGGATTTTCCTATCGCGCAATAGCAGCTCGTATGCAGCGGAACAGTTCCACAGTGATGCGAGTTTGGAAGCAGTGGACCGACGAGCACCGAACAACTCGAAAAACAGGCACTGGACGACAGAAGGTGACGTCAGAGCGCGATGATCGACACCTGCTCCGCATGGCGGTGAATGATCGCACAGCTTCCTCCAGGCAGCTGGCAGCACGTTGGTCTACTGCTACAGGTGTACAATTGTCGGCTTCGTCAATTCGTCGTCGTCTGCTGCGCCGTGGATTGCGTGCAAGGGTGCCTTTATACAGGATTCCCCTCACGGCGAATCATCGACGGCTGCGTCGGCAGTGGGCTCTTGAGCACAGAGACAGGCGAGCTGATTGGCACCAAGTTGTCTTTTCAGATGAATCACGCTTCAATTTGTGGACCCATGATGGCCGTGTTCGTGTTAGACGTTATGCCGGTCAACGCTGCCTTCCTGAGTGTATTATTGAACGACATAGTGGTCGAACACCCGGAGTTATGGTCTGGAGTGCGATTTCGTATCATGGACGATCCAATTTGATACGAATTGAGGGTAATCTCAATAGCAACAGGTACGTCCGTGAAGTGCTACAGCCCGAAGTCGTTCCTTTCCTTCAAGGCATCCCTGGAGCTATCTTTCAGCAGGATAATGCACGCCCACATATTGCGCGGACTGTTCGAGACTTCTGTTCAGCACAACGCATGCAACTTCTTCCTTGGCCTGCTTATTCACCGGATATGTCGCCTATTGAGCACGTGTGGGATATGGTTGGTCGGCGTCTCGCTCGTGATCCGCGTCCTGCAGTTTCCAAAGACGAACTTTGGTTGCGCATACAAGCGATATGGAATTCTCTTCCTCAAGCAGATATTCAACATCTGTTTGACTCCATGCCACGTCGTATAGCAGCACTTATTGCAGCGCATGGTGGCTGCACCAAATACTGATTTCGGACGCTTAATTTGTTTCTTTTGTTTTGAAAATTTCATCATTTATTTGTATCAGTACAAGTCGTTTCTGCATTAAATTTCATTTGATTCTGATGATTCTTTCATGGTGTTGCATTTTCTACAAACAGCAGTATAATAGAGATGTCAAATCCTCCTTTAGGCATGGTATGGAAGTTTAGAGAGGGAGTTGCTGGGTCAGGTGTCGTCCTCGTTACTTGGTTGAGGTTCACAATTACGAAGTCCGTCGCCAACAGCTCTCGTGCTACTGATTTACTCATCAGTGCACCGTTAATAAGCAATCACAATAAATAAAAAATGTTTGAAGTTCAAATTGTGTGCTCTCAAAGTCAACTCAAATTTTGTTGCTCAATTTGATTTTTGTGGCCGTTGTAGCCTAGTGGTCATGGTTTCGAATTCGTGGCCGGCGGTTTTCGTTCAATCGCGGGTTCGATCCTTGGCCGCCTAAGATCCGCCGTGTAGTCGGGGCTGATGCACGTTAAATCTATTGGGGTCAAAGTCCTCCCGTTGGCGTGGTGTGGAAGTTAGGAGAGGAGGTTCCAGCTCAGGTGTCGTCCGCGTCACTTGACCGAGGTTCAAAATTGCGAGGTCCGTCGCCAATAGCCCTCGTGTTGCTTCTAGAGTGACGTTAATAAAAACTAAACCCTGTAAATGCGAGTGATTAGCTTGAGAAATATATTTAAATATAAATGATTTTAAAGAATTTTAATAACGTGTATGTCATAAATTATGATAAAGGAATTTGTTTTAGTTTCTTTGTCCCTTTACTGAATTTTATTTGGGTTAATAAAAGAGAAAATGATGACAAACCGTCTAATTTAAATGTGTGGTGGAACTTTGGATTTAAGTTCAAGTGTACTGAAAAATAAAGAGGGTTTAAAGCCGCTGAGAAAAGAGATAAATGATTTTAAAGAAATTTAATTGCATTTTTTGTCAAGAATCAATTAAATAATTTTGAATCTCGGGTCCTCGTCACTTGACCGTGGTTCAAAATTACGAGGTCCGTCGGAAGTAGCCCTTATGTTGCTTCCAGTGCGACGTTAATAAAAACTAAACTAAACTCAATTTTATTTTGTAATTTCATTTAGTTGACTGTGTAAATTCATTCCCTTTTTTGTAGCTTCTTTGATTAGATTTTTAGTAACTTGACTTTTTTTTTTTTTTACTTCATTGGTTTATTTTGTTATTTTTATTTTATACTTTGTCTTTCTTTCACTTTTTCTGTTCGTTTTACTTACTTCTGTAAGTCCCACGTGATACTTGTGGTGCACGGGAATTAATTCTATCTATTTTCAATAAATAGCTACACATAAATAATATAAAAGAGCATTCAATAATCAATTCATTGAACTATTGAAAGAATTATTCGAAGTCAAATTATCGATGTCTAGAAACATTAATACGTATACTTTGAAAAAGAAATTAAAAGATTGCGTGCAAGAAAATGCTGTAACATATTTAGATATTAGCGAAAAAAAAATTTTTTAATATCTATTTGTTCTAAAACTCTCTTAATAAATCAATAGCCACTATAATTTATCATAGTTTGACTTCAGTGGATAAGAGTGGGGAAAGCTATTACAGGAGTTTAATGTGTTAAATCCCTGAATCTCGAGTAAGTGACAGTTAATTTGAATTCAACAAAAGAGTCTTTAAAATTTATATCACCTTTCAATTACCTCTCTCTTTTATTTTTTAAACTTTGAGGCCTTGTAATGGACATTCAAAAAAGTCAGAAAGGTCTTTTGATAACTTAAATTATATGATCCTTTGAAAATTTAATCATTTTCTTCATGGTTTATTTAATTGTTTTACGTATAACTTTAATTGTTCTTATTACAAATATACAAAGTTTCGAGTGAAAAATGTATAATTCAAAAAGATTCAAAATGGTATAGAAATTCGCTAAAAGATTTCAGCATATCAGCCGTTTTTTAAAGTGATACAAATCTACTTTGAGGGGGGGGGGAATTAATTAATGGTAGCTTAGAAATACAAATATCTCTATTTTATATTTAAAATAATATTCAATAAAGCACGATTTAGTCATAAATTAATCAAGAGAATTAACGTTTCCTAATATTTTAAATTCATTAAACTGCGCAAATCCTCATAGATTGATCGATTGTTTAATAATAACCAATCGAGCAAATCTCGTGACCAAGGCTTTTCCCTCCCCCTTTTTTTACATCTAGATCACAGTTACACGTGGTTTGAAGCAGAGAGAGAGAATATTCCGATTTCGTTTTAGCACCATAAATCTCTACTTTCATTCACTCGCCTCTTGTATTTGTTTAAGAAAATCGTTTGTCATAACTGTTTCTGAAATTGATTGGTAAAATGAAATAGTTGAAAAAAATAGTAATTCTAACGTTCGAATTTTGTCTTGGAGTGTGTCGTATGATTATCTGATTCATACCTAATTGCGTTTATGTTCGTTTAATAAAGTCTGCATTGGATAAAATGTTGATGCTGTGATTTTATTTTGCGAAGAAGTAGATGAAGTATTAAGAACAACAACTGAGAGAGAAATAAACGTTCCTAAAAACAACAACAGAGAGAGCCAGGAAAAATAAATGTAACGACCAATAAAAATCTTCCAATACATCACCAAGAGGAAACATTCGGCAAACGATTTCTTATTTGAAACTTAATCGCATATCTTCAACATAAGCATTTAACATCCACTCACTAGTTACATCATTGTTTATTTTTTCCTTCGATTTCTTTACTTTCATCACGCGTAAAAGTAAGAAGAAAATCATTCAGAATTTACTAAAGTTGAAAAAATCTAGCAAGTCCCCAGGTGACTGAAGCGAAAAAAGAATACCTTAGAAAGTAAACAGCATTTCTATCTTACGAAATATATTAGTCACGACAACGACTTTTCTCCCTTACTGCTCTTTCCTTTCGAAAGGGAGAGAAATTTACAGTTCTGAACACGTTTCATTGAGTTTCTTCATTGCTCAATAAAAAAGAAAGAAAAGAAAAGAAAGACTCAGTACCTTTTTTTGCGCAGTTAAATCTTAGAAGTGAAAAAAAAAAAAAACTGGAATGAAAACCTGAACATCTGAAGAGCGTTAACTATTTAAGAGATTTTTACGCTCTGTTTTCAAACGATTCAATCAAGATTTATGATTGAGAAATAGAATTCTAGATGTTCTTTCTAATGTTGTTAAGCTTAAAGTGCGTTAGTTTAAATTTAAAATTTAATAATTTTTAATGCAACTGAGCTGAAGTAATTTTAAATAATACTGCTTAAGATAGGTTTGGTTTGGTTTTATTAACGTCGCACTAGAAGCAACACGAGGGCTATTGGTGATGGACTTCGTAATTTTGAACCTCGGTCAAGTGACGAGGACTGTTTAAGATAAGAGGAGGATTGAAATAAACTAAACGATTTGAAAATTTGGAACTTTTACTCGCGCATTCAAAACACATTTTATTTCATTGAAACAAATTTAACTCATGTGTGTGTGGCTCCCGTCTACATGCCATTTTAAATTTGTGAACACCATGTTAATCTTATGAAATTTCCATTTTTTTTCATAAATTCGGATTAATGAATTATGTTAAATCCCTACCAAAATATCTCATAACATATTTAACATTATGAAATTATTTATGTTGGGTATAGATACGTGATATTAGTTTCATAAATTAATTTTTATATATTTAATTATTTGTAGCATGCAGAGACAATATTTGCTGAAATTTAATACGAGTAATATTACTTATTTTTTTAATTTATTCTTTCGTAAAATGACAACAAAATGTTATTTACTTAGTTGTTCTAGAAGTTTAATTAGGTAATGCATTTTAGAAGCGTATTTTAGGGTCAGTTGTATTTTAGTAAACAGCACCGATACTAAGGGGTTCTCGGTAATTGTAGAGAGAAATTAAGTAATGTTTTTCGAATTTTTTGAGATTTTTGGGTTGTGAACTATTATTTATTTTGAACAATACTCGAAAGCTTTAGGGTGAGTTTTTTTTAGTCACTATTGAGTTTTCAAATTTTAGACAGGGGATATGACCCTTATTCTCACTGACTGGAATTTAAAAGTTCAATAACGCATAAGAAGAATAGGTAGCATTTCAGTTGCTTTCAAAGAGTTCTTATCTCTAGATATTGTGCTAAAAATTTAAAATGAAGTAAATAGAGTCCCTCATTAATTGTATAATAGAGAAAATGGTCATAACTATGTAAGAGTGTTTGTTTGATTGGTTTTATTAGCGTCGCACTAGGAGCAACACGGGCTTTGGTGGCGGACCTCGTAATTTTGAAACTCTGCCAAGTAACGAGAACGACACCTGAGCTGAAATCTTTTCTCCTAACTTCCACACCACGTCAATGTGATGGGACGTATGGTCCCAAAAGATTTAATGTGCGTCATCCCCTGTGGGTCTTCAGTGGCATCAAGGCTCGAACCCGCGACTGGACGAAAGCAGCCAGCCGCGAGTCCTCGACCATGACCATTAGACTACCACGGCCACAACTATATAAGATGTTCGCATTAGGAAGAGAAAACAAAAAAAAACATTGGGTTAAAACAAATATCGTCTGCAAAACACACACGAATAATTACACAATTCGTATCCGTCATGAACCATTTTAGCAGAGATTTAACATTTATGAAAATGCAAGGCAGGGCATCTGAGAGAGAGAAAAAACATTTAATGTTTCTGTGTGAGGAGTCACACTTTTTCTCCGATTCCTAAAAATGTTTTTCAAAAATATTTTAAGATATCTGAAACCTGACAAATTAATCCCTAAAATAGAATTATTTTCAGAAATGGAGGGAAATGTAATTTCACAGAAATTTTCATTATCGTGTGCTCTTTTGGATGCACATGATTACATTCAAATAAGTACAACAATTAATATATAAGAAGAGGTGTTGAAATCAAATGACATAGGGTATTAACATTATATTCACGATATGAAAAGAGATATTTGACGGATGCTTAAGGGAACACAGTATCCTAAAAGTGTCCAAAATATTGAAACAAAATAATCTAATTTTAATTGTATGAGTTTTCACAAATATATATGCAAAATTAGTGTTTTGCTACATTATTTAGAGTTAATTAAATTTTCTTTAATGGAGTGCAAAATCATTTATTGACCTTCAAAATTTAAAATGTTTCTTCGTCTTTTATTTTTCGTTACGGTCATGTTTAGGTGGTTTTTTTTTTTTTTTTTTTTTGTAATTGATAGAAAGTTGTACATTTTTTATGTTTATATACAAATTATTTAATAATACTGTGGTTATGGGCTAAGGATTTAGATGAATAGTTATTTTGTTTTTTAAAAAAAAAAACCTAAAAATTTGATATAGATGTTTTTTGTTCTTTTAAGTGGTGTTTCATTAAAAAAATTGTTAAACTATAAATAACACTTGTACGTCCAAATGCCTTCATGAAGTTGAGAGAAATTCTTCTAATAAAATACGAAACTAAAGTATTAATGCAGTAACCTCCAAGTGCTTTCCGAACGTTCTTATTCAGCGTCGCTTTATTTAGCATCGCCGTGAAAAAAGCGTGCAATTCAAATTGTTATCTTTCCCATTGTGTCAATACATTTATCGAATCAATGCATTGGTATGCAAGTATACAATTATTATTTGTCATTGTAACTAAACCAACTAAAAGTTAAAAGTGAAGGCTTAATGCAGAGCTTCTTATATTTATAAAATGACGTATCCGTAGCTGAATGTACAAATATCTGACACCGAATCTTCAAGAGCAATATTGTACAAGGTGAAGCGCTTATCTAAGGTATCGTTGTGGCGATAGAATTGAAATATGCATGTACGCGCGCATATATTCATATTTCAAAATTTGAATACATTTATGCAATATTATTACATATATTTTAAATACCCAACTCTAAAATAACATCAGTCATATCCATGACATTCGTATAACGCAGTTCTTTTTCCTGTTCTAAATTCCTCGAGCATTGATCAAAACATTTAAAAGGAGGACATTTTCTTTCAAAATGTATCTTCTGTTAATATGCAAGTGCTATAATTAGTTTTCTCGCTAGATTTGGAAACAAACAAGAATCAATTCTGTATTAAAATCAAATTATCTAATCGAATAATTTCATTATTGTTCCAAGAGATTACCAGTGGTTTCTGTTAATTACAGATTGCTGTTGCAATCAATGATTGATTACAAAAGTAAACGTCATTTCTATTCAATGATTCTTTATTTATTTATTTTTTATTTGCTTAATGATTCGGGTAAAAGAACATCCTATTCTTGAACAAAGAGGATCACTAATTAACGCTAATTGTGAGTAATAACAAGATTGCCGAACACTTGCAATTCTTACGGGTGCAATTGAATCGGTCCTTTTGAAAAGGGGGTCGTTTCCACTTTTATAAACTGTACTGGAGAAGAAAAAATCAATTTCTATCTATAATATTTCCAGAAAATTTCCTAATCAGCAATTCTCAGTCAATGTAGGGGATTACAGTTGATGTTAAAATGCTTGCATAATTATGTATAGAAAATTATTCCCGAGAAAACTAGTTTTCATATGCGGAGAGGACCCGTTTTCGAAATAAACCTGAGAATGTAGAAAGATCAAGGCAACTTCACCTAACAAAGACATATGTTTTAATGAAATCCATAAATAAAAGAAGAAATATCACTGTAAGACCTAACAGGGCTTACGAATAACAGGCAAGATAAGTGAGAAGACAGCAAGATTTGGGAGATGACCCATTTGAAAATATATCCTAGAATGAAAACCCATTTAAAAGTGCTTTAAAGAATGAGATATATGTCCCGTTTTCACGTGTAATACATGAATCTAATACCAAAAGGACTTCAAAATCATCGAAAAGTGAATTTCCCTCAAAAATTGTAGATAACCCCTTTTCAAAATGACTGATTCAATTAAAGGACGAAAAATACTAGACTCTTGAAAAGTGCTTTGTGAAATTGCCATTGCAATTCTGTCAAATAATCGAACATTTTTCTAGCAGACGATGCTCAATTACTATGAGTTAAAAGTAAAATCAAATCTTTAATTGACTTACCGCATTCACACAGATAAGAGGTTTGAATGTAGCGATCTCTTCAGGGTCGATCAAAAAAGAAAGAAAGAAAACGCATACATCAATTCAAATTAGGCTTTAGGCGTAAAACTCAAAGAGGGTTTTTTTTTTCCTTTCTCACTTCACTTCATTGCGGCTAATTCTTTTATCGTTTGCGCGATCCCCGACCCAATGTAATCTCTGCTAGAGTCATTATTATGCAAATTTGAAATTCCTAATCAAGAATTTTCCAATACGGTTTTTAAAATTGTTCGTAAATTGAAAAGTGCTAAGACTTTTTTATTTATTTATTTAATTTTGCATGCGATCCAAATCCTCACCATCCCCCAATTCCTGCTCCTTTGAATAAAGAGTCTAATAATTGGTAACTATGGTGACTGGATGAGGAAATTATTTTCAATCAGGATAAATTATGTTCTTGTTGAGTGGCTCTTTTCGAGAGGAAAATGATGTGTTTGCCTTCTTTTCAACAATTTATTAAATCTTTAACGATATTATCTCATATAAAATAGGATAAAATAAAAAAAAGAAAAATTCTGAAGTTATCCACAACTTTTGCATGACTTAAAGAATTTTCTTTCCAACATAATTAAGTTTTCATAATTAATGAAAGTTAAAAATAAAAATCGATATTTGTGAAGGGTGACACTAAACAAACAAATGAAAACGTAGAGAAAATAAAGAGTTTTGATTAGAAATTTTGAAAATATTTTCGTTTTTAATGTTATTTAATATTAGAAAAAGACAGTTAAATATTATATGGATAAAAATATGCTAGCATTATATATGAGAAACTAATTCAAATAAATTAAAAATTGCTTCAAATAAGAAAAAAAGAGTGCTTTAGATTTGATAGCTAATATTTTTTATTTAATCTTGGTATAGTTCATATCACCATTGTTTGTACAGGAGATTAGTTAAATGAAGTGCAATTTCACTTAGTGCAAATCATCCATTATTAAAAGGGACAGAGATTCCGTTAAAAAGTTTCATGTCGCGATTATGTTAATCAAATTAACTCATTTGTTGTCTAATGTTTATTAAGACTCAATGAAGTAATATAGTTGCAAGAATTCTGATAATTTCTTCGACTGTACCGAAATAAGAAAATTCGACTATTTCAAAATACTTTGAATATTGCCATTTGAAAAAGACAAAACTTTGAGGAAAAGAAATAATTTTTCTCTGTCAGCAGAGGAAAAAAATGAAAATTAATGTATATAAACTTTTTGATCAAGTTCATAAGCTTCGCAACTATTTTTAATTTCTTAAAAAAATTAACTTAAACAGAAAAGCAAAATAACTCTTTTTATGTTACGTCTTGTATAATATTTTTTCTGGTAAAATATGTCAAAATAAAATTATATTATTAAAATATAAACATAACTATTAATATTGTTTATGAAATGATTTTCGAAGCATGAAAAACTTTCTATAAATTACTAATATAAAATTAGAATATTCTATGGAATATAAAATAATATATGAGTGGAATATATAAAATATTCCGTGAAATATATAATGTTCTATAAAACATTAATATAGAATTTATTTAGAATATTATGGAATATAGAATATTGCGAAATAAAATTAATACAGAATTAATAATTCTATAGAATATAATTAACATGGAATTAATAATTATATTCTATAATTCCATAAAATATAATTTACATAGCATATTCTATGAAATATAGAAAATTCTAAAGAATATAAAATGTTCCAAGTAATATAGAACATTTTATAGAAAAATATGTGAATAATATTTCTTGTTTTAAAGAAATCAACAAGAACTACGTATTAGGAATATAACATGTTTTGCTCTTTTATTTTATAGAATATGTATCTTATTTACATAATAAAATATGTCTTGCAAGCGTAAACACTTTGCTTGCTGATTATATTTTCTCTAAGGAAAATAATTTGATCTTTGTTGGATCGTTTTAATTTAAAATTACATTCAAATTATACACGCACTCAGTAGCATCAAGCAAAGATATTGTGGAAGATACACGTATATACATTCCTTCAACTACCGTGCTTTTCCCGCTGTGAAACCTGTATCGTCTGGTATTAGAATTAATATTTAAAGCAATCGATAATTACAGGGAAGAAGAGAAGTGAATTCACTCGCCCTTCGCTTACAATCTGACTAAATCCTACAGGATTTACATACATTTATATTCCATCGTCTATTCATCCCGCTCTTC
Organism: Nephila pilipes; assembly: GCA_019974015.1. Classification (NCBI taxonomy): domain Eukaryota; kingdom Metazoa; phylum Arthropoda; class Arachnida; order Araneae; family Nephilidae; genus Nephila; species Nephila pilipes. Next base: position 1,323,773 of record BMAW01025830.1, read on the forward strand.
TCAACGTATCAATGTGAAAGTTTGCGCTGTTGAAAAATCAATGGATTTACCTTTCTGCTGCGGAAATGTGTGGTTTCACGCAAGAATATTTCGTTCGAATTCGCTTCTGTAATGAAAGAGAATTATAAGTTCTTCTAATGAAGAGAAGCTCTTCACTAGAAGTCCCTTGGATACAATTTCCCCATTTAAAATTAAATTTTGTGAGACAAAAATGAAAAGGAAAAAAAAATGCGGGAATTTCTCTTTAGAAAGTTTTTTCACAATTAAAGATTTTGGCGTTTCATTTTTATTCTCTTAACTGTATTATGACCATTTAAAATGTATCGAATAAAAACAGCGAAAATAACTGAGTCTAATTTTCATTTATACTATTTATCAAAAAAAAATATTGAAATTTTGCAAATAAATTTTTTCATGTTCTTGGCAAATGATACTGACACAAATCTGAATTACATGAAAGGAAAACGCGGGTGATTTTTATTAGCCTAATAACAGAATGATTGTTTTTTATCAACGTCTCAATTAGAAGCGACACGAAGGCTGCGACTAACCTCGCAATTCTGAGCCTCGGTCAAGTGATGAAGACGAAACTTGTGCCTCGAAATTTGTGGAGCCATTAGGACGTCGCTGAAACATGTCCCATAAATCATTTGCATTTAAAATCAAAGAAGATTTTAATTTTTTATGTGTTCCCCAACACTAATACCTTTTACCATTACATCCACCAATCTCCTTAATCTGCAAAAATAGGGTGCATTCAATGACAGCTCTCTGTCGACATTCTTGGATGTTTTGACACTAAATTGCCCAATCGCGTCATCGAAGATCCGCATTAGGGTAAAAGGATTTCGATTCCTCACTCCCAGCCGTCTTAAATCTTCGCATCCCCCTGTCGTCGCCGTTCGAAAACGAAACTATTTTTAGAATTCTATCGTCTGCCTCTTGGCGCTTATCAATCAGCACCCAATAGGTTCAAGGGCGTTTGCAAGACTTAGATTAGGTACTGCCATAGCGTTTATTAGATTGTTAGTAAATTCTTTTTTTTCCACCGGATCGTTGCCTTTCGGAGCCACGCAGCACAACAATCGTTGTTTAAACGATGTCGTCCAATTCTAAACTGCGTATTCGTTTTTAGAGGCTTGAATTTTACTATTTTTTGTATTAGCAGTGCTACTTAATTAAATATCTGCAGGGCATTTCAGACCACGAGTTCTCATCGGTTAACATTTTTCATTAACATAAAGATTCTAGTCAAACCGAGTCCGTGTTCGTAATTTATATTATATATATTTTCGGACTCAAATGATGCATCTCCAACACTTAAAGAACAGGGTCGAAAACTCAAGGGCAAAAATTTAAGGGGTGGTAAAAAACATCTGAACTAGCAATTTTCGCCATACAATGCATACTTGATTTCTGGAGGCATGACGATGTGTAAAAAAACTCGCACTTTATGATTTTTATTGAGTGTTGTTAAGCGGTTCACCGCTTGCTCTCCTCCTATACATTTCATGATGAAAATTGCTTGAGATGTTTTCTATCGCCTCTGAAATTTTTACCCACGAGTTTCGAAACATCCTATACATGCATTATTCTCTAAAACCTCACATATTTGACATCTTCCGGATCAATTAAATTAAAGCTTTTTAGATCAGTCAACCATGTTTCACTTCTCTGAGTACAGGAATCATGACCCCCTCCCCCCCCGAGGAACTCTAGTGATCTTTTCTTTTCAAATGGGTTTACTGCCTTTGGTAAAAACGCTGAAGGAGCACTCCCGGGATACCCAAATGATTGATCTTTAATTTTGATTCGTCATCTTGTCAACCAATTTTTATCTTGATTACTATAATACATATATTTTTAGTCGTACTTTTCTACAGTCAACTTCACACTTAAGCCAAACAATCATTATATATTTTGACAGCTGAAGTAAGGCTTGCTTATGGAAAAAGTTCGATTGATTCTACGCAGAAGTTTTTGGTTGGTACCCTTTCAAATATGGAAAGTGAAAAGCAGCATTTTCAGCATATTTTACTCTTTTACTACCGAAAAGGTAGAGATGCTGTTCAAGCAAGGAAAGAGTTATCCGACGTGTATTTGGAAGATGAATGCCAGTTCCAAAACTTACTTGCAAAATTTCGATCCGGCAATTTCGATGTTGACCACATTCTGGAAGGCTAGTTGAAGCTGTAGAAGACACAATAGAGGCATCAATTGATGCAAACCGGCGAATTCGTGAGATCGCTGAAAGATTAAATTTATCGAATGCGACCGTTCATGATCATTTGAAAAACCTAGGTTTAATCTCAAAGCTCAACATATGGGTTCCTCAACTTCTTACGGAAAGAAATTTTTGCCGTCGCGTTGACGTCTGTGATTTTCTTCTCAAACGTCAAGAAAACAATCTATTTTTGGAGTGCATCATCACTGGGGACGAGAAATGGGTTGCCTACAACTATGTTAAACGCAAGATCATAGATTAAAAAAAGATGGACCGGCTGAAAGCACTTCGAAAGCGATATTCATCAAAAAAGGTAATGCTATTTGTTTGGTGAGTTTTCAAAGGAATCGTTTTGTTCGAACTTCTACCGGACAACACAGCGATCGATTTTGAAGTGTACTGTCATCAGCTGGACAAATTGAATGATTCATTTAAACATAAAAGGTCAGAATTGATCAATAGAAAAGTTGTAATGCTCCAACAAGATAATAACCCCATACAAGTTTGTTAACACGCCAAAATCTTTTATGGCTTGAATGGGATATGCTGCGACATCCACCCCCTTTTCCAGATCTGGTATCTTTTGATTATTATTTGTTCCCGTCTCTACAACATTTTTAGACGGTAAAACTTTTACTACAAATGAGAAGGTCAAAAATAACCTGCAGCAGTATGAAAAAACAAAAATGTTAAAAGTGTGGAATCATGAGACCGTCAGAGAGGTATTGAAGCAGAATGGACAATATATAATTCAATAAAATATTTATTCACTCTAAGAAAATCGTAGTTCATTTTCATAAAAAAGAACGTTATTACTTTCCGAACAACATAATAAATATCCACTTCGATTAACTAATCACTTATACATTGTTTGATTGTTTGTTAAAACTACGATTAGAAATAACACCAGAGCTGTTGATGACGGATCTAGTAATTTTGAACCATGTTCAAATGGCGAGGGTGACACGTGAGCCAACAAAAAAAACCATTGAGTTGCTTCCGATGTATCTACTCCAAAGAAGGCGAAGGTGGTCTCATCGGCTGGAAAAGTTATGGCGACGAATTTAGAAAAAGAAAAATGATCGATGGACAACAAGTATATCAAACTCGTGACCCGCATGTAGATTATTTTTACGGCCTAAACAAGTTAAGCCGCAAGTAACAAAAATTTAACTAAAATAACTTAGCTTAATTTAAATATTCTTCTTATTATACACAATCATTGATTATGAACCATAATCTTTGCAAATAAATTATTAATGATCGTGTCGAATCGACGCACCATCCCTCTTCCAAAAGTAGCAATTATTTTAATAATTTTTTTCTTAGTAAATAATACTTAGAGTGCCATCACTCTTCTACTGCCTTCTCAATGTGCTTAACATTAAAATATTCGCTTCCAGAGAACAAAAAAAAAAAGGGGGGGTGAAATTGGCTTTTCTAATTTCATTTTAACATGCGCTAGCATTTCTGTTAAATCCTCTAAATAGTAGAATTTTTCAAAATGAACATTAATTAGCGTAAATTGAGCGTACTTCCGAGCCCCAGGTTCCACAGATACAATTACAAATTCTTCAAATTCCTAAAGTATTGTTATTTTCGCAAGCTAAACATTCTAAATTAAATTACAAAAACGTTGTTAATGTGAACAACAAATAGAATAATACAGATGATTCTGCCTCAAAAATCAATGATTTAATTAAATATCTATTTAAAAAATAAAAGTAAGCGATAGTTAATTAAAGTAGACAATCTGTGCGCAAATTAACATAAAAGCGAACGATAAAGTATTCAATTAAATTAAATTTAACAATGCAGATGTAGTTTAAGCAAACTGAATGTGTAATTATTATTAACATAATGTATTTCAAGACTCAACAGCACACACATGTATCCTTTATTTTATACTAGAGTACTTTAATTGACGCCATTTTCTCAAAACACCAACATATTAGCACAAGTTAATAAATTTATTTTTGTTATGCTTATTATTTTGTTTATTTTTTCTATAACTGGTAAATTCAAGAAAAATATTAATTTTTATTAAATATTACTTATGTTAACGATTACTCACCGATGTTAGGCGCTTGCAAATTCAGTAAGTCTCTATCGAAACCAGATCAAAAAGAAAAGCAACAGAAAAAAACACAGGCATTTACGAGAAAAGAGGGCGCTTTAACTTAAAACGCAAAAAATAATACGCTTGTTATAAAATAATATTATTACTAGCGTACCAAAGTCATATAACAAGAAACATCACTATAAACAGCCTCACACAATAAAAACCGGGTCCTTGCAACGAAAGTAAATTAATAAATGAAAAAAAAAAAACCGTAACCCAAATAGTACGGTGTGCATGGTTTTCATTAATTATATGTAAACCCATGTCCGGACATGAGTTTGAAACCCTTGATGTACAACATTAAAGTGAGTTATCCCATTCCTAACACGGGTACTTTTTGCAGCGCAATCGTGCAGCTAAAACTGGTGATGGGCACCTAATATATGCATAAAGAAGCTATATTTTATGAGCTCTATTATAATATAATATTAAAAAATAACTCATCGAAGTCGTTTCAATAATGATATATATTACTTTATCTACGATATCACAAATGAAAAAGTATGTCCCTCCTAATCTTACTGTCTTAGAAGTAATTTATCCGATGAAGACTTAAAAGAAAAGAAAATAATATATCTTTAGAAATAAAAAGCAAGCAAAATAAAGTTGCTCTAATTTTGATTTCCTTCTCCGTTAATATCATTTGTAAATATTTCTGCTCGTAGATATGACGAAACATTTTGATATAAAATAGAACAACAAATTGTTTTCCGATTTTATATCAAAATGTTTCGTCAGATATTGTTGGTAAGTTGCATATATTTTTATTTTTTTTTTATCTTATCTCAAAACGGCGAAGTAAAATTAGTATCTAAAATTGAATCGCAGTTTAAGAGACTACAAATTTATTTAAATTTAGATTTATAGCATGTTCATAACTTTCTGTTTCATTTCGATGCTGAAATGTTTTGCATATTTGAAAATATAGTGTACAGTCAACATCGTAATCGGCACCAAACTTAAGCGACTAAATTTGAGATTATTAAAAATAATGTTTTAAATAATGTTTTTAGAAGCAAATAAAAGATAACAGAAAGATAGTTTTCCGGCTGTATTTGCTTTTACAAATCTTTGTTATGAATCCTTCTAGAATCGAGTGATATCTTCTTCCAGATTAGTCCTCAGTAAAATTCATCCGTGTTTTCCTTTCATTTTGCATCGATTTCTCGATCCACTTTTTTAGTCATTTGATTAATAAAACATAACAAAAAACATATAAATTAAAAGAAGAGTGTTTTTTAAATCAAACTTTTATTTATATATGACCCTAAAGGTCTAAAAAAATATTTTAAATCCAAATTAATAAATTTATAAATGCTTGAGATGTGCTTAACTAAGATACCTTGATAATTACCGGTAAATTATTACCATGGCTACTTACTTATGTTTGAATTCAAAAGAAATATTAACGCCTCAAGCGCTTATAAATTATTTATTACTTTACATTTTAAAAAAATATTTATATAAAAATATTTTTAAATAAAATCTTGAATTAATTTATTATATTTATTTCATTCCCTTTAAACAGGAAATTTAAGACTAAAAAACAATTATGTGAACTAGACATGTGTGCAAAATTTCGACTCAGATGAACTTTGTTAAGAGTAAGCCCCTCCTAAGATCGTAACTGGTTCCACATACCACATACTATCATCAGATTGGTTGTTTGTTAATGTCCCATATAAGGAGAAAAAAAAGGACTGTTCTCGTTGGATCTCAGAATTTTGATTATGGATCAAATGATGACACTTCTGAGCTAGCGTTTCCCTTTCCAAACTTTCATATACGCCAAAAGGAAGACCTCAACGGAATTAAAGTGCATCAGTTCCATAACACGTCGTGTTTACTGGCATCAGGATTCGAGCCCACAAATCGGCGGAAACAACGTAGCCCGCGAGTTTGCGCCCATGACCACTGATCTACCGCGGCCACTGTATTGTCATCGAAGTCTATCCATGAAAAGTAGACGATTGTCTGAGCATGCGCGAAGACTTTCCGCACAATAGCTGCCATGTGACGCAACAGCGAATTTTAACACTCAGTGTGCGATTATATCTGGAATGGAAGATGCTATGTAGTCAATAATGGGTTAAATTTTCAACTAATTAAATTTGAGAGGGATCGATTCCTCTATTTCATTCTGTTGGAGCTCACAAAGTTCTCACATTGAGGTAGTGTGAAAGGTGACTCAGTGTCATCCTCGTCACTTCAATGTGGCTCAAAATTTCGAGGTCAATATTCCTCGTGTGCTGATTCTTACCAAAATAATTATTCACTCTAGCATCGCATTTACTGCAAATATGCATTTTTCCCATGAGGGTGTGCCAAGGAGTACCTGTTTTTGAAGACGGTTGATATTTCTAAAGCAAGTTGGTATTACCATTGTATGCAGCCAATTGTTACAGGGCTCCGAAAGAAATTTGACTCTACTTCATGGGCAAATTTTTATTTGGCAATCAGTTACTTCAAAATGAAAAATTGATTACTTCCGCAACGAGTTGTCGTCAATTTTCATTGAAATGTTACCGTCGATGAGATTTGACTGATATATATATATATATATATATCAGTTTGTTTAAATTGTGTCGTCTAAAGAAAGGGTTGTGGCAATTCTGGCCCATGAAATTCTGTCAGTCTCGATTAGCTATCCAAATAGGAATCTATGCATCTTTCCCTAATATTTTTCTTTTACAAATCTAGCAGGGCCAAAATGTCTGGAAGGCAAAGAAACTAACAATGCGGAGAGGATCCAATTTGTTATCTTCTGATAAAATGGAAACAATTACAGGGCCGAAATAAGATGAAGGCTTAATGTTTCGCTTGATCTTCTTAAATTCGAAAAATCTTGCTAAAAATAAATCCTTGTAGCCGACGAACGGAAGAAAGTCCTTTCGGAAGTGATAAGTAGAAATCAAGACCGGAAATAGAAAAGTTTCCGTCTCTGGAAATCGAATTACAGACAAGACAGAGAATTAAGAAAGCTTTCTTTTTCACAGACGGAGATTCTTTGATTTGATCTAAGGCTTGTCTGAAGAGATGATTTTTTGGAATCGAGTTTTGACTAAATCGGAGAATAATTGTACACTAAGAATGAAGATCAAAGGTCAATTCCGAATAAATATCAGAGATCTACAATATGCAAATAAGATGTTACTATTCTTGCAACACGTATTAAGTAAGAAAAACATGGTAATTCTGGCCCACGTGGTAATTTCGACATAAAAGTAAGAAAAATGTGGTTAAAAGTTGTGTTACTGTATGTCTAATTGATAACGTTAGAATTAGAAGCAAATGAAGACCACTGGTGACGGACCTCTATATTCTGAACACCGGTCAAATGGTGAGGACGACACCTGAGCTGAAACTGCCAAGCTAATGATAGAACTTGAAACCTCAACATATAAGAGCTTCAGACTCTCTGTACGATCAGACTTTAATGGAATTTGGACTTGAAACCCCGGTTCGACGGAAATAACATGATTGAGATTATTTATTAACGTTGCATTGAAAAGATTATTGGCAACGGATCTCAAAATTTTGAGCCGTCGTAAAGTGATGCTCAACTGGTCTGGTACGTTCCTCTCCACACTTCCACTCCACGGCAACCTAAGGGATGACTAGGAGCTTTTGACCAGATTTAACGTGTATCATCCCCACTATACGGCGGGCCTCTTGTAGCATCAGGATTCAAATCCACGAAACGACGAAAATAAAGCCGGCCGTAAGTTAGCGACAACGTCCTCTAAACTCTAGTGGAATAGACGGAAACAACGCCTGCCATGAGCTCGTGACCACTCATCTATCGCGGCCGTCGTGAGATTTTACCTTGAATGTTGCCTGAAATATTGAGTAAAAACGGCATTAAATTTTTAATTTAAATATTTTATAAGAAACAAAAAATTCTAATAACTAAAAATATTGGTATAAGAAAGTTCTTTTTTTTTTTCAGCATTTATTTAATAATTCCTATTTTTCATATTATTTTCATTTTTCTATGTTTCTTCAGAATTTGAGCAAAGAATTGTCCATCATTTGATGCAAAAAACTTAAAAGAGCTTTTAATAGAAATTTTTCATCGTTAAATGTTTGAGACACTCAAGTTATATTAGTGATGGAAAGAGAGACAATCCGTATTTTTTCAAACTCCTTTTTAAGCAGAAATTTGCGAAATTTGAAATTTAGGCTGATTTTAACATGCAAAATCAGAAACGTAAGAAAAATCTTATCCCATACCAGGACGGTTCTATTTTAAAATTTGGTTAAATATATTAAATTAATTTATCTTCCCCATTATTTATTTCTCTTTGAATACCATTCCCATTGATACTATTTTTGTCCAGCTAAGACGTTAATTATTGAAGTCATGAAGGTGTTATTGGCCTTTTTCGACAACTGTACCCTAGATATTTTCGTAACTAGAAATACCAATTCTAGTATAGATGAAAGAATCAATTTTCAGTACAGATTACCGATGAAATGCAAGCCATGAATCTATGTAATACAAGCGGTCTAGTTAATCATAAGAAAACCCCAAATTAAAATTATTTCATTTCACTTCATGAAACAAGACTGAAGAAGTCATTAAGGGTCAGCCCAGCACGAGCGCAGTATTTGTTTCTGTAAACAACAGGATCGACACACACTCCTGCTGTGACTCACTCGGTTCCTCGCTCATCCGAACACCTTCCACTCCTCCACTTCCGAGCAGGCAGCTGCACCCCTCACGAACGATTTCATTCTGCGTTGTGTAAACAAGTCCACTCTCCGATGTGGCGAAGTGACCGTCATAGTTTCATATCAAATCTTGATCACAGGAGATGAATGTGTATATTGTGATGAAAAGCACGATTTCTCTTAACGCTGTGATGACAGACGGACGCAAGTACTGGTTTTTGGAGCAGGAATTATTTTTTTTCTTTTGAAAGACTTTTAATTGACATATGGAGGGTATGACGATTCCTTTCAAGAACTACTTTTATTTTAACACAGACAAGTACTCACATTAAACAAGACAGTGAGTGAATGAGGTAGAAACATAGCACAAAAACCAGATGTAGCTATGCTGTACCAAAATACAACTGTGTTTAAGACTTAAGAAAAAGATAAAAAAAAAATTAAAGGAAGTTTTATACAAAATTTTGCAAAGAACAGGTTTAGCTACCCAAGGTAGGCTTTTTTTTATTATTGTTATTAAATTACTTAATTAAATATTAGAACTGAAGTAAAAGATGAAACATTGCGAAATGGACAATAGTAAACTTTTCCGATATTAAAATTAAAGGAAACGGTACATTATTAAATTGAATATATTATCAGCTACATGAAAATAAAATTAATGCAAACGATAAATTATTTAAATAAATATACTTAAGCTAAGAGTAATTAAAATTGTAGCAAAGGATAAAAAATTGAAAAATGATCTAGTACACCAAAATTGATCCAACTAAAACAATAACCCTTTATGTGGCTGATAAAAACACAAATTGGTTGACAAGATGATAGGTTTAATAAAGGAAATGAATGACATCGCGTTTAGAAGCGAACTTCAGGCTATTGGTGACGAACAACGTTATTTGAAAAATGGTTGAAAACACAGAAAGATCGCTAGGGTATACAGTTGGCGTGTAGCCCGCACTTTTTTATTGCTTAATATCATGGATTGAGGGATTGTTCATTAACATCGCACTCAGATGCAAACGAGAGCTAATAACAACGGACCTCGCAATTTTGAATATTGGTCAAGTGACGACGACAGCACTTTAATGGTATCAGGACTCGAATTAACGACTCAACGGAAATAACATCTGCCCCGAGCTCAATAGCATGATCACTTGGCCCCCGCGGTCGCAGTCACCAATGTTTACGAAAGATAATAAACCGCGTGAGAGAAAAAAAGATTACTAGACATGATTTCCGTACTTGCGTAAAGAATGCAAGTCTTGTAGGTGAAAAGCAGGTTGGTTGGTTGCCTTTATTAACGAACACTAAAAGTAACACGAGGGCTATTGGTGACGAGCATCTTAATTTCCAACCTCGGTCAAGTGACGAGAACAACAACCGAGCTGGTCCCTCCTTCTCCAAACTTCTACACCACTACAACGGGAGGACTTTGAACTTCGATGGTTTTAACGTGTATCTGTCCCGGCAACACGACTGGTCTTCAATGGCATCAAGGATCGAACCTACGACTCGACGAAAACCGCCAGCCTTGAGTCCATTATCATGGCTTCTAAACTTCCGAGGCCACAGTGGTATTAAACAGAACAGTTAGACATACATACACAAAGATACCTCTACACCTCATGTCGGAGCATAATCTTTCACGTGACGGTTCTTCTGACACTTATCTCTTCATTGTTTCTTTTTCTTTTTTTTTTTTTTTTTTTTTTTTTTTGTTTATTTGCCAATCACTTAAAAAGCACGCGAGGGCCTCGAAATTTTGAACTTCGCCAAATGATAAGTACGATACCTAATCTAGCACCCCCTTTTACACCATATGAATTTGAGACCTTCGACAAATTTAACATGCATCAATCACTCTACAAGTCGAGTAACACCTCATGGTAGGTCACTAGATACTTCAGCACTCAAATGTAACCAATTGTGATGGCAGTCAAACATTAGGTAACATTAGGTAGCTGTCAAAACATATTTATGTCTATATCTTACTTGATATTCATTCTAAATCGGTTGTTATTGTGGAACAGAATATCATTTTCGATTTTTAGAAGACCAGGAAAATGTTCAAATTTATCTGTTCAATAAATCTCAATTGGTTTTGATGCGATTGTTTATTAATGTCAAACTGAGAAGCAAAGTGAAGGATGCCGGCTATGGACTTCGTAATTTGAGCCTCTGTAAGTGACAAGGAAGACCCTTAAGCTGGCATCTCCTTCTCCACATTTTCACATCGTACCAACAGGTAGACTTGAACCTCAACCAGATTTAACTTGCATAGGCCCTGTTACATGGAGGGTCTTTAGTGGCATCAGGGCTCGAACCCACGATTCGACAAAAACAATGCCGGTGACGAGTTCACGACCATGACCCGAAGGTTTCTGAGACTATTCAGTTAATTTTGAAAAAAAGGTACCATATATTAAAAGGTAATGTATATTGAAGTAAAATGGCATTTAAAAATGTAAATGATGGTGAAATCTACGAACATTTATTCCAAAGTGAAAGTTATTATTTATGTTTGTGAATCATAGTGGTAATTTGATTTTGTTTAATAAGATTTCACTTAGAATCAACAAAAGACTTATTGACAAAGGATTTCGCAATGTTGAGCCTCAGTTAAGTGACGAGAAGGACACCATAGGTGGCATGCCTTCCTTCCCTCTAAATGTGCACACCATTCTAACGTGAGGATTTGGAGCCTCAACAAATTCAACGTGCTACACGTTTTTATGGGCATTAGGACTAGAGCCCATGTCTCTGAAATAACTCCGTCAACCAGTTTCCGAACCCTCGGCTACCGTGGCAGCATTTCCAACTCGAAATTTAAAACGTGTAGGTCTTAACACGAATTTGAAACTAACATTAATGTACGAGGCAAGCTGCTAAACAGTTGTTAGTGAACCAGTCGAGAGAGGGAGAGACAGATGGCGGAGTTATTGGAGCGAGATTCAAATGCTTTACTACTCCAAATAAGGTGTAAATGGGATCGATTGAAAAAAATAGGGAAAAAAAGATAAAAATTGGTTCACAAGAGGAAGGGTCAACAATTTCGGAGTGGTTGGATATCCTGAGGGAGCGCCATCCTTGTTTACCAAAGACAGTAAAAGCAAAGGGAGAGAGAAAGAGCACCAGGGTACTTAAGGATCACGATTGCCGTATTCAGTTAAACAAAATAAACCCATGAGGGCGAAAACTGCTGAATGCCAAATTATACTTTAAAAAATGAATGAAAATCCATGGCCGCGGTAGCCTTAGGAAAATGGAGATGAACTCGCGCCCGGGTGTTTTCATCGAGCCGTGATGTCACTAAAAACCCGACGTGTTGCCGGGGCTGATGCACGCTAAATCTGTCGAGGCTAAAAGTTCCCCTCCCCCGTTGGCGGTATGAAAGCTTTGAGAGGGATTTATCATCTCTAGTGTCATCTTTGTCACTTAACCGAGGTTCAAAATTACAAGGTCCGTCAACAATATCCCTAGTGTGAAATCAATCAATCAATCAATCAATTTAACGTAATATTTTAGACACGTATTATAAAAGGGGGGGGGAGAGACTGGTTTTTCTTCTTTATCTTACTTTACAAAATGATCGTAGATTTTCAAAATAATCTGTACTGGCTCAGGTGTCGTTATCGTCACTTTATCATGGCTCATTATTGCGAGGCCTTCGTTCTGCTTCGGACTTTAAAAAAAATTCAGAAAACAAACTTTCTTATTTACAAGATGTTCAATCGTCATAAATACAATAACACTTAGCACAAACGCAATAATGCCAGTTGAAAGCTATGCAGGAAACGGACGATAAATTTGAAACAAAATATAAATTTGTATTTAGTGCAACTTACAGAATGTTTTTTAAATATTTTCACTCTCTAAAACTGGTGCATTGTCTTGCAAATAAAATATCGGAAAATTTAGCGAAAGGCGAAAAACTTTTACTCTGGTTGTGAATTGCATCAGTATTTATTGAGAAATTTACTGTAACTAAGTCTGCAATATCTTGTAAAAAGTTTTCGTTTTTAATAATTACCGGAAAAAGAATTTTAAGTTATTACTTATGCAGTCTGCAACACACAAAGATGCGGAAAAGAGGATTATGATTCATTCGACAAAAAAAATAAATTTATATGGCGAGCAATATCAAATCTGATACAATGCTAACTTCTTTTTATGTAAATCAAATTCATTGGAGAACATTTTTTCACGTCTTATTAACTATTTAAAAACAACCCCCTATTTTAAAGAATATGTCTTTTTTTTTCAATTAAGAGGAGGCCCAGACATAGTCCAGACAGATTGAAAAAAACGAAACAAAAGGTTCGACTAGACAGGAAGATTGCGTTTCTGTGTAATTTCTGCAACACAAGAAACAATGAATTTTCCCTTCAAGCCGTGCGGCGTTACAAAAGGTTAAAAAGACTTGAAGTAGAATTTTAACTCGTAGGAAAGAGAGGATCAAGGACAAGAAATGTGAAACTGTTACAAAAATGCAGTCTCTTATAATATTAGTAAACCGCCACGATATCTTCCTCAGCGTAACAATTCAATATTTCTCAAATAAATGTTCAGATAATCGTTGTAAATAACTTATTATGATGTCAAAGCTTTCTAAAAGTATAAAAATATCATTTAGTTGATACAGTGGAGAAAGAAAAATCATGAATGGCTGTTCGTGATTACGGCGGCATAATTATTCAAATAGGATTGATTTATTGTTTCATAAACGTCAGAAACAATGTGAAGTCCTCGTCATTTTAATTTTCGGTCACCTGATAAGAACGGTATCTCCCTCTACAAACTTCCACACCCCACCAACTGAGGGACTTGAAACCTCAACCAGATTTATGCGCATCATTCCCGCTACACCCTGAGTCGAAAGTGTCATCAGAGCTCAAATCCATGACTCGATGGAAACAGCTCCTGTTGCGAGTTCGCAATCATGACCACTAGGTTACCGTTGCCACAATAAGATGTCAAGAGAAAAATTACAGAATGAGCTAAAAGTCACTTTACAATTTAAAATGTGGATAATTTTTATAATAATTATGTTTTGTTTACTATGAAGACCTGAAAATCAAAGTTTTGAAATTTAATTATAAGAAATACACAAATGAGCAATGTGGAAAAATTATTATTAATTTATGTTACTATGCAAATAAAAGAGTTGTAACTCCCTCGCTCACTCTCTCTCTCCCCCTCTGGTTATTATCTTCTCTTGTCATCATTAATTTTAAGTACAAGAGCCTATATATGAGTGGGGGGATGGCCGATATTAATTATTATTCTAATTAAAGAGTCAAACTTTGAATAACAACACATTTAATTAGGACGTTTCACATTAACATAAAATTTCACATACTGGACAAGACGTTTCACAATAACATTTAAAAACATAAAGTAATCATTCGTCCTTAACTTTTAACACAACAAAGCATCTATATATCTACGAGACATCAACAAGGCCACCTTCCTCGTTTCGATGTTCTATTCGACTTTCCTTCAAGAGC